>CM057257.1:187829-210329 GCA_029931835.1 Etheostoma nigrum | reverse complement strand
AATGTTTGTGTTGTGTGGAGTTTTTTGTTTTTAAGCCTTGTGTGTTTGTCTGTATGTGTGTGTGTGTGTGTGTGTGTGTGTGTGTGTGTGTGTGTTGTGCAGAGTATGGGCCAGAGGGAGCAGATCCTGAAACTCATCCTGGAGAACGAGAGCGTAAGTTTCCCTCAAACGCATCACGCCACGTTCACTGACAATGGGAAAAACCAAACCTCTGTGATTGGTTGACTCTGTGGTCACTTTTTCATTATTTAGAAGACTATTCAGAATAATCTGCCTGTCTGTTTCTCTCTCCGTGTCTCTCTGTCTCTCTGCCTGTCTGTCTCTCTGCAGGTGGACCACTCGGTCAACCTTGTCGACGTCTCCAGGGAGACGGACGGTTTCTCAGGAAGTGACCTCAGAGAAATGTGTCGCGACGCCGCTCTGCTCTGCGTCCGAGACTTTGTTCACGCTCAGAACGACAGGTACCTGTATCTCTCTCTCTCTCTGTCTCTCTCTCTCTCTGCCTGTCTCTCTCTTTCTCTCAGTCTCTCTCTCTCTCTCTGCCTGTCTGTCTCTCTGACCTGTCTGTCTCTCTCTCTCTCTCTCTGCCTGTTTGTCTCTCTCTCTCTCTCTCTGCCTGCCTGTCTGTCTCTGACCTGTCTCCCAGTCTGTCCCTGTGTCCCAGCCTGTCTCTCTGTCTGCCTGCCTGCCTGTCTGTCTCTGACCTGTCTCCCCGTCTGTCCCTGTGTCCCAGCCTGTCTGCCTGCCTGTCTGTCTGTCTCTGACCTGTCTGTCTGTCTGTCCCTGTGTCCCAGCCTGTCTGAGGACGTCATCCGTCCCATCCACCAGTCTGACCTGCAGAAGGCCGTCGGGAAGATGAAGAGATCCAAGATGGCGGGAGGACACGGAGGAGGACTGCTGCACGCTGCTCTGGACTGATAACACACACACACAGACGCACAGACACACACACACACACTCACACACACACACACAGAGACACACAGACGCACACACACACACAGAGACACACACACACAGAGACAGAGACACACACACAGACACACAGAAACACAGAGACACACACAAACACAGAGACACACAGACGCACACACACAGACAGAGACACACACACACAGAGACACACACACACAGACAGAGACACACACACACAGAGACACACACACACAGACAGAGACACACACACACACAGAGACACACACAGACACAGACAGAGACACACACACACACAGACAGAGACACACACACAGACACAGACGCACACACAGTTTACAGGAGGCGTGGTTTCAGGCTGCAGTCGCTGGTTTGATTCCCGGCCTGTTCAGTGTGTCCATGTTTTTATTTATTAATAAATGCTGCTGCTGGTTTCTACAGTACTACAGTACCCATGAGCCTCAGCAGCCGTTGCTATGGCGTTGCATTGGGACTGTTCTCAAATGAAAAAGTGAATTCATTCAAGATTCAGATTTTATTTCTGCAGAAAAATGTTTAGTTTTTTCTTGAATTCTGTTTTATTTTGAAAATCCTCCATCCATCTCCATGGAGTTTTCGGGAGAATAGAAACGCTGTTCGCTTTAAAATCTTATTATTTCTACCCTGAAACCAAATTAATATTATTATTAAATTAATATTCAGTAAAATGAATATTTATGATGCATTTAAATATGTTTTTATTTCCTTTGATGAGTTTGGTTTGAAGTTTTTTTAATTTATTTTATTTTGAAAATATATGTGGGCTATTATGGGATAATATGATGAATCTCAGGATGTTTCCTGTTTAGAACATTTAACTTTCTGTATGGAGTTGAAAAACAATTTTAAAATAAAAGCTCAAATTAAACCCTTAATATAAAACATATATTATTTTATTATATTAATTAATATATATATAATTAATATATTAATTATATATATATATATTAATTAATATATATAATTATTTTGACATTCTCCTGATTGAAAGACGTTATTATTTTGGAGATTACATCTGTATTTATCTGGAAAATGTCCAGAAGATTAGAAATGAGTGACGTGAATGAAGCGTTGCCGTGGTGATTTTGTAAAGTCGACACTGTAAAACAGTTAGAAGCAGAAAGAGAAGTGTGTGTGTATATGTGTGTGTGTGTGTATGTGTGTGTGTATGTGTGTGTGTGTGTGTGTGTATGTGTGTGTATATGTGTGTGTGTGTGTGTGTGTGTGTGTATGTGTGTGTGTATGTGTGTGTGTATGTGTGTGTGTGTGAGTGAGAGCTGACTGTCCCTTTAAGGTACAGGTGTCAAACTCGAGTCCGGCGGGGCCCCCCCCCCCCACAGACTCTGATCCGGCCCCCCCTTGCAGACTCTGACCCCCCCACAGACTCTGATCCGCCCCCCCTTGCAGATTCTGACCCCCCCACAGACTCTGATCCCCCCCCTTGCAGACTCTGACCCCCCCACAGACTCTGATCCGCCCCCCCACACAGACTCTGACCCCCCACACAGACTCTGATCCGCCCCCCTTGCAGACTCTGACCCCCCTCCCCCCTTCTTTTCTGATGATGCTGTGCCACGTCTGTCTGGTTTTTGTGGTTTTTGTGTTTTAAAGGTTTTTGTCTCTCTTGCGGCGTGTATCGGTGCTTTTTGTTTCCTGAAGTTTTTCTGTCTTTGTGTCCATCAAACGTACGTTGGAAGACTTTGAGACGATGTCTCTCTGAAATAAAAGCATGTTAAAAACCTCTACATGTCTCTGGATGTGGTTCTGTATCACACGTCTCCTAGACCACTAGAGTGGTGACTCCAGGTACGTCACGGCGGCATCACGAGAGACAGGTGTGTTGTTTAGCTAGTCCAACGCATACTGGACTCCTCGATATCCAGCAGAGGGAAGAGGTCCCTGATGTAGGATGGGATCGGAATCCTAGCCTAGCTTAGCCTAGCCTAGCTTAGCCTAGCCTAGCCTAGTCTCACAGTCAGACTCTACAGGCCTGTCCCTCACAGTCAGACACTACAGGCCTGTCCCTCACAGTCAGACACTACAGGCCTGTCCCTCACAGTCAGACACTACAGGCCTGTCCCTCACAGTCAGACTCTACAGGCCTGTCCCTCACAGTCAGACTCTACAGGCCTGTCCCTCACAGTCAGACACTACAGGCCTGTCCCTCACAGTCAGACACTACAGGCCTGTCCCTCACAGTCAGACACTACAGGCCTGTCCCTCACAGTCAGACACTACAGGCCTGTCCCTCACAGTCAGACTCTACAGGCCTGTCCCTCACAGTCAGACACAACAGGCCTGTCCCTCACAGTCAGACTCTACAGGCCTGTCCCTCACAGTCAGACACTACAGGCCTGTCCCTCACAGTCAGACACTACAGGCCTGTCCCTCACAGTCAGACTCTACAGGCCTGTCCCTCACAGTCAGACTCTACAGGCCTGTCCCTCACAGTCAGACTCTACAGGCCTGTCCCTCACAGTCAGACACTACAGGCCTGTCCCTCACAGTCAGACTCTACAGGCCTGTCCCTCACAGTCAGACACTACAGGCCTGTCCCTCACAGTCAGACTCTACAGGCCTGTCCCTCACAGTCAGACACTACAGGCCTGTCCCTCACAGTCAGACTCTACAGGCCTGTCCCTCACAGTCAGACTCTACAGGCCTGTCCCTCACAGTCAGACTCTACAGGCCTGTCCCTCACAGTCAGACACTACAGGCCTGTCCCTCACAGTCAGACACTACAGGCCTGTCCCTCACAGTCAGACTCTACAGGCCTGTCCCTCACAGTCAGACACAACAGGCCCGTCCCTCACAGTCAGACTCTACAGGCCCGTCCCTCACAGTCAGACACTACAGGCCTGTCCCTCACAGTCAGACACTACAGGCCTGTCCCTCACAGTCAGACTCTACAGGCCTGTCCCTCACAGTCAGACACAACAGGCCTGTCCCTCACAGTCAGACACTACAGGCCTGTCCCTCACAGTCAGACTCTACAGGCCTGTCCCTCACAGTCAGACTCTACAGGCCTGTCCCTCACAGTCAGACTCTACAGGCCTGTCCCTCACAGTCAGACACTACAGGCCTGTCCTTCACAGTCAGACACTACAGGCCTGTCCTTCACAGTCAGACTCTACAGGCCTGTCCCTCAGAGTCAGACACTACAGGCCCGTCCCTCACAGTCAGACTCTACAGGCCCGTCCCTCACAGTCAGACTCTACAGGCCCGTCCCTCACAGTCAGACTCTACAGGCCCGTCCCTCACAGTCAGACACTACAGGCCCGTCCCTCACAGTCAGACTCTACAGGCCCGTCCCTCACAGTCAGACACTACAGGCCTGTCCCTAACAGTCAGATTAATTTTATAATTAATTTATAATTATTATTAATTATTATATTATTATAATTAATAATTTATTTTTAATTATCATAACCAACAAGTTATCAACATTTAGTTTTTCAGTTCAGTTCTATGTTTTTTTTCCAAATGTTTTGCTTTTTTTTTTTTACATTTTGTTGCTTTTTTCGTTAAAAGTCAAAATATTACAAGAGAAAAGTTTTCATATTTAGAGTAATCAGCAGATAAATTATGTATTAATATAGATTAATTGCAGTATTAGTACTTTTACTGCACTTATACACTTATATACAGTGTATAAACCGTCTCTGGTATTATTAAAGGTTCAGTAGGTAACTTTTGTAAAAATGTATTTTTTACATATTTGTTAAAACTGTCACTATGCCCTGACAGTAGAATATGAGACAGATAATCTGTGAAAAAATTAAGCTCCTATGGCTCCTCCCTGTGTCCCTGATGCCATTTGGCAGAAATGCACCGCTCCCGGTCAAAACAGCCAATCAGAGCCAGGAGGACTGTCTTAGCAGTGTCAATCACTCTCGTGTACGCGCTGCTCATACCCCTCCCCCCTTCCCCCGCACAGCGCGTACCGTGTTCAAGCTCAAGATTACCAGTGTGCTGCAGCTGTGCTAATCGCGGAGAAACAACTTTTCAGGAAAACTGCTAATTTCTCGAGTGACACCTGCTCAGAAAACAAAGACGGGCAAACAGAAGAAGACCGATGACGAAAAGCGAGCTAAAAAGAAAGAATTAAACCGAGCCGAAATAAAACGAGGGTCGACATCGGAGGCTTTTCAGAGGTGGAGGGAGCTACGCCTCCTGAAAGGATTCAACACGGATTCAATCAGAGCTAGCCACATTTCTGCTTGACATGTAAGTATCCCTGCTGGATTTGTTTCATTTATTAATAACCAGCTACACAACTAAACTAGCGATGGTTACAGTATCGCTGGTGATAGCGCAAATCTCATTTTACTCTGTAGCTTGTTGCTAGCTAAGTCTAACAGTTAGCTTGTTAGCTTGTAGCACGGCAGGAATGTTGTAGCTAACTCGTTCACCCTCAGTATAAGCAGTATTGTTTCGATACCTACATTTTGTAAGCCTAAATGTTTTTGTCGATCATAATTAAATGCAGCTATGGTGAAACTACTTTAATTGTGCGCTGTCCCTGCCCCTGTTTCTTCCCCCTCAGGATTGTAAATCAAATGTCTGACACACATTCTTTATGCTCCTCCAACAGGTCAGACATGGTCCCGGACACAGAGGCACGTGAAGGAATCGTCTTTCAGTCCAAATCAAGATGTTCAGTATTTCCTTGTGTGTACTTTACAAAAAAAGCAGATTTATTTTACCCATATGCAAAATAAAACCTAAGACATATTTCTAAGATGTTGTTATTCCTTGGCTTAGTGAGCTTCCTCAGTGATTCATCATTCCTACTGAAAGTTTAGTGTTTTAAATTGATCCAAAAGGTAATTCAGTAATGTACTGTGTAAAGTGATGCTTTTGTTCTCACAAATGATCGATTACATAAACATTTTTAATCCCTTTTTTATTGAAAAATATTTCCAAAACTTTTAATAGAAATATTTTAAATAAGCAATTTTTTTACATAAAGTTTTAAAAGCACAGCACACAACAGCTAAACCCTCCTCAGAATAAAGCCCCTGTATTGTGTGGAAAGCATCGGTGGCCCTGCTTACTAGCCTGCGCGTTCACGGCAGGCTCGAGGAGCTGTGGAGGGGGGGCTGTAGCGCAGCAGAGAGCAAGGGGGAGGAGCCTGTAAGGTGTGCTTGTTCAAATTTTTAGGCTAAGTCCACGTTTCCTCAAAACTACCTACTGCAGCTTTAAGGTGCGTTCAAGAGCCTGTTACAACAATCGGAAACTAGCACTTCTTCGACCCGGAAGATAAACAAAGACTTCCTGTTATCAGTTTGTTGTTGTTAAGTAGTTTTCCTCCACCGTGTGGCTTACTTTATTACCTTAATGTTAAAAAAACAAACAAACAAACAAATAAACAAACAAACAAACAAACAAACAGAGCTTAATTAGCTTAAGTCCGTTAGCATTAGCCGCCGTTAGCTCCGGTCGTCCAGCGGCGGCTGCTAGCTGTTAGCTGCAAGCTGTTAGCCGGCAGGATAAGCTCCTCCGCGGGCCGAGAAACACACACCTCCCGCCGCTTCTGTCGGGTTGTACTCGGGTGGTTGTTAACGAACTAAAGGGGCGTTTTATTAACGTAATGTTGTAAAAACAAACCGAGCGAAGCTAATGCTGGAGGCCTAGCCAGTTAGCATTAGCCGTTAGCCGCGGTTAGCTGTTAAGGGTAGAAGGGATACAGCTACGGCGACGACCGTTACGTTTAGGAAAACGATCGATATTATCAATATATACCATAACAACGTTTTCTGCGTGAAATTAGTTAAGTAGATTTTTTGTAATTTAGCGTAACTTTCGTCCGTAGCTGTATCCCTTCTGGCCGTTAGCCGCAGTTAGCTCCGGCTGTTCAGCGGAAGACGCTGCGGCGGTTAGCCGGCAGGATGAGCCCCTCCGCCGGCCTACACACCCAGCTGGCCGCCGTCATGGAGTCTCTGGTTCACGCTGCGGTGGCGGAGCTGCAGAAGCTGGTGGAGGACAGCTCGGCCTTGCTGCTCCGCCTGGAGGTCCGGGCCGGAGAGAAGCGTCCTCCGCCGGTCGCCCTGCAGGCCGAGAGCCGGGAGAAGATGGTGAGGAGCCGGGGAACGGCTGGACATGCTCCCCGGGGCGTTATGGGTCTTTCTTATGGGTTAGAATCGGCTTTAAAGTTGAAAAAGTCTGACTGTTCCAGGTAAAAGGCTCAAGGATGTAAAAGATGTAATACTGCAAAGGAATAAGTCGAAATATTTTAAGAAAATATGTATTATGTCAAAGAAAAGTAATATTCCTAAGATTAATGTCTTGGTTGTCACGTGATGGTTTCATTTGTTATTGTTGTATTACTCTTTCTGGATGTTAGAGAGAAACCAGTTACTGTGTGGACCATCATGTCTGTTCAGAGTCCACAGGACGTAGACTGTGTGTCATGTTGTCTGACCCCTGTGTGACCTCTGACTCCTGCGTGACCCCTGTGTGACCCCTGACCCCGTGTCCAGGTGCAGTTTGCGGCGGTGATGGAGACTCTGGGGAACGAGGCTCTGGGGAAGATCATGAACGTGGTGGAAGAAGCTGATCTGGAGCCTGAAGGCAAGAAGCAGGGCAGCAGGAGACCACGCCCCAGCATCCTGTACATCCTGGATACTACAGGTACTACCATAAATACTACTATATATATATATATATATATACTAATACAAGAAGCAGGGCAGCAGGAGACCATGGCCCAGCATCCTGTACATCCTGGATACTACAGGTACTACCATAAATACTACTATATATATATATACTAATACAAGAAGCAGGGCAGCAGGAGACCACGCCCCAGCATCCTGTACATCCTGGATACTACAGGTACTACCATAAATACTACTCTCTATATATATATATATATATATATATATATATATATATATATATATATATATATATACTAATACAAGAAGCAGGGCTACAGGTACTACATCCTGTACATCCTGGACAGCACAGGTACTCTGATAAATACTACCATATACAGTATATATATTAGTTATTCTCAGCCGTGATGTCATACTAACGTGGCGTGTGATTGGTCCGTTCCAGGGGCTGAGCACTCGTACGGCGCCCAACCGGAGAGTTCCAGCACGCACACATCCACTCAGGTACTGCGTGTGTGTCTGCGTGTGTGTGTCTGTGTGTGTGTGTACATACATATTTAAGTTGTTGTATATTTGGTCCTGATGGTCTGGATATTAAGTTTATCTTTCTGCTCATTGCATTTCCACTATGTGATTATTATTATTATTATTATTATTATTGTTATTATTTAATTGATCACTTTCTACTTGTGTTAATTGATGTGTAAATTAGCCAAAGTATCACCACTACACAAAGGTGGTGATTACTCGATGTTAATAATTAAAGGCCAGTCTCCATAATCAGTAATGTAGCAAAGATATTCGAAAAGCTTATTTTTAAGCAAGTGTCTAAATATATGAATGACTTTTCCATCCTGACTCTAATCTCTCTACACCAACAGCCCTTACTATATTTACCAATGATAGAAGATAACAACAGGTCTGCAGGTGCAATTGTTATTGCCCCCACTAAGGCGTTGACATGGTCAATCATTATGTTCTTCTTGATTAATTATATGCTATTGGTCTTTGTCCGGTTTAATGCATATCTTCATTATAGACGTCAGTGTGTCTCTTAATGCTTTCACAGTCTAGTATAATTGAAACGGGTGTCCCTCAGGGTTCTTCCCTAGGGCCCCTTTTATTCACTATCTTTATAAATGATCAGATTCATCTACAGTGCCTTGCGAAAGTATTCGGCCCCCTTGAACTTTTCAACCTTTTGATACATTTCAGGCTTCAAACATAAAGATATAAAATTTTTATGTTTTGTGAAGAATCACCAACAAGTGGGACACAATTGTGAAGTGGAACGAAATCTATTGGATATTTTAAACTTTTTTAGCAAATAAAAAACTGAAAAGTGGTGCGTGCTAAATGATTGGGCCCTCTTGCGTTAATACTTTGTAGAGCCACCTTTTGCTGCGATTACAGCTGCAAGTCTCTTGGGGTATGTCTCTATTAGTTTTGCACATCGAGAGACTGACATTCTTGCCCATTCTTCCTTGCAAAACAGCTGGAGCTCAGTGAGGTTGGATGGAGAGCGTTTGTGAACAGTTTTCAGCTCTTTCCACAGATTCTCGATTGGATTCAGGTCTGGACTTTGACTTGGCCATTCTAACACCTGGATACGTTTATTTGTGAACCATTCCTTTGTAGATTTTGCTGTATGTTTGGGATCATTGTCTTGTTGGAAGATAAATCTCCGTCCCAGTTTCAGGTCTTTTGCAGACTCCAACAGGTTTTCATCCAGAATGGTCCTGTATTTGGCTGCATCCATCTTCCCCTCAATTTGAACCATCTTCCCTGTCCCTGCTGAAGAAAAGCAGGCCCAAACCATGATGCTGCCACCACCATGTTTGACAGTGGGGATGGTGTGTTGAGGGTGATGAGCTGTGTTGCTTTTACGCCAAACATATCGTTCTGCATTGTGGCCAAAAAGTTTGATTTTGGTTTCATCTGACCAGAGCACCTTCTTCCACATGTTTGGTGTGTCTCCCACGTGGCTTGTGGCAAACTTTAGACAAGACTTTTTATGGATATTTTTGAGAAATGGCTTTCTTCTTGCCACTCTTCCATAAAGGCCAGATTTGTGCAGTGTACGACTGATTGTTGTCCTATGGACAGACTCTCCCACCTCAGCTGTAGTTCTCTGCAGTTCATCCAGAGTGATCTTGGGCCTCTTGGCTGCATCTCTGATCAATCTTCTCCTTGTCTGAGCTGAAAGTTTAGAGGGACGGCCAGGTCTTGGTAGATTTGCAGTGGTCTGATACTCCTTCCATTTCAAAATGATCGCTTGCACAGTGCTCCTTGGGATGTTTAAAGCTTGGGAAATCTTTTTGTATCCAAATCCGGCTTTAAACTTCTCCACAACAGTATTACGGACCTGCCTGGTGTGTTCCTTGGTCTTCATGATGCTCTCTGCGCTTTCAACAGAACCCTGAGACTATCACAGAGCAGGTGCATTTATACAGAGACTTGATCACACACAGGTGGATTCTATTTATCACCATCAGTCATTTAGGACAACATTGGATCATTCAGAGATCCTCGCTGAACTTCTGGAGTGAGTTTGCTGCACTGAAAGTAAAGGGGCCGAATAATTTTGCACGCACCACTTTTCAGTTTTTTATTTGCTAAAAAAGTTTAAAATATCCAATAGATTTCGTTCCACTTCACAATTGTGTCCCACTTGTTGGTGATTCTTCACAAAAAATAAAAATTTTATATCTTTATGTTTGAAGCCTGAAATGTGTCAAAAGGTTGAAAAGTTCAAGGGGGCCGAATACTTTTGCAAGGCACTGTATATGCCTATGACACAGTTATTTATACATTTAAATACCAAATATCTGAGATTCAAACTTCACTTCAAACATGGTTATCCTCCAATCTGCTTCTATTGAAGAAGTCTTATAGCTTTCTGCAACTAGATCTGCACTACATAAGCAAAATAACTATCGAGGTTTAAATATCTGGGCCGCTGGCTCGACTCCCAACTTACCTTCAGACCACATATTAATTCTCTTGTTAAAAAATAAACTGTAGTTTAATAATGTTATATCGCTTAATTAACTGTTTTACAAACAGATCAGATTAAAAATCATTACTCAGTTATTATTGCCTGGAACCAATCTTAAGCCTCTGAATGTGATTTATAATAGTCTCTGCAGATTTGTCCTGAGGTGTCCTCCATGAGGTGTCCTCCCTGAGGTGTCCTCCATGAGGTGTCCTCCATGAGGTGTCCTCCCTGAGGTGTCTGTTCCTCTCCGTACCACATATATCTACAGACACTGGGAGGAGAGCCTTTACATTTAAAGCCCTCTGATTGGACGGTTTACCGAGGTCTATTAGAGAGCCTTTACATTTGAAGCCCTCTGATTGGACGGTTTACCGAGGTCTATTAGAGAGCCTTTACATTTAAAGCCCTCTGATTGGACGGTTTACCGAGGTCTATTAGAGAGCCTTTACATTTGAAGCCCTCTGATTGGACGGTTTACCGAGGTCTATTAGAGAGCCTTTACATTTGAAGCCTTCTGATTGGACGGTTTACCGAGGTCTATTAGAGCTCTTCCTCTTACCAAGTTAAGATGTCTCTTCGTAATTATTTGCATACAAGCTGCATACATGATATTCATAATTGATACTTATACCTGATTTTGTTTTTTTTTTAATTATTTTTGTGTGTATATATGTACACATACAGTATGTCTGTATGTGTGTACATATGTATATATGAATATGTGTGTAAGTAATTGTGTACGTATGTATTTGTATATACTATATGTATATTATTTTATTTATTCATCTTTCTCACACTGTCTCTATTAATAACCTTAACTGTTTATTGTCTAATATTTATTGGTTGGAATGGGGAGGATATGGGTGATTGTGTTTTTGTTTGTCAGTATGTGTGTATGTTTGGGATGTGTGTTGTGTTTTTATTTTAATTTTTTTTGTCTCATTGTGAATGTGTTTTATTTTTTTCTCCCTCAAACACGAGATGTCACGTCTCAAGGGCCTAATAAACAATGTCTTCATATTACACACGCTCATGTAAACAGACTGTGTGTGTGTGTGTGTGTGTTGTGTGTGTGTGTGTGTGTGTGTGTGTGTGTGTGTGTGTGTGTGTGTAGACCAAACAGGAAGAACCTGAGCAGCCCTTTGTCCCGGCCATCACCGTTAAAGACGAACATGGAAACGTGGACCTGTCTGCCATCTCTCAGAGTGAGACACACAGACAGACAGACACACACACACGCACACGCTCACACACACACACAGACACACACACACAGAAACAATATGACAGGAGAATAGATCTTAAACTCTATCTTTACTAACCCTGATATTCATAAATGGTTTATAATAATAATAATGCTCTGTCTGTGTGTGTGTGTGTGTGTGTGTGTGTGTGTGTGTGTGTCCTTCCAGGAGCAGCGATTGAAGCCGCCCCCCCACCCTCTGCCCTGCAGCCATTGGTCCTGCAGAGCGTCACGTGCGCGTACTTGACGTGCACGGCGTGTGATAAATCCTCCCCGTCCCAGAGCAGCCGGGCGACCCCCGACCGCCTGCACACGGGCCCGAGGACGCACAACGCTGCCACGCACAACGCCACGCACAACGCTGCCACGCACAACGCCACGCACAACGCTGCCACGCACAACGCCACGCACAACGCTGCCACGCACAACGCTGCCACGCACAACGTCACGCACAACGCCACGCACAACGCCACGCACAACGCCACGCACAACGCCACGCACAACGCCGCGGACAACGCCACGCACAACGCCGAGCGCCCGCACCGATGCCCCGTCTGCGGCAAGACCTTCACCAAGCCAGCACAGGTACCCTGATATGTACTGCAGTATGTGTACTAATATGTACTAATATACATCCTATACATCCTCAACAACACAGGTACC
The DNA here is from genome assembly GCA_029931835.1 of Etheostoma nigrum. NCBI lineage: Eukaryota > Metazoa > Chordata > Actinopteri > Perciformes > Percidae > Etheostoma > Etheostoma nigrum. The sequence goes on along the minus strand of CM057257.1, from coordinate 197,833 downwards.
CTGATATGTACTGCAGTATGTGTACTAATATGTACTAATATACATCCTATACATCCTCAACAACACAGGTACCCTGATATGTACTGCAGTATGTGTACTAATATGTACTAATATACATCCTATACATCCTCAACAACACAGGTACCCTGATATGTACTGCAGTATGTGTACTAATGTGTACTAATATACATCCTATACATCCTCAACAACACAGGTACCCTGATATGTACTGCAGTATGTGTACTAATATGTACTAATATACATCCTATACATCCTCAACAACACAGGTACCCTGATATGTACTGCAGTATGTGTACTAATGTGTACTAATACCATGGTGTCCCCCCCAGCTGAAGACCCACGCCGTGGTCCACACCGGCGAGCGCCCGTTCGGCTGCGACGTCTGCGGCCGGCGCTTCAGCGTGCTGCAGAACCTTCACCGCCACAAACACACGCACACCGGCAACAAGATCTTCGTGTGCGGCGTGTGCGGTAAGGGCTTCACCCGCGCCGTCACCCTGGCAACGCACAAGCTCATCCACACCGGGGAGAAGCCGCTGAAATGCGAGCTGTGTCCCAAAGCCTTCCGGCACGCCATCAACCTGAAGAACCACCAGCGCGTCCACAGCGGCGCGCGGCCCTACGGCTGCGAGCTCTGCGGCAAGAGCTTCCGCCAGGCGGTGAACCTGAAGATTCACCGCCGCATCCACACCGGCGAGCGCCCGTTCGGCTGCGGCGTCTGCGGCAAGACGTTCAGCCAGCAGAGCAGCCTGGTGACGCACGGCCGCACGCACTCGGCCGAGCGCCCGTTCGCCTGCAGCTACTGCGACAAGAGGTTCAACAACAGCAACAGCCTGAAGCTGCACCTGCGCGTGCACACCGGCGAGAAGCCGTACGGCTGCGACGTCTGCGGCAAGACCTTCAGCCAGTGCAGCCACCTGCGCACGCACAAGACGCACGTGCACGCCGGCGGGAAGCAGTTCATCTGCGACAAGTGTGGGAAGACGTACTCGGACCGGCGCAACCTCAAGCTGCACAAGTGCGGCTACGCCTGAACAAAGACCTTAAATCAGCCGTTTCTTCCACGGAGTCTGGCACAAACTAAATGTTATTAAAGAGTGGTGAGTCCGAGAGAAAATATCAGAGTTTCTCAAAGTCAAAGCTGTTTATTATGATTGAAAAGAGAGAAGAAATCATCATATTTTAAATGGTGAAAACAACGTTTTTTGCTTCAAAAATAACTTTAATAGATTATCAACAACAATCTACAAGCAGGAATACAGACCTTAAATCAGCCGTTTCTTCGATGGAGTTTGGCACAGGCGACGTTAAAAACTTGATTGTTTTTAATTAATAATTTGAGATTAGATTACTCTGTTTTAGATTGGGGGGGTGGTGGTGGGGAGGGGGGGGGTATTGTGGGGGGGGGGGTATTGTGGGGAGGGGGGGGGGTGGTGGGGGGGGGTATTGTGGGGGGGGGGGGTATTGTGGGGAGGGGGGGGGGGTGGTGGGGGGGGGGGTATTGCCAAAATAAGTTAGACTTCTGGGGAATTAGCCTTGGTGACTGCTGCATACATAAAGTTTTGTAAATTGAATTACTACAGTTTCTGTGATATTTCATCTGACTTCACTCTGCCTTCATCTGCCCGGCAACAGGGTCAGGAGCTCTCTGATTGGCTGATTCCCACAGCAGAGCTTTCTGGGACTTCTTACAGAAATCAGTTATTATTATATAACTAATTAAAGCTTTTTTAATTTTATAGATTCTGTTCTGGAAAATAAAAATAAAAACGTGGAAACCCTTGTTTGATGAGTCTTAAAGGGACAGTTCAACATTTTGACCTTAAATACTAAAGTTTTTATATAAAAGTAATAAATTAAACTAAATACATGAATACCTTTTTATAATAATGCTGCTTGATCTGGACAATGTGTGTATGAGTGTGTATGTATGTATGTATGTATGTGTATATATATACTGTATATTGTAATGGGAAAATTACATTCAACCAATGATTTTCATATTAATTATTCATAATAGGATCTCCAATGCCTCTCAGAGTATATGACTTCTGTATCTGTCATATGTGTGTTTCTCCTTGATGGAGACAACTGGGTCTGTCCTCAGTGTCTTCTCCTTGATGGGAGACAACTGGGTCTGTCCTCAGTGTCTTCTCCTTGATGGAGACCACTGGGTCTGTCCTCAGTGTCTTCTCCTTGATGGAGACCACTGGGTCTGTCCTCAGTGTCTTCTCCTTGATGGAGACCACTGGGTTTGTTATGACTCCACACCATTTCCTTAAAGAACAGATGACGTGGAGCCTGACAGAAACAGTTGCCTAGAGCGGTGTTTATCATAGCAGGTCCCAGGTCCCAGGTCCCAGGTCGAGACCATAGCAGGTCCCAGGTCCCAGGTCGAGACCATAGCAGGTCCCAGGTCCCAGGTCGAGACCATAGCAGGTCCCAGGTCCCAGGTCGAGACCATAGCAGGTCCCAGGTCCCAGGTCGAGACCATAGCAGGTCCCAGGTCCCAGGTCCCAGGTCGAGACCAGAGCAGGTTCCAGGTCGAGACCATAGCCTATCCAAGAGACAAGATGTCCTTTTTCAGCTAAGATAGAATGACCGGTCCAGAAACTTGGACACGTGAGGTACAGATTCAGAAATACGTAATAGAACAAACTGTCTGCCTGAGGTCTGTTAATTGTTATGTTTGAGATTAAACTGTTTCCCTAACAAGGGTTTTTTCTCCTCTGGGGGTACTGGATATAAGGAACTGTCATATGTTACGCAGGGGACAGAACTGTTGTCACTCTGTAACTCTGTTCATTGTGAATGCTGTTCTTGTCATTTTTGATTGTTCTCTCGAGAAAATAATTAAACCCTTCCACCGAATACCTAAACTTTTAATCCAGTTTGCAGCCTGTCTTTATTTTGTTTCTACAAGGTCTCTTCTTCACCCAAATTCCTCCCTCGCTGTACAGAAACTTCCACCACTTCATATTTGTATATTTGTATGTATGTATGTATGTATGTATGTATATATACATACATGTATGTATGTATATATATATATATACTGTATATATATATATATATATATATATATATATATATAGTTTAGACGCTTTTATTGACATTTGTCTTTCTTTTTTTACATTTTTCACACAAGTTCTTTTACCAATTGTTTTTTCTCTAAATTCTCTAAAATTGAAGAACTGAAAGCAGCGATTATTGGTGTTGTCTCTGGTGTTGTTGTGGTTGAGCCTCCCGCCGCTGGGGGCGCTGTTCGGACCCGAGGACCCGGATGTTGGAGTGTTTCCGGGTCGCCTGTGTGAACCAGGCTCTCCAGTCAACACGCGTGTATCCGCGAGCTGCTCTTCCCCCAAAACACCCGATAATCCTGCTCGCACGCGCCCGGGACGGGTGACCCATCTCCGGACTACACCCGCGGAGTGAGACCGAGGTCCCGCCACCATGGCCCCGGTAAGTTCACACCGGAGAACCGGGACTTCACCACGTTACCGGAGCTAACATGTTACGGTAATCTGGCGGATTCTCCCCGAGAAACCCGCTTTAAAACGGCTGTTTACCCCAGCTCCGTCCGCACCAGACTCCGTAGAGAAAACAGCGGATTTAAGGTCCCGTGTTGCCGGAGAGAGAGACTGTTGAGCGGGATGTTGAGCTGTTACTGAATAACTCGAGTCCTTTAATAATATATGCATCTGGATATTTATATATTTACCCCCGCCCCCCCCCCGTGGTCTCCAGGTCTAATCTGACTCCTCGTATGTGTCCTCCTGGCAAATAAAGCTGATTCTGATTCTCTAAAAAGTTTCTATATCAGAAATTTGGGTTTCTTTCCAACTAGTTGTCCATAAAGTACCGCGGATGGTCCCAACGTTAAGGACCAGGTCTCTACTGTCTCTGGATTTGGGTTTCTGGTCAATTTTATAGCATTTGGAGAAAAAATAACTTAAAAAAAGAGAAAAATTACAATAAAAGTGACAAAAATGGGAACAAATGTAATAAAAAAGCTATGTTGATGTTAATACTAATAATGCATATAATAATAATACTAATACTAATACTGCCCCCCCTGCCCAGCCGCGCTCTAAGAAGCGGCGCCCGTCGTTCCGCCGCCTGCTGAAGACGAGCGGCGTGAAGCTGGAGAACAAGACGAAGAACCGGGCGCTGAAGCAGCAGCACGCCGCCCGCAAGCAGCGCAAGGAGCACAAGAAGCTGCACGCCGCCGTGAGGGACGCCCGCACACCCCGCCCGCTGGAGACGTACCGCCGGAGGCCCGGTGAGCAAAACACACGCACCTTAGCCTAGGAGACCTGCTGTGTGTGTTTCTCTGAGTGTATCAGGGGACTCCGTCCCCCACAATGCCCTGCCTGACCTGCTGTGTGTGTGTGTGACAGAGGAAGAGGAGGAGGAGGAGTTCCTGGAGACGCTGCCCACCGACATGATGGAGGAAGATGACGTGCAGCTGATGACCGCCATGGCCCGCCAGGCGTCCTTCATCACCAGAGACCTGTCGGCGTGGTAACCACACACACACACTCAGCATCACCAGAGACCTGTCGGCGTGGTAACCACACACACACACTCAGCATCACCAGAGACCTGTCGGCATGGTAACCACACACACACACTCAGCATCACCAGAGACCTGTCGGCATGGTAACCACACACACACACACAGCATCACCAGAGACCTGTCGGCATGGTAACCACACACACACACACAGCATCACCAGAGACCTGTCGGCATGGTAACCACACACACACACTCAGCATCACCAGAGACCTGTCGGCATGGTAACCACACACACACACTCAGCATCACCAGAGACCTGTCGGCGTGGTAACCACACACACACACTCAGCATCACCAGAGACCTGTCGGCGTGGTAACCACACACACACACTCAGCATCACCAGAGACCTGTCGGCGTGGTAACCACACACACACACTCAGCATCACCAGAGACCTGTCGGCGTGGTAACCACACACACACACACTCAGCATCACCAGAGACCTGTCGGCATGGTAACCACACACACAGCATCACCAGAGACCTGTCGGCATGGTAACCACACACACACACACACCATCACCAGAGACCTGTCGGCATGGTAACCTCACACAGACAACTACGTTAGATGTAGAAACCAAATAGTGACTGAGGTGTGTGTGTCTGTCTCTCTGTGTGTGTGTGTGTGCGTCTGTCTCTCTGTGTGTGTGTGTATCCCTGTTTGTGTTTGTGTGTGTGTGTGTGTGTGTGTGTGTAGTGGCCCGGTGCATGGTGGGAAGAAGCGAGGTTCTGACCCGGTCCGACCCTATGAGAAGGTTCCCAGGAAGATGGCGCGGACGGAGGAGACGGAGTTGATCCACCTGCTGCCCATCAAGGACCAGCGGGGGGTGGTCCCTCAGAGCGTAGAGAGGGGTACGCACACCTGCCGTCACCATGGCAACAGCACAACGTGTGTGTGTGTGGGTTTCAGGTGAAAACACAATCTGATCTTCTGTCTGTCTGCAGTTATTGAAAAGCAGCCAGAAGAAGAAGAAGAAGAAGAGGAGGAGGAGGAGGAGGAGGCGGCAGCAGCGGAGGAACCGGAGCGGTCTGAGAACGGTACGGGTGACCTCTGACCTCTGACCTCTGACCTAGATCTAGATCTAACCTCAGATTTAACCCTGACTCAACGGTTTATGGCTTTTCTGCTGTGTGTGTGTGTGTCTGTCTCTCTGTGTGCGTGCGTGTGTCTCTCTGTGTGTGTGTGTGTGTGTGTGTGTGTGTAGAGATGGTGTCTCTAACAGCTGAGCAGAGAGAGACTCTCCGACTCCAGAAGATCAACGACAAGAAGCTCCTCATCGCCCACCTGGGGTCGGCCGTCGTCTCCGACCCGTACAGAAACGTAAGACCCCCCCCCCCCCCCCAACGGTATCTACCTTTATACCAGACTCCATGTAAATAACCAGGACTTTAAGCATCCTAACCCCACCAGACTACTATGTAAATAACCAGGACTTTAAGCATCCTCAACCCCACCAGACTACATGTACAGTGGGTACGGAAAGTATTCAGACCCCTTTAAATTTTTCACTCTTTGTTTCATTGCAGCCATTTTCCAAAAATCAAAAAAGTTCATTTTATTTCTCAGTAATGTACACTCAGCACCCCATCTTGGACAGAAAAAAACAGAAATGTAGAAATTTTTGCAAATTTATTAAAAAACAAAAACTGAAATATCACATGGTCATAAGTATTCAGACCCTTTGCCGTGACCCTCATATGTAACTCAGGTGCTGTCTATTTCTTCTGATCATCCTTGAGATGGTTCTACACCTTCATTGGAGTCCAGCTGTGTTTGATTATACTGATTGGACTTGATTAGGAAAGCCACACACCTGTCTATATAAGACCTTACAGCTCACAGTGCATGTCAGAGCAAATGACAATCATGAGGTCAAAGGAACTGCCTGAGGAGCTCAGAGACAGAATTGTGGCAAGGCACAGATCTGGTCAAGGTTACAAAAAAATTTCTGCTGCACTTAAGGTTCCTAAGAGCACAGTGGCCTCCATAATCCTCAAATGGAAGACGTTTGGGACGACCAGAACCCTTCCTAGAGCTGGCCGTCCGGCCAAACTGAGCTATCGGGGGAGAAGAGCCTTGGTGAGAGAGGCAAAGAAGAACCCAATGGTCACTGTGGCTAAGCTCCAGAGATGCAGTCGGGAGATGGGAGAAAGTTGTAGTAAGTCAACCATCACTGCAGCAATCCACCAGTCGGGGCTTTATGGCAGAGTGGCCCGAAGGAAGCCTCTCCTCAGTGCAAGACACATGAAAGCCCGCATGGAGTTTGCTGAAAAACACCTGAAGGACTCCAAGATGGTGATAAATAAAATCCTCTGGTCTGATGAGACCAAGATAGAACTTTTTGGCCTTAATTCTAAGCGGTATGTGTGGAGAAAACCAGGCACTGCTCATCACCTGTCCAATACAGTCCCAACAGTGAAGCATGGTGGTGGCAGCATCATGCTGTGGGGGTGTTTTTCAGCTGCAGGGACAGGACGACTGGTTGCAATCGAGGGAAAGATGAATGCGGCCAAGTACAGGGATATCCTGGACGATAACCTTTTCCAGAGTGCTCTGGACCTTAGACTGGGCCGAAGGTTTACCTTCCAACAAGACAATGACCCTAAGCACACCGCTAAAATAACGAAGGAGTGGCTTCACAACAACTCCGTGGCTGTTCTTGAATGGCCCAGCCAGAGCCCTGACTTAAACCCAATTGAGCATCTCTGGAGAGACCTGAAAATGACTGTCCACCAACGTTTACCATCCAACCTGACAGAACTGGAGAGGATCTGCAAGGAGGAATGGCAGAGGATACCCAAATCCAGATGTGAAAAACTTGTTGCATCTTTCCCAAAACGATTCATGGCTGTATTAGATCAAAAGAGTGCTTCTACTAAATACTGAACAAAGGGTCTGAATACTTATGACCATGTGATATTTCAGTTTTTGTTTTTTAATAAATTTGCAAAAATTTCTACATTTCTGTTTTTTTCTGTCCAAGATGGGGTGCTGAGTGTACATTACTGAGAAATAAAATGAACTTTTTTGATTTTTGGAAAATGCCTGCAATGAAACAAAGAGTGAAAAATTTAAAGGGGTCTGAATACTTTCCGTACCCACTGTAAATAACCAGGACTTTAAGCATCCTAACCCCACCAGACTCCATGTAAATAACCAGGACTTTAAGCATCCTCAACCCACCAGACTCCATGTAAATAACCAGTAATTTAAGCATCCTAACCCCGCCAGACTCCATGTAAATAACTAGGACTTTAAGCATCCTAACCCCACCAGACTCCATGTAAATAACCAGGACTTTAAGCATCCTAACCCCACCAGACTCCATGTAAATAACCAGTAATTTAAGCATCCTAACCCCACCAGACTCCATGTAAATAACCAGTAATTTAAGCATCCTAACCCCACCAGACTCCATGTAAATAACCAGGACTTTAAGCATCCTAACCCCACCAGACTCCATGTAAATAACCAGTAATTTAAGCATCCTAACCCCACCAGACTCCATGTAAATAACCAGTAATTTAAGCATCCTAACCCCACCAGACTCCATGTAAATAACCAGTAATTTAAGCATCCTAACCCCACCAGACTCCATGTAAATAACCAGGACTTTAAGCATCCTAACCCCACCAGACTCCATGTAAATAACCAGGACTTTAAGCATCCTAACCCCACCAGACTCCATGTAAATAACCAGGACTTTAAGCATCCTAAACCCACCAGACTCCATGTAAATAACCAGTAATTTAAGCATCCTAACCCCACCAGACTCCATGTAAATAACCAGGACTTTAAGCATCCTAACCCCACCAGACTCCATGTAAATAACCAGGACTTTAAGCATCCTAACCCCACCAGCCTCCATGTAAATAACCAGGACTTTAATCATCCTAAACTCACCAGACTCCCTGTAAATAACCAGTAATTTAAGCATCCTAACCCCACCAGACTCCATGTAAATAACTAGGACTTTAAGCATCCTAACCCCACCAGACTCCATGTAAATAACCAGGACTTTAAGCATCCTAACCCCACCAGACTCCATGTAAATAACCAGGACTTTAAGCATCCTAACCCCACCAGACTCCATGTAAATAACCAGGACTTTAAGCATCCTAACCCCACCAGACTCCATGTAAATAACCAGGACTTTAAGCATCCTAACCCCACCAGACTCCATGTAAATAACCAGGACTTTAAGCATCCTAACCCCACCAGACTCCATGTAAATAACCAGGACTTTAAGCATCCTCAACCTGTGTGTGTTTGTTTGTGTGTGTGTGTGTGTGTGTGTCTGTCTCTGTGTGTGTAGATAAAGCGGGTGAAGGAGCTGCGTGGGATGCTCATGGAGTCCGACCCCAGTGTGGCGGTGACGGTCAGGAAGCTGGTGATGGTTTCTCTGATGGAGATCTTCAAAGACATCGCCCCGACCTACAGGATCCGACCTCTGACCCCTGAGGAGAAGGCTGCCAAGGTAACCAGCGGGGGTGTGTGGGGGTGGGGGGTGGGGGCGGGTGTTCTGTGAGACGCGAGGCTGGACCTGGTGTTTGTGCTGCAGGTGAAGAAGGAGACGCAGCAGATCAGAGAGTTTGAAGAAGGTCTCGTCAGTCAGTACAAGTTCTACCTGGAGGAGCTGGAGCAGACCATCAAAGGTACACACACACACATACACACACACACAGACAGACAAACGATCAGGTACCAGTTCTCTGTGCCCCGTCCACCTATTATCAGGACTTTAAGCATCCTAACCCACCAGACTCCATGTAAATAAACAGAAATCATACACACACACAGACACTAACCCATGCCGCCCCCCCCCCAGACTGGAAGCAGCAGAAGAAGAAGCGGCGCCAGGCGGTGGGCCTGGACTCGTACCGCGGCCTGGCCGAGGTGTCCGTGCGCTGCCTGTGTTCGCTGCTGCTCGCCCTGCCGCACTTCAACTTCCACAACAACATCGTGGTGGTCCTGGTCCCGCTGATGAACGACCCCGACAAGCAGGTGAGGATCAGCTGTCGCCATGGCAGCCAGCTGGGCCGTTGCCATGGCATTACAGGGATGGAACGCTGCATGGTGAATGTGTTAAAATAGATATAAATGTGTTAATATTGAGAGTCCTGATGCAGTTTTTAAATGTCCTAGACACAGACACACACACACAGAGACACACACACACATCCTGGGACTTGGACTCTGGATTTGGATCAATGTGGGGCAGCCCTAAAACTAAGTTTTTAACTAAGAAGTTTATGCGCTGCTTCATTTTTTTACATGAACCTGAATCTGTTGTTTTCTATCCGTGGCTCCAGGTGTCAGAAATGTGCTGCGATGCGTTCAGGAAACTGTTCCAGCAGGACAAAGAGGGCGGGGCTTCCCTGGCCGCGGTGCGCGTCATCTCCGGC
>CM057257.1:172829-182829 GCA_029931835.1 Etheostoma nigrum | reverse complement strand
CCTGATCAGAGACAGATGTTTGAGATCGTCCCCGGCCTGATCAGAGACAGATGTTTGAGATCGTCCCCGGCCTGATCAGAGACAGATGTTTGAGATCGTCCCCGGCCTGATCAGAGACAGATGTTTGAGATCGTCCCCGGCCTGATCAGAGACAGATGTTTGAGATCGTCCCCGGCCTGATCAGAGACAGATGTTTGAGATCGTCCCCGGCCTGATCAGAGACAGATGTTTGAGATCGTCCCCGGCCTGATCAGAGACAGATGTTTGAGATCGTCCCCGGCCTGATCAGAGACAGATGTTTGAGATCGTCCCCGGCCTGATCAGAGACAGATGTTTGAGATCGTCCCCGGCCTGATCAGAGACAGATGTTTGAGATCGTCCCCGGCCTGATCAGAGACAGATGTTTGAGATCGTCCCCGGCCTGATCAGAGACAGATGTTTGAGATCGTCCCCGGCCTGATCAGAGACAGATGTTTGAGATCGTCCCCGGCCTGATCAGAGACAGATGTTTGAGATCGTCCCCGGCCTGATCAGAGACAGATGTTTGAGATCGTCCCCGGCCTGATCAGAGACAGATGTTTGAGATCGTCCCCGGCCTGATCAGAGACAGATGTTTGAGATCGTCCCCGGCCTGATCAGAGACAGATGTTTGAGATCGTCCCCGGCCTGATCAGAGACAGATGTTTGAGATCGTCCCCGGCCTGATCAGAGACAGATGTTTGAGATCGTCCCCGGCCTGATCAGAGACAGATGTTTGAGATCGTCCCCGGCCTGATCAGAGACAGATGTTTGAGATCGTCCCCGGCCTGATCAGAGACAGATGTTTGAGATCGTCCCCGGCCTGATCAGAGACAGATGTTTGAGATCGTCCCCGGCCTGATCAGAGACAGATGTTTGAGATCGTCCCCGGCCTGATCAGAGACAGATGTTTGAGATCGTCCCCGGCCTGATCAGAGACAGATGTTTGAGATCGTCCCCGGCCTGATCAGAGACAGATGTTTGAGATCGTCCCCGGCCTGATCAGAGACAGATGTTTGAGATCGTCCCCGGCCTGATCAGAGACAGATGTTTGAGATCGTCCCCGGCCTGATCAGAGACAGATGTTTGAGATCGTCCCCGGCCTGATCAGAGACAGATGTTTGAGATCGTCCCCGGCCTGATCAGAGACAGATGTTGGAGATCGTCCCCGGCCTGATCAGAGACAGATGTTTGAGATCGTCCCCGGCCTGATCAGAGACAGATGTTTGAGATCGTCCCCGGCCTGATCAGAGACAGATGTTTGAGATCGTCCCCGGCCTGATCAGAGACAGATGTTTGAGATCGTCCCCGGCCTGATCAGAGACAGATGTTTGAGATCGTCCCCGGCCTGATCAGAGACAGATGTTTGAGATCGTCCCCGGCCTGATCAGAGACAGATGTTTGAGATCGTCCCCGGCCTGATCAGAGACAGATGTTTGAGATCGTCCCCGGCCTGATCAGAGACAGATGTTTGAGATCGTCCCCGGCCTGATCAGAGACAGATGTTTGAGATCGTCCCCGGCCTGATCAGAGACAGATGTTTGAGATGATCAGAGACAGATGTTTGAGATCGTCCCCGGCCTGATCAGAGACAGATGTTTGAGATTGTCCCCGGCCTGATCAGAGACAGATGTTTGAGATTGTCCCCGGCCTGATCAGAGACAGATGTTTGAGATCGTCCCCGGCCTGATCAGAGACAGATGTTTGAGATCGTCCCCGGCCTGATCAGAGACAGATGTTTGAGATCGTCCCCGGCCTGATCAGAGACAGATGTTTGAGATCGTCCCCGGCCTGATCAGAGACAGATGTTTGAGATCATCCCCGGCCTGATCAGAGACAGATGTTTGAGATCGTCCCCAGCCTGATCAGAGACAGATGTTTGAGATTGTCCCCGGCCTGATCAGAGACAGATGTTTGAGATGATCAGAGACAGATGTTTGAGATCGTCCCCGGCCTGATCAGAGACAGATGTTTGAGATCATCCCCGGCCTGATCAGAGACAGATGTTTGAGATCGTCCCCAGCCTGATCAGAGACAGATGTTTGAGATCGTCCCCGGCCTGATCAGAGACAGATGTTTGAGATCGTCCCCGGCCTGATCAGAGACAGATGTTTGAGATCGTCCCCGGCCTGATCAGAGACAGATGTTTGAGATTGTCCCCGGCCTGATCAGAGACAGATGTTTGAGATTGTCCCCGGCCTGATCAGAGACAGATGTTTGAGATCGTCCCCGGCCTGATCAGAGACAGATGTTTGAGATCGTCCCCGGCCTGATCAGAGACAGATGTTTGAGATCGTCCCCGGCCTGATCAGAGACAGATGTTTGAGATTGTCCCCGGCCTGATCAGAGACAGATGTTTGAGATGATCAGAGACAGATGTTTGAGATCGTCCCCGGCCTGATCAGAGACAGATGTTTGAGATTGTCCCCGGCCTGATCAGAGACAGATGTTTGAGATCGTCCCCGGCCTGATCAGAGACAGATGTTGGAGATCGTCCCCGGCCTGATCAGAGACAGATGTTGGAGATCGTCCCCGGCCTGATCAGAGACAGATGTTGGAGATCGTCCCCGGCCTGATCAGAGACAGATGTTTGAGATGATCAGAGACAGATGTTGGAGATCGTCCCCGGCCTGATCAGAGACAGATGTTTGAGATCGTCCCCGGCCTGATCAGAGACAGATGTTTGAGATCGTCCCCGGCCTGATCAGAGACAGATGCTTGAGATCGTCCCCGGCCTGATCAGAGACAGATGTTTGAGATCGTCCCCGGCCTGATCAGAGACAGATGTTTGAGATCGTCCCCGGCCTGATCAGAGACAGATGTTTGAGATCGTCCCCGGCCTGATCAGAGACAGATGTTTGAGATCGTCCCCGGCCTGATCAGAGACAGATGTTTGAGATCGTCCCCGGCCTGATCAGAGACAGATGTTTGAGATCATCCCCGGCCTGATGATTGTTGTTGTCATCATTTTGTTGATGTGTTGTTTCTAACGCAGTAATGTGATGTCACTTCCTGTTAGTTTTGCTCACCTGATCAACTTGGAGTTCTTCGACGACCTGCTCAACGTGCTGCAGAATCTCATCCAATCAGGAGTGAGTATTCCCCTGGCCCCGCCACTTTAACAAGCAGCTGTTAGTCAGACCATTAATGATGTCATGTGTGACTCCTCAGGATCTGACCAATCAGGAGAGTCTCCACTGCATCCAGACGGTGTTCACCATCCTGTCAGGGCAAGGTGTGTGTGTGTGTGTCTGTGTGTGTGTGTGTGTCTGTGTGTCTGTGTGTGTGTCTGTGTGTGTGTCTGTGTGTGTGTGTGTGTGTGTGTGTGTGTCTGTGTGTGTGTGTGTGTGTGTGTGTGTGTCTGTGTGTGTGTGTGTGTGTGTGTGTGTACCTGGTGGTCCAGGCTCTGCAGTAACATGCTGTTGACCTCCTGCTGCTGGGTGTGTGTGTCTGTGTGTGTGTGTGTCTGTGTGTGTGTGTGTGTCTGTGTGTGTGTGTGTCTGTGTGTGTGTTCCAAATCGCGTACTTCACGTAGTGCACTTTGTACACTACGTGCTTGCATAGTGCGTAACATTTGACTGGGGAGACAGAGAGCACCCCCGCCACCTATTGTCTCCCGTGAAAAACACACTTCTTGGTTCATCAAGATGAATGTGATGGTGTTTATTGTTGCCTGTATCTTTTTTTCGCGAGAATGAGAGGATTGCGACGCCGCTGTTGTATCATCCGCCTCCTTTTAACAGAAAATATACCGGTATGTTGATATTCATACTTTTGCTTTAAATAATTTTTAAAAAACAACCAAAACTAGCCATTATGAGTTATTTCAGCAAAAGTGGAGTACTTAAAATTATGTCCAACTGACGTGTTAACTTAAAGAATAAATGTTTTATTACCATTATTATTATTATTATTATTATAAAAATTGATTCCATTGTTTCTACTTGTTATACTGATGTATTAGCTGCTGTATAACAGATATTTCCCCTGTGTGGATTTCACATTTTAGAAGCTGGAACTAGTGACTTGATAAATGACTTAATCATGAATCTATTAATTACAGTGACAATACAAGAGTAAAAGCAGATAACATTAAACACATTCAGTCCAGTTTTATTTTAAAAGACGGTCCTGCGTTAATTCTACAGACTCCAGACCCCGGGCAGTACTGCCGGGGGAACCATACGGTGCCATCCACCCTCATGTTGACGGGGAAAGCAACATGAGGGTGGACTTCAGACTCTCTAGAGGATCCTTCCCCGGTCTGATGGCCATCCTCGGCACGGGGTCGGGGCGTCCACCGTCCTCCACTGGATGAGGGACCTCTTGTCCTCGTCTGTCCCTAACGATTATATAAATAAGACCAGGGCAGAAACAGCACTGTAATATACATTAACGTACTTTAACATGACTGCTAACGCTTGCAGCTTTGTGTACCTATATTTACAAGATCATACATCTAACGCTGAAATCTTCTACAGCGGGCCGATAGTTTAACACAATAAACAACAATGTACTACAACACATGTAATGTTACATTATTAGCCGTGTATGGTTAAACTGTGCCGCTGTTAGCTAGCTAAGGTTAGCTTGCTAGCATGTCAAATTACGGTACCAATAAACGTTATAATGCGTGATAAAAATATCATTAAAAACTGTAAGATTAACCAGATATTCAAATACAGGTACATTATATGTTATAAGTATAGCAAAAAGACTCATGTTCAACTTACATTTGTATTCCTCTGCCGTCCTCGCTATCGCGTCTACGGCCGCCATTAATTCAAGTTTTTCGACTGTTGTTAGCCCCGCCCCTTCCGCTACGTAGCCAAGATGGCGACCGTTGAGTGTGGAAAATGTCCATCGATCCGCACTCAACTTTCTGACCGTTTTGAGTGTACCATCCGGGTATTTAAGTGCACTGCATTTGACCGCACTTCAACAGTGTGAACGCACTATGTACTCAAATAGTTAGTATTTATTATTATTTATGCGTGTCTCAAGGTGTGTGTGTGTGTGTGTGTGTGTGTGTGTGTGTGTGTGTGTGTGTGTGTGTGTGTGTGTGTGTGTGTGTGTGTGTGTGTGTGTGTGTGTGTGTGTGTAATGACCCTGTCTCTAACTGAAGTTTAAATAAAGTTTTCTCCTGTTTTTGTATCAGGGGACGTCCTGAACATCGACCCGTTGACCTTCTACTCTCACCTGTACAGGATGCTGCCGCGGCTGCACGCAGGTAACCATGGTGACCAGGTAACCCAGGGAACCCTGAGACAGCAGGCTGGTGTTGTGTGTGTTTACGTTGCGCTGTGTGTGTGTGTTCCAGGGGCGCCCAACGATGACATCATCATCGTGCTGCGCTGCCTGGACGCCATGCTGACGCGGCGCAGGAAGCAGGTGACGCTGCAGCGCGCCATGGCCTTCGTCAAGCGTCTGAGCACGCTCAGTCTGCACGTCCTGCCCAACGCCAGCGTGGGCGTGCTCGCCGCCAGCAGGGCCACCGTGCACGTGAGTCTGCTCGCGCACGTTTCACAGAAACCTGGAGCCGGACTACAGTTCCCAGAAGTCTCTCTGCCATGACGTCACCCTAACACCCTGTGTGTGTGTGTCTGTGTGTGTCTGTGTGTGTGTGTGTGTGTGTCTGTGTGTGTGTGTGTGTGTGTCTCTGTGTGTGTGTGTGTGTGTGTGTGTGTGTGTGTGTGTGTCTGTGTGTGTGTGTGTGTGTGTCTCTGTGTGTGTGTGTGTGTGTCTCTCTGTGTGTGTGTGTCTCTGTGTGTGTGTGTGTGTGTGTGTGTGTGTGTGTCTCTGTGTGTGTGTGTGTGTGTGTGTGTGTCTCTCTCTATGTGTGTGTGTGTGTGTGTGTGTGTGTGTGTCTCTCTCTCTATGTGTGTGTGTGTCTGTGTGTGTGTGTGTCTCTCTCTCTATGTGTGTGTGTGTCTGTGTGTGTGTGTGTCTCTCTCTGTGTGTGTGTGTGTGTGTGTCTCTCTCTCTGTGTGTGTGTGTGTCTGTGTGTGTGTGTCTCTCTCTGTGTGTGTCTGTGTGTGTGTGTGTCTCTCTCTGTGTGTGTGTGTGTGTCTGTGTGTGTGTGTGTGTGTGTAGTCCTTCCCCAGGTGTGACCTCCTGCTTGATAACGAGCTCCAGGGTTCAGGTGTCTACCTGCCGGAGCTCGATGAGCCTGAACACTGCAACTCCCAGAATACAGCGCTGTGGGAGCTGCACATCCTGCAGGTAGGTCTTCACAATAAGAGTCTGAATGTTAGAACGCCTTCACAGTAAGAGTCTCAATGTTAGGACGCCTTCACAATAAGAGTCTGAATGTTAGGACGCCTTAACAATAAGAGTCTGAATGTTAGGACGCCTTCACAATAAGAGTCTGAATGTTAGGACGCCTTAACAATAAGAGTCTAAATGTTAGGACGCCTTCACAATAAGAGTCTGAATGGTAGAACGCCTTCACAGTAAGAGTCTCAATGTTAGGACGCCTTCACAATAAGAGTCTGAATGTTAGGACGCCTTCACAGTAAGAGTCTGAATGTTAGGACGCCTTCACAATAAGAGTCTGAATGTTAGGACGCCTTCACAATAAGAGTCTGAATGTTAGGACGCCTTCACAATAAGAGTCTGAATATTATGAAGACATGATGTCTCTGTATCTGTGTTGTAGAGACATGTCTGTCTCTGTGTCGTAGAGTCTGTCTCTGTCTTGTAGAGACATGATGTCTCTGTCCCCGTCTTGTAGAGACATGTCTGTCTCTGTGTTGTAGAGACATGTCTGTCTCTGTCCCTGTGTCGTAGAGTCTGTCTCTGTGTTGTAGAGACATGATGTCTTTGTCCCTGTCCTGCAGAGACATTACCACCCGGTGGTGCGGCGCTTGGCATCCCACCTGAGTCACGGAGCTCCCAGCGAAGGATCGGCAGCGCTGGACGCCGCCCTCAGCCGCAAGTACGTCCAACGTCCTCTGATGTCCTCCTAACGTCCTCAAATGTGCTCCTAACGTCCTCCTATGTGCTCCTAACGTCCTCCTATGTGCTCTTAACGTCCTCATATGTGCTCCTAACGTCCTCATATGTGCTCCTAACGTCCTCATATGTGCTCCTAACATCCTCATATGTCCTCCTAACGTCCTCATATGTCCTCCTAACGTCCTCATATGTGCTCCTAACGTCCTCCTATGTGCTCCTAACGTCCTCCTATGTGCTCCTAACGTCCTCCTATGTGCTCTTAACGTCCTCATATGTGCTCCTAACGTCCTCATATGTGCTCCTAACGTCCTCATATGTGCTCCTAACATCCTCATATGTCCTCCTAACGTCCTCATATGTCCTCCTAACGTCCTCCTAACGTCCTCATATGTCCTCTAACGTCCTCCTATGTGCTCCTAACATCCTCCTATGTCCTCTAACGTCCTCCTATGTGCTCCTAACGTCCTCATATGTGCCCCTAACGTCCTCCTATGTCCTCTAACGTCCTCCTATGTCCTCTAACGTCCTCCTATGTCCTCCTAACGTCCTCCTATGTGCTCCTAACGTCCTCATATGTGCTCCTAACGTCCTCATATGTGCTAACGTCCTCATGTGCTCCTAACGTCCTCATATGTCCTCCTAACGTCCTCATATGTGCTCCTAAAGTCCTCCTAACGTCCTCATATGTCCTCCTAACGTCCTCAAATGTGCTCCTAACGTCCTCATATGTCCTCCTAACGTCCTCAAATGTGCTCCTAACGTCCTCCTATGTGCTCCTAACGTCCTCCTATGTGCTCTTAACGTCCTCATATGTGCTCCTAACGTCCTCATATGTGCTCCTAACATCCTCATATGTCCTCCTAACGTCCTCATATGTCCTCTAGAGTCCTCATATGTCATCCTAACGTCCTCATATGTCCTCTAACGTCCTCCTATGTGCTCCTAACATCCTCCTATGTCCTCTAACGTCCTCCTATGTCCTCTAACGTCCTCCTATGTGCTCCTAACGTCCTCATATGTGCCCCTAACGTCCTCCTATGTCTTCTAACGTCCTCCTATGTGCTCCTAACGTCCTCATATGTGCTCCTAACGTCCTCATGTGCTCCTAACGTCCTCATATGTGCTCCTAAAGTCCTCCTAACGTCCTCATATGTCCTCCTAACGTCCTCAAATGTGCTCCTAACGTCCTCATATGTCCTCCTAACGTCCTCAAATGTGCTCCTAACGTCCTCCTATGTGCTCCTAACGTCCTCCTATGTGCTCTTAACGTCCTCATATGTGCTCCTAACGTCCTCATATGTCCTCCTAACGTCCTCATATGTCCTCTAACGTCCTCCTATGTGCTCCTAACGTCCTCCTATGTGCTCCTAACGTCCTCTTAACGTCCTCCTATGTGCTCCTAACGTCCTCATATGTGCCCCTAACGTCCTCCTATGTCCTCTAACGTCCTCCTCTGTCCTCTAACGTCCTCCTATGTCCTCCTAACGTCCTCCTATGTGCTCCTAACGTCCTCATATGTGCTCCTAACGTCCTCATATGTCCTCCTAACGTCCTCATATGTGCTCCTAAAGTCCTCCTAACGTCCTCTTATGTCCTCCTAACGTCCTCATATGTGCTCCTAACGTCCTCCTAACGTCCTCATATGTGCTCCTAACGTCCTCATATGTGCTAACGTCCTCATATGTGCTAACGTCCTCATATGTGCTAACGTCCTCATATGTGCTCCTAACGTCCTCATATGTCCTCATATGTCCTCCTAACGTCCTCATATGTCCTCCTAACGTCCTCATATGTCCTCATATGTGCTCCTAACGTCCTCCTAACGTCCTCATATGTCCTAAAGTCCTCATATGTGCTCCTAACGTCCTCATATGTCCTCCGAACGTCCTCATATGTGCTCCTAACGTCCTCATATGTGCTCCTAACGTCCTCCTATGTCCTCCTAACGTCCTCCTATGTCCTCCTAACGTCCTCATATGTCCTCCTAACGTCCCGTCCTCATCGTCGCTCCTAACATCCTCATATGTCCTCCTAACATCCTCATATGTGCTCCTAACGTCCTCCTATGTCCTCTAACGTCCTCATATGTCCTCCTAACATCCTCATATGTCCTCCTAACGTCCTCATATGTCCTCCTAACGTCCTCCTATGTCCTCCTAACGTCCTCATATGTGCTCCTAACGTCCTCCTAACATTGTATAACGTCCTCTTTACAATTTGCCTTTTTCTTTTGTCCTACCCTGTCTCTGTCTAATCACATGACTTCCTGTCTAATCACATGACTTCTTGTCCAGGTCTCCGGTCGAGCTGTTCAACGCCTACAGCGTCAGAGACATGACCTTTAACCCCCCTGTAGCTCCGCCCGGCAGCAAGAAGAAGGTACAGAGATCAAACGCACCTGCACACACTCAGCCTAGACATATACACTCACCGGCCACTTTATTAGGTACCCCATGCTAGTAACGGGTTGGACCCCCTTTTGCCTTCAGAACTGCCTCAATTCTTCGTGGCATAGATTCAACAAGGTGCTGGAAGCATTCCTCAGGGAGTTTGGTCCATATTGACATGATGGCATCACATAGTTGCCGCAGATTTGTCGGCTGCACATCCATGATGCGAATCTCCCGTTCCACCACATCCCAAAGATGCTCTATTGGATTGAGATCTGGTGACTGTGGAGGCCATTTGAGTACAGCGAACTCATTGTCATGTTCAAGAAACCAGTCTGAGATGATTCCAGCTTTATGACATGGCGCATTATCCTGCTGAAAGTAGCCATCAGAAGTTGGGTACATTGTGGTCATAAAGGGATGGACATGGTCAGCAACAATACTCAGGTAGGCTGTGGCGTTGCAACGATGGTCAATTGGTACCAAGGGGCCCAAAGAGTGCCAAGAAAATATTCCCCACACCATGACACCACCACCACCAGCCTGAACCGTTGATACAAGGCAGGATGGATCCATGCTTTCATGTTGTAGACGCCAAATTCTGACCCTACCATCCGAACGTCGCAGCAGAAATC
>CM057257.1:142829-170329 GCA_029931835.1 Etheostoma nigrum | reverse complement strand
ATGTAGTCCACTGTAGCCCCCCCCCTGCCATATGTAGTCCACTGTAGCCCCCCCCCCCTGCCATATGTAGTCCACTGTAGCCCCCCCCCCCTGCCATATGTAGTCCACTGTAGGCCCCGCCTCCCCCTGCCATATGTAGTCCACTGTAGGCCCCCCCCCCCTGCCATATGTAGTCCACTGTAGGCCCCGCCTCCCCCCTGCCATATGTAGTCCACTGTAGGCCCCCCCCCCTGCCATATGTAGTCCACTGTAGGCCCCCCCCCTGCCATATGTAGTCCACTGTAGGCCCCCCCCCCTGCCATATGTAGTCCACTGTAGGCCCCCCCCCCTGCCATATGTAGTCCACTGTAGCCCCCCCCCCTGCCATATGTAGTCCACTGTAGCCCCCCCCCCTGCCATATGTAGTCCACTGTAGGCCCCGCCTCCCCGCCATATGTAGTCCACTGTAGGCCCCCCCCCCCCTGCCATATGTAGTCCACTGTAGGCCCCGCCTCCCCGCCATATGTAGTCCACTGTAGGCCCCCCCCCTGCCATATGTAGTCCACTGTAGCCCCCCCCCCCTGCCATATGTAGTCCACTGTAGCCCCCCCCCCTGCCATATGTAGTCCACTGTAGGCCCCCCCCCCCTGCCATATGTAGTCCACTGTAGGCCCCCCCCCCTGCCATATGTAGTCCACTGTAGCCCCCCCCCCCGCCATATGTAGTCCACTGTAGCCCCCCCCCTGCCATATGTAGTCCACTGTAGGCCCCGCCTCCCCCCTGCCATATGTAGTCCACTGTAGGCCCCCCCCCCCGCCATATGTAGTCCACTGTAGCCCCCCCCCCCTGCCATATGTAGTCCACTGTAGCCCCCCCCCCTGCCATATGTAGTCCACTGTAGGCCCCGCCTCCCCCCTGCCATATGTAGTCCACTGTAGCCCCCCCCCCCGCCATATGTAGTCCACTGTAGCCCCCCCCCCCCTGCCATATGTAGTCCACTGTAGGCCCCGCCTCCCCCCTGCCATATGTAGTCCACTGTAGGCCCCGCCTCCCCGCCATATGTAGTCCACTGTAGGCCCCGCCTCCCCCCATATGTAGTTCAGGCTGGACGTCCGTCTCCGTCCTGGCTGCGTCTCTGTTGCTCCGCCCACTCGCTGATGAGGCGGTTGGCGAGGGCGTGTTTGGGGGGGAGCCAGAGGGCGGGGGGGCTCTCGGGGGCGGGGGCTTCACCTGCAGGGTGGGGGGGCTCTCGGCGGGGGGGGCTTCACCTGCAGGGCGGTGGCGACTTCCTCCAGACTGAACCAGCGAGCGTCCTCCAGCTCTGATTGGTCCACAGACAGCTGGAGGAAAGACAGGTAAGAGAGACATGTAAGACAGGTAGATCACAGCGTTCATTTGTTCTTTAAAAAGTATTTTGAAAGGACAGCTCACCTGAGTGTGGGCGGGGCTTACGGTGGCGTGGCAGCCAATCATGAAGGAGCTGTGGGGAAACGGCCAATGCTGCGAGGAGCTGTAGGAGACGCTGAGGACCCTCAGACCCACCTCCTCCGCTACCTCCCTCCTCAGGGCCTCCTCCACAGTCTCACCTGAGAGACAGACAGGTAAGACAGACAGACAGAAAGGTAAGAGAGACAGACAGGTGAGACAGACAGGTAAGAGAGACAGGTAAGACAGGTAGACAGACAGACAGGTAAGAGAGACAGGTAGAGAGACAGACCCATGTCACAGAAGCCAGCCAGAGCGCTGTACATCCCCCGGGGGAAGGACAGCTGTCGGCCTAACAAACACCGTTTCCCATCAGACACCAGGACGATCACCACGGGAGACATCTGGAGGACCGAAGGCAGCCAATCAGAGACAAGGTCGCTATATTAGGGGAAAGACGTGTGTCTGTGTGTGTCTCTGTGTGTGTGTGTGTGTGTGTGTGTGTCTGTGTGTGTACCGTGGGGTAGTAGATGTTGTCCCTGCAGGCTCTCTGACTCCCTGCCCGGTTGCTGGTGGTGGGGCGCCCCGTGGCGCTGCAGTAGCCGCTGGTTTGATGCCAGCGCAGCAGAGCCTGGCCCTGCAGGACGGGAAGGAAATGCCAGGATGTTACTATCACGCCCCCGGCCCCGCCCCCCTGATCCCGCCCTCTGACCCCGCCCCCGCATGCTCACAGCATCTACCCCCGCCCCCTGCATGATTACATCCTTTAGCCCCGCCCCCTGCATATTAACAGCGCCTGGCCCCGCCCCCCACACGGATGTTAGGACGCTATAGCCCCCCCCCCCCCACCTTGGCCACCAGGGGGGCCTCTGCTGCCGGGAGGAGGAAGAACGACTTCTTCAGATCGATGAAGGTTCCTCCACAGGCTTCCTCCAGCAGGACCTGGTCCACTGCTCCTACATAGAACCAAGACACATAGAATCACATAGAACCAGGACACATAGAATCCCATAGAACCACCCAGCAGAGCCTGGTCCACTGCTCCTACAGCATAGAACCATGACACATAGAACCACCCAGCTGAGCCTGGTCCACTGCTCCTACAGCATAGAACCATGACACATAGAACCACCCAGCTGAGCCTGGTCCACTACTCCTACAGCATAGAACCATGACACATAGAATCACATAGAACATCATTACATAGAACCACCCAGCAGAGCCTGGTCCACTGCTCCTACATAGAACCATAGCACATAGAATCACAGCACATAGAACATCATTACATAGAACCACCCAGCTGAGCCTGGTTCACTGCTCCTACAGCATAGAACCATGACACATAGAACCAGGACACATAGAATCACAGCACATAGAACATCATTACATAGAACCACCCAGCAGAGCCTGGTCCACTGCTCCTACAGCATAGAACCATGACACATAGAACCATCCAGCTGAGCCTGGTCCACTACTCCTACAGCAGAGAACCAGGACACATAGAATCACAGCACATAGAACATCATTACATAGAACCACCCAGCAGAGCCTGGTCCACTGCTCCTACATAGACACATAGAATTACAGCACATAGAACCAGGACACATAGAATCACAACACATAGGACCACAACATAGAACCACATCACATAGAACATCATCACATAGAACCAACCAGCTGAGCCTGGTCCACTGCTCCTACAGCATAGAACCATGACACATAGAACCATCCAGCTGAGCCTGGTCCACTACTCCTACAGCAGAGAACCAGGACACATAGAATCACAGCACATAGAACATCATTACATAGAACCACCCAGCAGAGCCCGGTCCACTGCTCCTACATAGACACATAGAATTACAGCACATAGAACCAGGACACATAGAATCACAACACATAGGACCACAACATAGAACCACATCACATAGAACATCATCACATAGAACCAACCAGCAGAGCCTGGTCCACTGCTCCTTTAGCATAGAACCAGGACACATAGAACAGTAAAACACAGACCAACAACACATAGAACCACAAACACACACACAGGACCAGAGTCAGAACCAGTCCGCGGTACAGGGAAGTGTTACAATAAGAACTAAAACCACAAAAACATCAAAAACCACAAAAACATCAAAACAAAAGCTAAAAACAACATTAACCTTGTAATAATTAACAAAAAGGACAGAAACTGAAGTCTTGCCGGTCCTGGTTCTCAGAGCAGGGTGTTCATTACATAGATCTCTAACGTGGTCTCACCGACGTCCACACAGAACTGAGCCTGATTCTGTTGGGAGCAGCCAATCAGAACCGAGTCCTCCAGCAGGGCCGGGTCCGAGCCGAGTCTCTGCAGGATCGCCTGCACATCTGGAACAGATCAGGATCAGGTTAAAGTTCCGCTGGCTGAGTCCTCTTACCTAGGGACCTGTACCTTAGAACCTGGCCTGGGGTTCTGTCCCTGAGGACCTGTACCTGTGGTTCTGTGTCCTAGGGGACCTTTACCTGTCGTTCTGTGTCCTATGGGACCTGTACCTGTGGTTGTGTGTCCTAGGGAACTTGTCCCTGTGGTTCTGTGTTCTAGGAGACATGTCCCTGGGGTTATATGTCCTAGGGGACCTGTACCTGGGGTTGGGTGTCCTAGGGGACCTGTACCTGGGGTTGTGTGTCCTAGGGGACCTCTACCTGGGATGGTGTGACCTAGGGGACCTCTACCTGGGTTTATGTGTCCCAGGGGACATATACCTGTGGTTCTGTGTCCTAGGGGACCTCTAACTGTGGTTCTGTGTCCTAGGGGGACTTGTACCTGTGGTTCTGTGTCCCTGGGGTTCTGTGTCCTAGGGGGACCTCCACCTGTGGTTCTGTGTCCCTGGGGTTCTGTGTCATAGGGGACCTCTAACTGTGGTTCTGTGTCCTAGGGGGACCTGTACCTGTGGTTCTGTGTCCCTGGGGTTCTGTGTCCTAGGGGGACCTCCACCTGTGGTTCTGTGTCCTAGGGGGACCTGTACCTGTGGTTCTGTGTCCTTGGGGTTTTGTGTCCTAGGGGACCTGTACCTGGGGTTCTGTGTCCTAGGGGGACCTGTACCTGTGGTTCTGTGTCCCTGGGGTCTGAGGGCCCCCCCCTCGGTGCGGTGCAGCAGTGGGGACAGCCGGTGGAACAGGAACACCTGGCCAATCTGCAGCGCTGCAGCGCACGCGTCATCGTCCCTCTTCAGCCGGTCCACAAACCTGGATCAGCACCACGCGCCCACGTTATATATATATATATACACACAGTATATATTCACAGTATATGTATGTGTAATTAGCTAACAGACACCGCTGCGATCATTTAACAATACAGATCCTGATTTAACGAGTTACTGAACCTCATCCTGGAGACGAAGCTGGAGCAGCAGCGGGTCGGCGGGACCAGGATCCTCACAGCTCTCAACATGGCCGCCACTCTTAGCCTAGCTTAGCATAAAGACTGGAGGCAGAGGGAAACTGTTAGCCTAGCTTAGCACAAAGACTGGAGGCAGAGGACACTGTTAGCCTAGCTTAGCACAAAGACTGGAGGTAGAAGACACTGGTAGCTTAGCTTAGAATGGAGGCAGAGGACACTGTTAGCCTAGCTTAGCACAAAGACTGGAGGCAGGGGACACTTTTAGCCTAGCTTAGCACAAAGACTGGAGGCAGGGGACACAGTTAGCCTAGCTTAGCACAAAGACTGGAGGTAGAAGACACTGGTAGCTTAGCATGGAGGCAGAGGACACTGTTAGCCTAGCTTAGCACAAAGACTGGAGGCAGGTGACACTGTTAGCCTAGCTTAGCATGGAGGCAGAGGACACTGTTAGCCTAGCTTAGCACAAAGACTGGAGGCAGAGGACACTGTTAGCCTAGCTTAGCACAAAGACTGGAGGCAGAGGACACTGTTAGCCTAGCTTAGCACAAAGACTGGAGGTAGAGGACACTGGTGGCTTAGCTTAGCATGGAGGCAGAGGACACTGTTAGCCTAGTTTAGCACAAAGACTGGAGGAAGAGGACACTGTTAGACTAGCTTAGCACAAAGACTGGAGGCAGAGGACACTTGGTCACATGAGAATGTGTTGCTGTGTGGAGGGACAACATCGCCGAATCCCCTTTAAAACCTGGCACTTTAGACGTTGTTTTGTTTCCCATGATATTTGTTTATAATTATAATATAATTAAAGATAATTATCTGAATCTACAGGTTCCACCGGTCAGTTCGGCGCACATTTAATCAAAGGAGCTTCTTATTTTATCAGAAATACAACATATCCTCTCACTGTTCATAGACGCTTCCTCCGCGACACGCCAAGCTATTGGCGGAGTATGTTAGTTTGAAACCATAATAAAGGTTTTTACCTGAGCTTTCTGGAGACCAGGTGTACGCTGACATCACAGCAGAGCGTCTGGATTACTAACATTTTACAAATTACCGTGTCTAACCGAAAATATATCTGCTTTAAGGGTCGTTTTTTCAGGCGGTTGAAACCAGACTCCGTTCACAAATCTGTCTATTTAATGTTTCCCATGCAATCGGTGAAAATATAATTATTAAATAACTTAACTAATCGGATCATTCACGCAACTAATGTTCATTAGAGAATTCGGAAACACAAAAACAGCATTTTAGTTAGATAAACCTTGACAAAAATCAAAGAATCTTGCTAGACAGAAACTCAATAAGCCATTATCACACCAGACTCCGGTTAGAATGAATCATAAAGGAGCCAACAAGCTCAAAGAAGGGTACATGTGTACTGTGCTATGTGTTTTAAATACATAACTGTGTGTACTGTACAGTAGAAGTGTGTGTATGTGTGTGTTGTCAGATACCTGCAGCTGCTTCTCTTCTTCAAGCAGATGTCTCTCCCCCCCGCCACTCCTACACACAACTTTATTGAAATGTACATAGTTTTTAGACACGTACTCAAAGTAATGATCCAGAGAAACTATATAACATATGTATATGAGTGGGTGTTTGGGTCAGTGTGGTAATTATATTATATATTATATATTAGCCTATATTTTGCGAGATTTGGTTAAATCTCGCGTATCTTCCGGCAGGAAGTTCAATCTCTCGTGGTGGAGATAGAAGAAGCTAGCAGCTAGCCGGCAGCATCATGTCTGTGTTTATGGATTTAAATGTGAACTACACGGCGGATAGGAGCCAGCTGCAGAGTCTGGTAGAGACAGCAGCTCACCGTGAGTCTCTTCTGTCCTGTTTACCTTTAAAACACGAGTTATACAGCCGGAGGCCTGATGCTAGCACGGCTGGCTAACGTTAGCGCAGTGTGACAGCCTGAGACCTGATGCGAGCACGGCTAGCTACCGTTAGCTCAATGTGAACCGGAGACCTGATGCTAACACGGCTAGCTACCGTTAGCTCAGTGTGAACCGGAGACCTGATGCTAACACGGCTAGCTAACGTTAGCTCAGTATGAACCGGTGACCTGATTCTAGCACGGCTAGCTAACGTTAGTTCAGTGTGAACCGGAGACCTGATGCTAACACGGCTAGCTACCGTTAGGTCAGTGTGAACCGGAGACCTGATGCTAACACGGCTAGCTACCGTTAGCTCAGTGTGAACCGGAGACCTGATGCTATCACGGCTAGCTACCGTTAGCTCAGTGTGAACCGGAGACCTGATGCTATCACGGCTAGCTACCGTTAGCTCAGTGTGAACCGGAGACATGATGCTATCACGGCTAGCTACCGTTAGCTCAGTGTGAACCGGAGACATGATGCTATCACGGCTAGCTACCGTTAGCTCAGTGTGAACCGGAGACCTGATGCTAGCACGGCTAGCTAACGTTAGCTCAGTGTGAACCGGAGACCTGATGCTAGCACGGCTAGCTAACGTTAGCTCAGTGTGAACCGGAGACCTGATGCTATCACGGCTAGCTACCGTTAGCTCAGTGTGAACCGGAGACCTGATGCTATCACGGCTAGCTACCGTTAGCTCAGTGTGAACCGGAGACCTGATGCTAGCACGGCTAGCTAACGTTAGCTCAGTGTGAACCGGAGACCTGATGCTATCACGGCTAGCTACCGTTAGCTCAGTGTGAACCGGAGACCTGATGCTAGCACGGCTAGCTAACGTTAGCTCAGTGTGAACCGGAGACCTGATGCTATCACGGCTAGCTACCGTTAGCTCAGTGTGAACCGGAGACCTGATGCTAGCACGGCTAGCTAACGTTAGCTCAGTGTGAACCGGAGACCTTATGCTAGCATGGCTAGCTAACGTTAGCTCGGTGTGACAGCCCGAGACCATATGTTCTTATGTATCCCGGGTGTACCTCATGCAGAGAGACCACATACATACCTACATTAAGGTGACCAGATTTCTCAGACAAAATCCGGGGACATTTTCAGCTCAGAAGCGTAAATACGTCCAAAACAGGTCGTGTTTTTATCTTTGTAAACTTAAAACGGGGACACTGCCCCAGGGGCGTCACTAGACCTAGAGCTGCAATGGGGCACAAAATCTTGTCTGTTTTAACATGTAAATGCATTAATCTGGTGCACTTTGAAAAGAAATTCAGAGTTTAGACTTAATTACTTTTGTATCTATGGATGGAAATACTTGTGCTGTAGCCTGAACTATTTTACACTTCAGAATTTTAACCATGCACACACAGCATTTTACATATACGCAGCTATTGCCTCATCATGGCCTTGCCGTAGAAATGGAAATTCTTTCAATATATTGTCATTAACCTGACATTTTCTTTTCTTGGAGAGAGACATTATTGCATCTTGTCTTTCAAGCTTTCCTCGCTGTAGGCTTTGCACTTTTAACTTTTTCTTGTCCTCCTCTGTTCACTTGTATTCCTTTTCTTTTATTTCTTCACTCTTCTCTCCCTGTCCTTTCTTGCTCTTATCTATTTAACTAGTCTTCCTGTCCTGTCTTCCACCTGTCCATCCTTTCCACTCTCCCTACAAGGACCAAAGCAGAACAATCTGACTGATTTTATGAACTAATTACTGTTAGTCCTCAATAAATATCATGTTAAATAAATAGCATGTTAAGTATGTTAAACAATGACATTTGTGGCTCTGGAAAGAAACAAGTAACATTGTAAAACCTGCCATATACAATGCATAGGAATTATAGCAAAAATAACAAACCTACTATTAATTACATTATCTTAATGCAGTGTAACTACTCCAGAATGTAAATAATGTACCTAAAATACAAACGTGAGCAAGGGTGTTCATCAATCGCTATTATATCGAATCAACAGCCAGATGCAATTTAGCTAACAGCTAAGTAACTAGCTACATTGTTAACTTAACAATGTAGCTAGCAGGTGAAGAATAGCAGTTAAAGAATATAAACAGTGTTTGTATTATTCACTTGCTAGCTAAATTGTTAAGTTAACAAAAATCACTAGTTAACTTAAATCTGCAAGAACTATAGACTAATACAATAACTGACAACATAAGTTACGACTTACGGTTATCAAGGTACGCACACACAAGATATCAACTGGCTATCGTCCAGAACTTTTTTTCTTTCTCTCCTTTTTCCGCCGGGTGGCGAGCGTGGCTGCTTATGGTGTTAAGCGCGTGTCCGCGCTATTCACTAACATGCACTCTAACAATCACTGTTGATAGACAGCCTTTTGTACACCCAGTGAAAATCGGGGACATTTCCGGGGACAGCTCCAGCCGGGGACAGATCATCAAAATCGGGGACTGTCCCCGGAAATCGGGGACGTCTGGTCACCCTAACCTACATGTTACACCAGACTAATGGTTTGTGTTTTCTTCCTGCAGTCGGTTTCTCTACCGTCGCCATCAACTACGTGTTTGAACCAACAGCCAAAAAGAAACAGGTGAGTTGTTATTAATATATATATATATATATATATATTCATTCATTCATTCATTCATTCATTCAGTCGTTGTGGCTTTTATTTTGTAACAATCTGTTTACTTCCTGTTTGCAGGAGATTCCCGCCCCGACGCCGATCAGCGAGCTGATGGAGCAGCTGCCCCTCGTACAGGTAGGTACATAGTTTACCCCCCCAGGCGGCATAAGTACACCCCCCCATGACGTCACTCTGAGGGGGAGTCTGTGTATTTAATGATGGTCCTATTAACGTCCGTCTCCATCAGGGTCGCTCCCGGCCAATCAGAGTGCTGAACAGACTGACCATTGTGATGTCAGACGCCAGTCACTTTGTGAGTGTTGATTTTATTTTGAAATCTTTCACTTCTGCTGTTTTAAAGGGGACCTTCACAATAAAAGCTACAAGTTACTATTTACATTATGTGTGTGTCTCTGTGTGTCTATCTCTCTGTGTGTGTGTTAGAGGCCGACTGCGGTGGAGTATCGGTGTTTTGACCTCCTGGCCGTCCAGCCGACCACAGAGAAGCTCTTCCATGTGAGACTCACCACAGTAATAATTCATTTAAAGCCCATGTTGCAGGTTAACCACCACTGTTGATTATTGGGTACAAAAAACACTCAAGATATGTATATCATTTTTAAAAATGTCTCCAAATAGTGTTAAGTTAGTTTTTGGTCATTTTTGGTGTTCGCGGGTTTATGAAGTGAATTCGGCGATGACGTCACTATGGGGAGTTAAGTCTCAGCCTGGCACTAGAACTACGGTGACTGACTGGGATGTGGGCGAGGGGGAAAGGCCAGCAGCCGAATAATTACCAACCTGCCAGACGTGAGAGGGTAAATGAGGAATTGTCAAGATTGTGGGGAAGTCTCCTTCATTTATCTCCTTTATTTTAGCAGCGCAGCAGTGCATACAATGACTTTACTTTTTACTGTCAGTGAATAGCACCGAGTGAACGTCAACGTTTTCTTTCGATCTAGTGACAGGGATCCTGTCGTTAGTTCAGATAAGTACTGGTACACTTATCTAGATATAGTAATAGAAGTACTGGTACACTTATCTAGATATAGTAATAGAAGTACTGGTACACGTATCTAGATATAGTAATAGAAGTACTGGTACACTACAATTAGTAATAGAAGTACTGGTACACTTATCTAGATATAGTAATAGAAGTACTGGTACACTATCTAGATATAGTAATAGAAGTACTGGTACACTTATCTAGATATAGGAATAGAAGGCATCCCCGAGTGTTATTTCTAAGTGTTTACCTCTTCCTCCGGTGAAAATGTGTCGCTGTGTTTGGCCGGTACTTGTGTGTGGCGGCGAAGCTGCGGCGGAGAGCGGGTGGTGTAGGGGAGTGAGTGGGTGGAGAGCGGGTGGTGTAGGGGAGTGAGTGGGCGGAGAGCGGGTGGTGTAGGGGAGTGAGTGGGTGGAGAGCGGGTGGTGGAGAGCGGGTGCTGTAGGGGAGTGAGTGGGTGGAGAGTGGGTGGTGTAGGGGAGTGAGTGGGTGGAGAGTGGGTGGTGTAGGGGAGTGAGTGGGTGGAGAGTGGGTGGTGTAGGGGAGTGAGTGGGTGGAGAGTGGGTGGTGTAGGGGAGTGAGTGGGTGGAGAGCGGGTGGTGTAGGGGAGTGAGTGGGTGGAGAGCGGGTGCTGTAGGGGAGTGAGTGGGTGGAGAGCGGGTGGTGTAGGGGAGTGAGTGGTGGAGAGCGGGTGGTGGAGAGGATCATGGTCCTCCCCAACCAGCAGCACCAGGATTGTA
Source organism: Etheostoma nigrum (assembly GCA_029931835.1). Taxonomy (NCBI): domain Eukaryota; kingdom Metazoa; phylum Chordata; class Actinopteri; order Perciformes; family Percidae; genus Etheostoma; species Etheostoma nigrum. Next base: position 159,299 of record CM057257.1, on the reverse strand, counting down.
ATTGTTTATATTTCAAACATCACTGCAGGTTGATTGTGGGCGACATTGCGGTCGCGTTAGCTTACCGAAACTCTACTGCCGAAGTTGCTGTCTGGCTACGCGACGTTAGCTATATCCGCTAGCATCCGTACAGGCTAACAATAGCCAGTTAGCTTTGTGTGTAACGTAACAACCCCCCCATCTCGTAGGAGCGAAGCTTACTTTTTCATTCAATACAATTATGGTACAACAGGTGCACTAATGCCACATGTATGATGTTGACAACATGGACGCATATATAGGCAACACCACAGGCAGTCGTAATATTTACCTAGCAGGCTAGGCTAACGCTGTTGTGCTAACGTCCGGCGGCGCAGCGTTAGCTAGCAGTCTAAACTTGTGAAAAGCCGAACAACATCCCCGTCTAAGCTGTGTTTCACTTTCCCTCCAATATTATTATAAATATAATAAAGTCACATGGACTCGATCGAGACCATAGACTGTTAATATTAAAAGACCAGAAGCCACATTAGGCCAGACGGTAAATACAACGCAGGCTGCTGTGTTATCTCCCTAATGTGACGTCATGCAATGCATTGTGGGGGGATAAAGGAAACACTGTAAAATTGTGCCTAATTTTCGTACTATATTAAATTTTACGATATCCAACACCATCAAATACAATGGATAACAGTTCAAATATTTACTACCAACAAGCAAATTGTACTAATTCGTTACAAAATTAAACCTGCAACATGGACTTTAAATTATATATAACCTGTATAATTGTGTGTGTGTGCAGGCAGCCTGTATGCTGTATGATGTAGACATCATCTGTATCTCGGTGACAGAGAGACTTCCCTTCTTCTTCAAGAGAGCGCCGGTCAATGGGGTGAGAACGCTTCAAAGGTCATAGAATGTCTAAAGGTCATAGTGTAGGAGGTCAAAGTCAAAACAGTAGCATCATTGGTTTAAAAAAAGTCATATGCTAAGGTGTTTATATTAATAAGTGTGTCCGTGTGTCCAGGCCATAGAGAGGGGCCTGGTGTTCGAAGTGTCGTACTCTGCAGCCATCAGAGACTCCACCAGGAGGCGCTACACCATCGCCAACGCCGTCTGTCTCATGGAGACGTGTAAAGGGAAGGTACGTCCTGATTGGCTCTGATTCACCTGCAGGACGTCCTGATTGGCTGTCCTGACTCACCTGTTTGTGTTTCAGAGTGTGATCCTGTCCAGCGCCGCAGAGAAGGTTGGTCACTAATAATAATATAATATATCACTAATAACAATTATAATAATATTACTGTGTGTGTCCGTGTCCTCAGCCTCTGGAGCTCAGAGGGCCCTATGACATCACCAATCTGTATCCTTCCTATTGGTTCACACACAAACTGTAGTAAAACAACAAAAACTACAGTACTGTGTCCTGTTGTTGACCTGATCTGGTTCCTCAGAGGTTTGTTGTTCGGTTTGTCAGACGGAGATGCGAAGGAGGCTGTGTCCTCCACCTGTCGCTCCGCTGTTCTCCACGCAGGTACACACCCACACCCACAGACAGATTACACAGCACACACACAAAGTGAAACTATCAGATTGTGTGTGTGTGTTGTCAGAAACCAGGAAGACGGCGAGTGGGATCATCTCCACCGTGAAGAGCTGCAGCCATTGGCCGCCTGCAGACTGTAAGCCCCGCCCACTTCACCTGAGACACACCAGCACCTGGTTAACAACTGATCAAGGTGTGTTTTTCTGTTTCTACCTGAACAGGTGAAGCTCCGCCAGCCAAGAGAGCCAAGCCTCAGCTGACAGAGTGACAGGCAGCAGAGGGGGCGGGGCTTCTCAACACATTCAATTTTCTTACAAACTGTTTATTTAATAAAGTGTTTGAAACACAAGTCCAAAAGTTCAGTCAAATGTTTTATTTTTCAAATAGTTACAAATGCAGCATTCTGATTGGTCAGCACCAATTCAGGTAAAGATGTCATCAAAAATACAACTCTGCAGTACATTCAGTCAGAAATATAAAAATATAAATGATCAAGTGGGAAGTTTTCAGAACAAATCAACAAACATCTTCACGGTCATCAATATAAAACGTATAAATCTGCTAATAGGAAGACTTCAGAACAATCATTAATCTCTGAATGTCCTTTATATTTGTAAATAATTGTTAATTATGATTAAACCTAGCCCTTTAACGTTAGCATTGATTAGCTCATAAATCCCATGGTGTGTTCAAGGACGAGTGGACATCTGAGAACTGGATCAGCAGGAGGATTACAATCTGAAATGGAAGCACCTGATTGGTCCTTCAGCTGCAAGAGAGGTCTGTGATTGGGCGGCTGCTCAGAGCCCCAGGATGTGGTTGATGTGACCCTGAAGACAATTGAAAACATCCGTTTAATAAACTATGAAAGTCATTTTCTTACTATACATTGTGTCGGCACACAATCCGTTCTGCGCATGTGTAATATGTTAGCGCACGCGCAAATGATGCACGATCTGTTCCACAGTAGCGGTCTGCTGTTAGCCTTCACTAGAAGGCTAACGTTAGTTTAGCTAAAAGCTAATTCGGCTAACAGCTTGATTCAGCCTAAAATAACATTACTCAAACTAAACAGCTATAGCTAAATTAAGACTTTACAGTAATAATAAAGACGAGTATTGCATGATTGTATTTTAAATGACCACAAGTAAAGTAGAACTGACGTGACAGCTGTTACATATGTAAACGGTTATTTTCATTCATTCATTTTACATGCTGTCTCAGCCATAGACATGTCCATAGACCGAATTAGCTTTTAGCTAAACTAACGTTAGCTTTCCGGTGGAGGCTAACAGACTTTCTTTAACTGTCTATGGGAACAGATCGTGTAGTGTCGTAAATACGCGTTCATCATGACATCATATACGCATGCGCAGGACGGATTGTGTACCGACACATACTATACTAAGACTTTCTAGAGATGTTTTCGACATACTGTACTATGACTTTTTTCTAGATTTTCGACACTGTACGCTAAAGACTTTTTTCTAGATTTTGACATACTATATTATGACTGTTTAGAAGTTCGACATACTATAACTTTTCAGGATTTGACATACTATACTATGACTGTTTTCTAGATTTTTGACATAGTATACTATGGTTTTTTGATGTTTCGCCATACTATACTATGGCTTTTTGATATTTTCAACACACTACGCTAAAGACCTTTTTCTAGATTTTTGACATACTATATTATGACTTGTTTAGAAGTTCAACATACTATGACTTTTCAGGATTTTCGACATACTATACTATGACTTTTTTCTAGATTTCCGACATACTGTACTATGTCTGTTTTCTAGATTCTCGACATACTACACTGACTTTTTTTCAAGGTTTTCGACATACTATGCTATTACTTTTTTCGAGATGTTTTTGACATACTATACTATGACTGTTTGCTAGATTCTCGACATACTATGACTTTTCAGGCTTTGACATACTATAATATGACTGTTTTCTAGATTCTCGACATAATACACTGACTTTTTTCTAGATTTTTGACATAGTATACTATGTTTTTTTCGAGATGTTTTCGCCGTACTATACTATGGCTTTTTCGAGATATTTTCAACACACTATGCTAAAGACCTTTTTCTAGATTTTTGACATACTATATTATGACTTGTTTAGAAGTTCAACATACTATGACTTTTCAGGATTTTCGACATACTATACTATGACTTTTTTCTAGATTTCCGACATACTGTACTATGTCTGTTTTCTAGATTCTCAACATATTACACTGACTTTTTTTCAAGGTTTTCGACATACTATGCTATTACTTTTTTCGAGATGTTTTTGACATACTATACTATGACTGTTTGCTAGATTCTCGACATACTATGACTTTTCAGGCTTTGACATACTATAATATGACTATTTTCTAGATTCTTGACATAATACACTATGACTTTTTTTCAAGGTTTTCGACATACTATGCTATTACTTTTTTCAAGATGTTTTTGACATACTATACTATAACTTTTTTCTAGATTTTTGACATACTATACTATGGTTTTTTCGAGATGTTTTCGACATACTATACTATAACTTTTTTCTAGATTTTTGACATACTATACTATGGTTTTTTCGAGATGTTTTTGACATACTATACTATGACTTTTTCCTAGATTTTCGACATACTACACTATAACTTTTTTCTAGATTTTTGACATACCATGCTATGACTTTTCTAGCTTTTCGACATACTATATTATTGCTTTTGTTTAGAAGTTCGACATAGCATGACTTTTTCAGGATCTTTGACATACTATACTATGACTTTCTAGATTTGACATACCATAATATAGCTTTTCGACATACCATGCTATGGCTTTTCTAGATTTTCTGGATTTTCAACATACCATGCTATGGCTTTTCTAGATTTTCAACATATCATGCTATGACTTTTCTAGATTTTCAACATACCATACTGACTTTTCTAGATTTTCAGCATACCATGCTATGGCTTTTCTAGATTTTCGACATACCATGATATAGCTTTTCTGGATTTTCGACATACCATGCTATGGCTTTTCTAGATTTTCGACATACCATACTGACTTTTCTAGATTTTCAGCATACCATGCTATGGCTTTTCTAGATTTTCAACATATCATGCTATGGCTTTTCTAGATTTTGGACATACCATGCTATGGCTTTTCTAGATTTTCGACATACCATACTAACTTTTCTAGATTTTCAGCATACCATGCTATGGCTTTTCTAGATTTTTGACATACCATGATATAGCTTTTCAGGATTTTCGACATACCATGCTATGGCTTTTCTAGATTTGACAGACCATGATATAGCTTTTCTGGATTTTCGACATACCATGCTATGGCTTTTCTAGATTTTCGACATACCATGCTATGGCTTTTCTAGATTTTCGACATACCATACTGACTTTTCTAGATTTTCAACATATCATGCTATGGCTTTTCTAGATTTTGGAAATACCATGCTATGACTTTTCTAGATTTTCAACATACCATACTATGTCTTTTTTCTAGATTTTCGACATACCATGCTATGACTTTTCTAGATTTTCAACATACCATACTGTCTTTTTTCTAGATTTTCAACATACTATAACTTTTTCTAGATTTTTGACATACCATGATATAGCTTTTCTGGATTTTGGACATACCATACTGACTTTTCTAGATTTTCGCCATACCATTCTATGTCTTTTTTCTAGATTTTTGATATTATGACTTTCGTTTAGAAGTTCAACATGGTGTGTTCAAGGACGAGTGGACATCTGAGAACTGGAAGCACCTGATTGGTCCTTCAACTGCAAGAGAGGGCTGTGATTGGGCGGCTGCTCAGAGGCTCAGGATGTGGTTGATGTGACCCTGAAGACAATTGAAAACATCCGTTTAATAAACTATGAAAGTCATTTTCTTACTATACATTGTGTCGGCACACAATCCGTTCTGGGCATGTGCAATATGTTAGCGCACGCGCAAATGATGCACGATCTGTTCCACAGTAGCGGTCTGCTGTTAGCCTTCACAGATTTTCAGCATACCATGCTATGGCTTTTCTAGATTTTCGACATACCATACTGTCTTATTTCTAGATTTGACATACCAGCTATGGCTTTTCTAGATTTTCAGACTATACTACATACTACTAGTTTCTAGATTTTTGACATACTATATTATGATTTGTTTAGAAGTTCGACATACTATGACTTTTTCAGGATTTTTGACATACTATACTATGCCTTTTTCTAGATTTTAGACATACTATGACTTTTTCAAAATTTTCGACACTATACTATGACTTTTTCCTAGATATTCGACATACTATACTATGACTATTTTCTAGGTATTCAACATACTATACTATGACTTTTTCGAGATGTTTTTGACATACTATGACTTTTTCTAAATTTTCCACATACTATACTATGACTATTTTCTAAATTTTTGACATACTATCAGATTTTGAGATTTTTGACATACTATACTATGACTTTTTTCTAGATTTCGACATACTATACAATGTCTTTTTTCTAGATTTTCAACATACTATACTATGACTTTTTCTAAATTTTTGACATACTACACTATGACTTTCAAGGTTTTCGACATACTATACTATGACTTTTTCGAGATATTTTTGACATACTATACTATGTTTTCTAGATGTTTTCAACATTCTATACTATGACATTTTCTAGATTTTCGACATACCATACTATGTCTTTTTCTAGATTTTCAACATACTATGCTATGACTTTTTCCTAGATTTTCGACATACTATACTATGACTTTTTTCTAGATTTTTGACATACTATATTATGACTTGTTTAGAAGTTCGACATACTATGACTTTTTCAGGATTTTTGACATACTATACTATGACTTTTTTCTGGATTTTTGATATACTATACTATGATTTTTTTCTAGATTTTCGACATGCTATGACTTTTTCTAAATTTTCGACACTATACTATGACTTTTTTCTAGATATTCGACATACTATACTATGACTATTTTCTAGGTATTCAACATACTATACTATGACTTTTTCGAGATGTTTTTGACATACTATGACTTTTTCTAAATTTTCGACACCATACTATGACTTTTTCTAAATTTTCCACATACTACACCACAACTTTTCTAAATTTTCGACATACTATACTATGACTATTTTCTAAATTTTTGACATACTATAATTTTTGAGATTTTTGACATACTATACTATGACTTTTTCAAGAAGTTTTCGACATACTATACTATGACTTTTTTCAAGGTTTTCTACATACTATACTATGACTTTTTTTCTAGATTTTCGACATACTATACGATGACTTTTTTCTAGATTTTCAACATACTATACTATGACTTTTTCGAAATTTTTGACATACTACACTATGACTTTCAAGGTTTTCGACATACTATACTATGACTTTTGAGATATTTTTGACATACTATACTATGTTTTCTAGATGTTTTCAACATTCTATACTATGACTTTTTCTAGATTTTCGACATACCATACTATGTCTTTTTCTAGATTTTCAACATACTATGCTATGACTTTTTCCTAGATTTTTGACATACTATATTATGACTTGTTTAGAAGTTCGACATACTATGACTTTTTCAGGATTTTTGACATACTATACTATGACTTTTTTCTGGATTTTTGATATACTATACTATGATTTTTTTCTAGATTTTCGACATGCTATGACTTTTTCAAAATTTTCGACACCATACTATGACTTTTTTCTAGATTTTTGACATACTATGACTTTTTTCAAAATTTTCGACATACTATACTATGACTTTTTTCTAGATTTGACATACTACACTATGACTTTTTTCAAGGTATTTCAACATACTATACTATGACTTTTTTCAAGGTATTCAACATACTATACTATGACTTTTTCTAGATGTTTGACATACCATGCTATGACTTTTTTCTAGATTTTCAACATACTATACTACGACTTTTCTAAATTTTTGACATACTACACTATGACTTTCAAGGTTTTTGACATACTATACTATGACTTTTTCGAGATATTTTTGACATACTATACTATGACTATTTTCTGTGTCTGTGTGTGTCTCTGTGTGTGTGTATCTTACAGGTTCTCCTCCCAGACAGCGGGGGCAAGCGAGGGCAGGACGGGGCCGGACCACCTGCATTCACACATTAATATGTTACCATAGCAACAGCTCCGAAATATCACTCTCACTTCTCCTCAATCAGTTAAACAGTAGTGTGTGTGTTTCTGTGTCTGTGTGTGTGTCTGTGTGTGTGTCTCTGTGTGTGTGTCTCTGTGTATGTGTGTCTGTGTGTGTCTGTTTCTGTGTGTGTGTGTGTGTGTGTGTGAAGTCTGTTTCTCAGGACTCACCGGCTGTTCTGGGTGCTGACTGGACGCTGTGAAGCTCTGGGAGATTTCCATTGGACACTCAGTTTCCTGGAGCTCCGCCCCCAAACACACTCGCTTCTACAAAAAAATCTGTTTTAATATTTTAACAGTTTTAATATTAGTTCATTTAATATTAATATTAATTAATATATGTAATAGCAACATTACATTTAACCAATGATTTTCATATTAATTATTCATAATAAGATCTCCAACGCCTCTCAGAGAATATGACTTCTGGATCTGGCCTCTGTGTGTCCTCCTTGTAGGAGACAACTGGGTCTGTTATGACTTTGCATAAAGGGGGGGGGATTATAAGGAAGTGTATTACTGATTGTAGGGACACAGAGCTGTTGTCTCTCGGTAACTCTGGTCATTGTGAAGACTGGTCTCTGCAGAAAACTATTAAACCTTCACCGGAGACTAAACCTGGATTCAGTCTGCAGCCGGTCTTCATTCTGGTTCAACAGTCTCACTTCCACCACACCTCCCTCGCTGGACCAGCTTCCACCACAGGATATATAGTTTAATATTAGTTCATTTAATATTTATTAATAGAATAGTTTTAATATTCCTGAAAAAGAAAACACTGATGGGGAAGCTTTTATTTTGAAAGCCTTTTCATTAGTACTTTTAGTACTGCAGTAAAGTATCTGATTACTTCGTTATCTTCAGAGTCTAAAGTCTGAGCTACGTCTGCACTGATAACAATATTTATATATATATATATATATAACATTAAGATTGATATATATATAATTACATTATGACGATATCTAAAGTGAAAGGTGACACGCTCATATTCATACTTTAATTATGAAAAGATAAAACTTGTGACGATTTAGTGTTAATATGAGTTTTATGTTATTATTATTATTAATAATAATAATATTTAGCATATAGTAACTCACCCTGCAGCTCCACGGCTCCACTTCCGGTTCCAAACGTCTCTTCTTCAAGGCGTTAACGCACTGCATGCTAACAGGGAAGCTAACAGAGCTAACAGCTAATAGGGAAGCTAACAGAGCTAACAGCTACCAGGGGAAGCTAAAAGAGATAACAGTTACCAGGGGAAGCTAACAGAGCTAACAGCTACCAGGGGAAGCTAAAAGAGATAACAGTTACCAGGGGAAGCTAACAGAGCTAACAGCTAATAGGGAAGCTAACAGATACCAGGGAAGCTAACAGAGCTAACAGGGAAGCTAACGGAGCTAACAGCTACCAGGGGAAGCTAACAGAGCTAACAGGGAAGCTAACAGCTACCAGGGAAGATAACAGAGCTAAGAGCCAACAGGGAAGCTAACAGATACCAGGGAAGCTATCAGAGCTAACAGATAACAGGGAAGCTAACGATGACCGCCGGCAGACTCTGCTCCAGTTAGCCGGTTAGCCTGTTAGCATCATCGGAGAAGACTCCAGAGGGTTAGCCTGTTAGCAGAGACGAGTTCAAACTGCGACCGGAAGTTGTGTGTTTCCCGCGCTGAGCTGATCCAGTTGTGTTGTTATTGTTGTATTATTTGTTGTATTGTTGTTCTTATTGTTGTTGTTAGTCGACCTTCTGTCGACCGGGAACTCAGTAGCTAGCTACAGCAATTACATCACCACTTCCTGTCCACGGAGAGCCCCGACCTTCAAAATAAAAGCTTCGTACCCCGTTCGATTCTTCACAGCGTTTCTTTAAGATTTTATTTTAATTAGATGAACAGACCCGGGACATTTTACTCTTGTTTTGTGACGTTTTTGGAGCTTTGTGGGACATTTCTTGGTAAATTGCTTGTCACTTATTTGGGACATGTTATAGATTTATTTGGGACAGGTTATAGATTTATTTGGGACATGTTATAGATTTATTTGGGACAGGTTATAGATTTATTTGGGACATGTTATAGATTTATTTGGGACAAGTTATAGATTTATTTGGGACAAGTTATAGATTTATTTGGGACAAGTTATAGATTTATTTGGGACATGTTATAGATTTATTTGGGACATGTTATAGATTTATTTGGGACAGGTTATAGATTTATTTGGGACATGTTATAGATTTATTTGGGACAAGTTATAGATTTATTTGGGACAAGTTATAGATTTATTTGGGACAAGTTATAGATTTATTTGGGACATGTTATAGATTTATTTGGGACAGGTTATAGATTTATTTGGGAGAGGTTATAGATTTATTTGGGACATGTTATAGATTTATTTGGGACAGGTTATAGATTTATTTGGGACAGGTTATAGATTTATTTGGGACAGGTTATAGATTTATTTGGGACATGTTATAGATTTATTTGGGACATGTTATAGATTTATTTGGGACAGGTTATAGATTTATTTGGGACAGGTTATAGATTTATTTGGGACAGGTTATAGATTTATTTGGGACATGTTATAGATTTATTTGGGACAGGTTATAGATTTATTTGGGACAGGTTATAGATTTATTTGGGACATGTTATAGATTTATTTGGGACAGGTTATAGATTTATTTGGGACAGGTTATAGATTTATTTTGACATTGTTGTGACCTTTCTTCGAAGTTTTTTTAGACCCAGATTTAAAAAAAGAAACCTAAACAAAAACCAATAAAAAATATAATTGACCTTTATTGTGAAGCCCCCCGTCTCTTACTGAACCGGAAGTATCGTTTATGCTTGTCCTGTTTCACAGTTTTTCTCTATTTCAAATGGTGTGACGTCACAGGGGAGCAAGCCAATCAGAACAGAACGACCGCGAGGTTCAGGCTCCCTGCAGCGCTGCCTGTGACCAGCAGGGGGAGGCAAAGACTTACCGGTAAATAGATGGAGGGATGGAGGGAGGATGGATGGAGGATGGAGAGATGGATGGAGAGAGGATGGAGAGATGGAGGATGCATGGAGGAATGGAGAGATGGATGAGAGAGGGGGATGGAGAGATGGAGAGATGGATGGAGGAATGGAGAGATGGAGAGATGGAGGGACAGAGGAATAGATGGATGGAGAGATGGATGAGCGAGGGATGGATGGACGGAGGAATGGAGAGATGAGAGATGGATGGAGGAATGGAGAGATGGAGAGATGGATGAGAGAGAGGGATGGATGGACGGAGGAATGGAGAGATGGAGAGATGGACGGAGAGATGGATGAGAGAGGGATGGATGGATGGACGGAGGAATGGAGAGATGGATGGATGGAGGGATAGATAGACTGAGGGATGGATGAGAGAGGGATGGAGAGCGAGATGGAGGGATGGAGAGAAATGGAGGGATAAGAGAGATGGATAGAGTGAGGGATGGAGAGAGAGATGGAGGGATGAGAGATGGATAGACTGAGGGATGGAGAGAGAGATGGAGGGATGGAGAGAGAGATGGAGGGATAAGAGAGAGATGGAGGGATAGATAGACTGAGGGATGGAGGGATGGAGAGAGAGATGGAGAGATAAGAGAGCGAGGGATGCTGCGTCTCTCCCGAGACTTTGTTAAACGAGTGGAAACTGTTTTGATGAAACGGAGCGAAAGAACAAGAAAGAGAAGAAGCAAAGTGAAGGTCAGAGAGATGAAATCTGTCCCTCCGGGCCTCCATACCTCCGCCACCCCCCCTCCCTCCCTCCCTCCATCCCTCTGTCCTGTTCATCATGGGTCTCTTTGTGGAGTTTAGTTCACTTTTCACACACACACACACACACACACACACACACACACACAGAGTGGAGTGTGTGTGTGTGTGTGACTGAGAGAAAGATATTTTCAGCTACTTTTTAAAGATATTTTTAAGATATTTTCAAGTACTACACACACACACACACACACACACACACACACACACACACAGGAAGATATTTCCCTTTTTATTCTCCATAGAGATGAAGAAGAGAAACTCAGCAAAATAAAAGCCCTGAAACATGGAACACGTCCTTTATTCTGACAGACAAGTCGTCTCCATGCCGACGGCGACACGAGGAGACGGAGACATACACGGAGACTTCCATGGAGAAGAAGAGGAGGAGGAGGAGGAGGAGGAAGAGGAAGAGGAAGAAGAGGAGGAAGGGGGAGAGAGGAGGAGGAAGAGGAGGAGGAGGAAGGAGGAGGAAGAGGAGGAGGAAGAGGAGGAGAGAAGAGGAAGAGGAAGAAGAGGAGGAAGAAGAGGAGGAGGAAGAGGAGGAAGAGGAGGAGGATGAGGAAGAAGAGGAGGAGGAGGAAGAAGAGGAAGAGGATGAGGAGGAAGAGGAGGAAGAGGAGGAAGAGGAAGAAGAGGAAGAAGGGGAAGAAGAGGAGGAAGAGGAAGAGGAAGAAGAGGAAAAGGAAGAGGAAGAGTTTCATTGATTGTCAGTTTGCAGCAGAAAACTGGTCCTGATGGGATCCCCATGGAGATCTTAAAGGAAGTAGGACCAGGGCCATCAGGAATCTCAGGAACAACAAGGCCCCTGGTCCTGATGGGATCCCCATGGAGATCTTAAAGGAAGGAGGACCAGGGCCATCAGGAATCTCAGGAACAACAAGGCCCCTGGTCCTGATGGGATCCCCATGGAGATCTTAAAGGAAGTAGGACCAGGGCCATCAGGAATCTCAGGAACAACAAGGCCCCTGGTCCTGATGGGATCCCTGCAGAGATCTTAAAGGAAGGAGGACCAGGGCCATCAGGAATCTCAGGAACAACAAGGCCCCTGGTCCTGATGGGATCCCTAAAGAGATCTTAAAGGAAGGAGGACCAGGGCCATCAGGAATCTCAGGAACAACAAGGCCCCTGGTCCTGATGGGATCCCTGCAGAGATCTTAAAGGAAGGAGGACCAGGGCCCTCAGGAATCTCAGGAACAACAAGGCCCCTGGTCTTGATGGGATCCCTGCAGAGATCTTAAAGGAAGGAGGACCAGGGCCCTCAGGAATCTCAGGAACAACAAGGCCCCTGGTCCTGATGGGGTACCTGCTGAGATCTTAAAGGAAGGAGGACCAGGGCCCTCAGGAATCTCAGGAACAACAAGGCCCCTGGTCCTGATGGGATCCCTGCAGAGATCTTAAAGGAAGGAGGACCAGGGCCCTCAGGAATCTCAGGAACAACAAGGCTCCTGGTCCTGATGGGGTCCCTGCTGAGATCTTAAAGGAAGGAGGACCAGGGCCCTCAGGAATCTCAAGAACAACAAGGCCCCTGGTCCTGATGGGATCCCTGCAGAGATCTTAAAGGAAGGAGAACCAGGGCCCTCAGGAATCTCAGGAACAACAAGGCCCCTGGTCCTGATGGGGTCCCTGCTGAGATCTTAAAGGAAGGAGGACCAGGGCCCTCAAGAATCTCAGGAACAACAAGGCCCCTGGTCCTGATGGGATCCCTGCAGAGATCTTAAAGGAAGGAGGACCAGGGCCCTCAGGAATCTCAGGAACAACAAGGCCCCTGGTCCTGATGGGATCCCTGCAGAGATCTTAAAGGAAGGAGAACCAGGGCCCTCAGGAATCTCAGGAACAACAAGGCCCCTGGTCCTGATGGGGTCCCTGCTGAGATCTTAAAGGAAGGAGGACCAGGGCCCTCAAGAATCTCAGGAACAACAAGGCCCCTGGTCCTGATGGGATCCCTGCAGAGATCTTAAAGGAAGGAGGACCAGGGCCCTCAGGAATCTCAGGAACAACAAGGCCCCTGGTCCTGATGGGATCCCCATGGAGATCTTAAAGGAAGGAGGACCAGGGCCATCAGGAATCTCAGGAACAACAAGGCCCCTGGTCCTGATGGGATCCCTGCAGAGATCTTAAAGGAAGGAGGACCAGGGCCATCAGGAATCTCAGGAACAACAAGGCCCCTGGTCCTGATGGGATCCCCATGGAGATCTTAAAGGAAGTAGGACCAGGGCCATCAGGAATCTCAGGAACAACAAGGCCCCTGGTCCTGATGGGATCCCTGCAGAGATCTTAAAGGAAGGAGGACCAGGGCCATCAGGAATCTCAGGAACAACAAGGCCCCTGGTCCTGATGGGATCCCTGCAGAGATCTTAAAGGAAGGAGGACCAGGGCCATCAGGAATCTCAGGAACAACAAGGCCCCTGGTCCTGATGGGATCCCTGCAGAGATCTTAAAGGAAGGAGGACCAGGGCCCTCAGGAATCTCAGGAACAACAAGGCCCCTGGTCTTGATGGGATCCCTGCAGAGATCTTAAAGGAAGGAGGACCAGGGCCATCAGGAATCTCAGGAACAACAAGGCCCCTGGTCCTGATGGGATCCCCATGGAGATCTTAAAGGAAGTAGGACCAGGGCCATCAGGAATCTCAGGAACAACAAGGCCCCTGGTCCTGATGGGATCCCTGCAGAGATCTTAAAGGAAGGAGGACCAGGGCCATCAGGAATCTCGAGGAACAACAAGGCCCCTGGTCCTGATGGGATCCCTGCAGAGATCTTAAAGGAAGGAGGACCAGGGCCATCAGGAATCTCAGGAACAACAAGGCCCCTGGTCCTGATGGGATCCCTGCAGAGATCTTAAAGGAAGGAGGACCAGGGCCCTCAGGAATCTCAGGAACAACAAGGCCCCTGGTCTTGATGGGATCCCTGCAGAGATCTTAAAGGAAGGAGGACCAGGGCCCTCAGGAATCTCAGGAACAACAAGGCCCCTGGTCCTGATGGGGTACCTGCTGAGATCTTAAAGGAAGGAGGACCAGGGCCCTCAGGAATCTCAGGAACAACAAGGCCCCTGGTCCTGATGGGATCCCTGCAGAGATCTTAAAGGAAGGAGGACCAGGGCCCTCAGGAATCTCAGGAACAACAAGGCTCCTGGTCCTGATGGGGTCCCTGCTGAGATCTTAAAGGAAGGAGGACCAGGGCCCTCAGGAATCTCAAGAACAACAAGGCCCCTGGTCCTGATGGGATCCCTGCAGAGATCTTAAAGGAAGGAGAACCAGGGCCCTCAGGAATCTCAGGAACAACAAGGCCCCTGGTCCTGATGGGGTCCCTGCTGAGATCTTAAAGGAAGGAGGACCAGGGCCCTCAAGAATCTCAGGAACAACAAGGCCCCTGGTCCTGATGGGATCCCTGCAGAGATCTTAAAGGAAGGAGGACCAGAGCCCTCAGGAATCTCAGGAACAACAAGGCCCCTGGTCCTGATGGGATCCCTGCAGAGATCTTAAAGGAAGGAGAACCAGGGCCCTCAGGAATCTCAGGAACAACAAGGCCCCTGGTCCTGATGGGGTCCCTGCTGAGATCTTAAAGGAAGGAGGACCAGGGCCCTCAAGAATCTCAGGAACAACAAGGCCCCTGGTCCTGATGGGATCCCTGCAGAGATCTTAAAGGAAGGAGGACCAGGGCCCTCAGGAATCTCAGGCAACAAGGCCCCTGGTCCTGATGGGATCCCCATGGAGATCTTAAAGGAAGGAGGACCAGGGCCATCAGGAATCTCAGGAACAACACGGCCCCTGGTCCTGATGGGATCCCCATGGAGATCTTAAAGGAAGTAGGACCAGGGCCATCAGGAATCTCAGGAACAACAAGGCCCCTGGTCCTGATGGGATCCCTGCAGAGATCTTAAAGGAAGGAGGACCAGGGCCATCAGGAATCTCAGGAACAACAAGGCCCCTGGTCCTGATGGGATCCCTGCAGAGATCTTAAAGGAAGGAGGACCAGGGCCATCAGGAATCTCAGGAACAACAAGGCCCCTGGTCCTGATGGGATCCCTGCAGAGATCTTAAAGGAAGGAGGACCAGGGCCCTCAGGAATCTCAGGAACAACAAGGCCCCTGGTCTCTGATGGGATCCCTGCAGAGATCTTAAAGGAAGGAGGACCAGGGCCCTCAGGAATCTCAGGAACAACAAGGCCCCTGGTCCTGATGGGGTACCTGCTGAGATCTTAAAGGAAGGAGGACCAGGGCCCTCAGGAATCTCAGGAACAACAAGGCCCCTGGTCCTGATGGGATCCTTGCAGAGATCTTAAAGGAAGGAGGACCAGGGCCCTCAGGAATCTCAGGAACAACAAGGCTCCTGGTCCTGATGGGGTCCCTGCTGAGATCTTAAAGGAAGGAGGACCAGGGCCCTCAGGAATCTCAAGAACAACAAGGCCCCTGGTCCTGATGGGATCCCTGCAGAGATCTTAAAGGAAGGAGAACCAGGGCCCTCAGGAATCTCAGGAACAACAAGGCCCCTGGTCCTGATGGGGTCCCTGCTGAGATCTTAAAGGAAGGAGGACCAGGGCCCTCAAGAATCTCAGGAACAACAAGGCCCCTGGTCCTGATGGGATCCCTGCAGAGATCTTAAAGGAAGGAGGACCAGGGCCCTCAGGAATCTCAGGAACAACAAGGCCCCTGGTCCTGATGGGATCCCTGCAGAGATCTTAAAGGAAGGAGAACCAGGGCCCTCAGGAATCTCAGGAACAACAAGGCCCCTGGTCCTGATGGGGTCCCTGCTGAGATCTTAAAGGAAGGAGGACCAGGGCCCTCAAGAATCTCAGGAACAACAAGGCCCCTGGTCCTGATGGGATCCCTGCAGAGATCTTAAAGGAAGGAGGACCAGGGCCCTCAGGAATCTCAGGAACAACAAGGCCCCTGGTCCTGATGGGATCCCTGCAGAGATCTTAAAGGAAGGAGGACCAGGGCC
>CM057257.1:114664-142329 GCA_029931835.1 Etheostoma nigrum | reverse complement strand
CAGGAACACTTTCTGATGATCACTCTGACCGAGATTATGCGTCAAAAGGATGATGTTGCCTTTGCAGAGATGTTGAACAGGATCCGTGTGAAAGAAAAGTCAGAGGAGTTGTCCGAGCCAGACAGAGCTTTGTTGTCACAGGCCGTCACCGAACCAGAACTGTGTCCAACAGATGTGCTACACATTTTTGCAACTAATAAACAAGTTGATTCACACAACTCTGCAATGTTAGCTCTGCTCCATTCTCACATCACCAAGATTGATGCAGATGACTACAAAAAGGATCCACGGACGGGCAGAATGGCACGACAAGCCAAACCACTTAAAGGAAACAGAAACGAGTTACCTGATACGCTAAACGTAGCTGAAGGTGTTAGAGTCATGCTCACCAGAAACATAGACGTGTCTCAAGGATTGGTGAATGGATCTTTCGCTACGCTAGTCAGGGTAATATCCTCTGAACAAAATGGTGTCCCACATGTCACTATGCTCGGGGTCAGGATGGATGATGAAACAGCTGGAAGGAATTATCGTAACAGAGCACCAGGAGGACCAGATGATCTAGTGTACATCGACAGAGCAGAGGAGAACATGAAACAGAAAGGAGTGGTACGCAGACAGTTTCCTATTAAACTGGCCTTTGCTTGTACGATTCATAAGGTTCAAGGTATGACAAGGGCATCAGCTGTAGTCTCACTGAAACACATTTTTGAACCTGGCATGGCTTATGTAGCTGTCAGCAGAGTGACCTCTCTCAGCGGACTGCACATTCTGGATATGGACGAGAGTAAAATATATGCCAACCCACAGATCACTGGAGCCCTACAGACCATGAGACAAGTCATTTTGGATGAGATGATGCCTCTTCTCAAAATCACACAGGCTATGGACGGACATGACACTCTGACCATTGTTCACCATAACACAGAAGGTTTGCCATGTCACGTGAAAGACATCAAGAGCCACCATGAACTGTGTTTAGCAGATGTTTTGTGTCTCACAGAAACTCACCTACAAGGCTCCTTTGTTGCAGACAGTCTCCATTTAGAGGGCTACACCATGTTCAAACGCAACAGACACCTGTCCTACACAAACCTTCCACAGATGGCCAACAAACGTGGTGGTGGAGTTGCTGTTTATGTGAAAGAGCACATTCAGGTACGTGAAAAGCAGTACATACATAATGTCACTGACCTTGAGTTTTTGGCTCTGAAGGTTGAAGCCCCAGTGAGCGCTCTGATTGCAGCTGTGTACAGACCTCCGGACTACAGTGTGACATCGTTTCTCTCAAACCTGGGAAGCCTGTTGGACTCACTGGAGATCATGGATTGCCACCCTATCATTGTCTGTGGGGATTTCAACGAGAATCACTTTTCCAACGCAAGTAAGCCAATCCTTGAGCTGTTTCAGTCGCGGGGATATGTTCAACTCATCACTGCTGCCACCACAGATAAGAACACACTGCTGGACCTCATTTTCATCTCTAAACCGCAGCGTTGTCTCCACTCTGGTGTGATGCGAACCTACTACAGTTATCATAATCCTGTATACTGTGTCATGTCCTCTAACAGTCAATAAAAATGGTAGCTGAGTTTTACAGATAAAGAAAACGACCAAGAGAAAAAGGTCTGTACCTAATACCAATAGTAAGAGTGAATAATGTATTAACACTTTTGATTTAAAATGATTGAAACCTGCAATGAGAAAATACATAATGGTCTAATTAATAGTAGTAGTTATTAATGTATTTTTTGTTGCCGCTGGACCCGATGTTAATCCACCGCCACAGTAGGCAGGTAAAAAGAAAATCCACAGAGTATCATGACGTGTTTTTTAGAATACCTCATTGTTGTTGGTCTCTGTTTCTCTTGCTGTGTAAAGGAAGTCACACAAAATATATTGTTGTATTTAATTTAGTAAGCTGAAAGACATTTTGTTTGGTAATCTTAATTTTTGGCAGTATTGGATAATGTTATGGGTCATATCTTTTCAGGAACGATATTGTTATTGGTCAATATTTTTTCAGGTAACCATATTGTTATGAAATATATTTACAACATATCTTGGGCTGTACATATCAAGTACAGCCCTAAACAAACAGAAGTTGTGTACAGCGATGTACACAACTTCTATCACTCTCACCAGACTCTGTTCTGGTGTATTGGTACCTACCAGCTGAAACCCCACATTTACAAGCCACCCAATTTCAGGGTGGGTGGCTGTTATAGACTAGAACTCATGTACCTTTACTTTCCCCTGGATGAGAGACACAGTTCTCCTGTCCTCTGTGAGGACACCGCCAGCAATGGCCTCACCTCCTTCATCACTGTGAAGACCGACAACGACCAAGACCAGGACAAGGTAATGGTTCTAATTTCATATGTGCTTTTTATATTGCTTTAATTGTGTATTTATTCTTGTGTTCACTTTGTAATAATGCAGCATGTTTGCAACACCGTTGGTACAGCTAGCAGTACATTGTCATTTAAATGAAGTTTTTGCTGCAGGTCTGCCTTTGCTGTGATCACTCCACTTCACACAGGACTTTAAAGAAGGCTGAACCTCATGCAGCCTTCCTAAACTACTCCGTGTGAAATCGCTCTGGACAGAAATGTTGTTGCCAGCATTATACTTTGCCTTAAACAAGTCGTAAAGGTAATTATTATTTGTATTAACAATGTAAGTACAATTACATTGCTGTTTGTGGTTGCTATTTGCATTAGGAATGCAATGGATAATGGGTTTTTTGTTACTGTTTTTCCATCCAGGCCTCTGCTCCTCCACGTCACAACAGTGATGCTGTCCTCGCACCAAAGACTGGTTCTACAGTTCTACAGCCCCTGGATCATCACAGGTCACAATGTTACAGCCCCTTACATCTTCACAAGTACACTCTGCTCTGTAAAGTGTTAGGGTTTGTGCCAACAATGGACAGACTCAACAACTAGCAACTCATGCTACTGACCCCTGGACACTGACTGTAGGACACCAATTTATTTTGGAACATTGATAATTGACATATACCTCATATAATTCAAACAGTGTAGGCCTATGCTTATTTTGTATTTCATCACCGTTAATATCTTTTATTTTATTAATTTATTTTTCATCCTTTCCTTTTCATTCTTTATCTGCTTTCTTGGATCACACAACAGATTCATATTTATATATATATATATATATATATATATATATATATATATATATATATATATATACACACTGTATAGAAGGAAAAGGAAAGGATAACATGGAATATATTTAACAAAAATGATAATTATTAGTGTGGGGTTTCAGCTGGTAGGCATGTTAAAGGATTTTCACATGTGTAAACTTGGCCTTGGGCTAATCCATACTGAAAAGCTGCCACAGTGTTTCAGTTTAAGACTGTGGAATTAAAACTGAAGGTTTTGTCTTCAAAAAGAATGACTTGGTTAAATAAACCTTGTCAAAAGAACTAGTCAATAACTAATGTTCCTGTGATGGTCTTCTAATCAGAAAACAATCAAGTGATTCTAACCCTGTGTTCGTTCAAAGTCAAGGATAACCCTGCATTATTTTATCTTGAGGCTCAGTAAATTGAGCTAAATGTTGAGGTAACACATTTAACATAAGCCTGTTGGTATGATTTTCAGTACAGATACTGGAGCTTGAGACATTATTTGCGGTTTTTAGCCTTTGGTCTAACAACCATGTGAAAAACCTTTATTTATAGGGTTGAACAATATTGCAAACCATTGGAAGATGATGTACTGACCAATCAGCACCTATGGCTGCCTCTCTGAACAGTTTGACACCAATACTTTTTAAAATGTATTTACACCTTATATGATTTATACATTGTATGGTTATTTTTCTGATTTAGTACAATTCATATCTTTTATTTTAATTTCTTTTTCAATGCACCTTTTCTGTTTTCCCTCTTCATCCCAGATGAAGGGGGAAACCTTTCAGTTGCTTTAGTTGCTACATGCATCTGAACTAACAGAATCTGGAAGAGAGGTCAGATGTAAAAAAAAGTATTTGTGTGGGATTTCAGTAAACTGAGCTAAATGTTAAGATGACGTTTAAAATGACAGCGTGTGTCAGTACAGGCGACTGCAGCTTGAACCAGAAATGGGATATTAGTCTAACCACCATGTAAAAAGGCTTTCATGGTAGGGCTTAGGCTGGATGCACACTGCCTGCGTGGCGTGAGCGTGGCAGCTGCGTGCCGTGGCAGTTTTTATTTCGACTCCTATGTTAACAATTTAGAGCCTGCACACTGCCTGCGTGACACGCACGTCTCAGACACACATGAAAACGTGCATGCTAGAAATAGAACCGACGCCTATTTTTCAAGCAACACGCAAGCGTATTGGAAGCGTTTCCAGGCAAAAATAGAATACGAAAAATACATTCATAATAATAATAATTTATAAATGACATCTTGCACCTGTCAATACAGAACGAAATATTCTGTAATCTCTTCGGCCATCAATAGTGACGACGTTGTCTTTGCTGTAATAAGATAAGTATATATTCATAATTATGTTTATGGTAAACATACAGACATGTCAGACAAGGTTAGCAGCAGCAACAGCACCGCTTCAGACACGTTTCTGGTGTACAAAGACGGCACGCAGCTGCCACGTAACAGAAACACCAACGCTCACGCCACGCAGCCAATGTGTAGCCGGCCTTAACAACAATAATGTGAACCACTGGCACATGCACTATGTACCCATTTTACTTCATCACAATTTATATATTTGGTTTAATTTTCAGTTAGTTTAGTTGACAGGACATAGGCCTGACTGATGGGGACAATATACAGTGGTGTGAAAAAGTGTTTGCCCCTTCCTGATTAGTTATTTTTTTGCATGTTTATCACACCTAAATGTTTCAAATCAAACAAATTTAAATATAAGACAAAGATAACACAAATAAACACAAAATGCAGTTATTAAATGAAGGTTTTTAAAATCCCAAACTACATGGTTAAAACAAAACTTCTCAGGAGTGGCCTCCCGACCAAATATACCCCATGAGTCCAGCAACGACTTATCCAAGAGGCTACAAGAGACCCACAACATCATCCAAAGAACTGCAGGCCTCACTTGCCTCACTTCAGGTCAGTGTTCATGACTCCACCACGAGAAAGAGACTGGGCAAAAATGGCCTGCATGGCAGAGTGCCAAGACAAAAACCACTGCTGAGCAAAAACAACACGAAGGCTCGTCTTACTTTTGCCAGAAAACATCTTGATGATCCCCAAGATGTTTGGAGAAAATACTCTGGACTGACAAGACAAAAGTTGAACTTTTTGGAAGGTGTGTGTCCCGTTACATCTGGGGTAAAAGTCACACTGCATTTCAGAAAAATGATACCAACAGTAAAGTATGGTGGTAGTGAGATGGTCTGGGGCTGTTTTGCTGCTTCAAGACCTGGAAGACTTGCTGTGATAAATGGAACCATGAATTCTGCTGTCTACTAAAAAATCCTGAAAGAGAATGTCCAGCCATCTGTTTGTGACCTCAAGCTGAAGCAAACTTGGGTTCTGCAGTAGGGCAACGATTCAAAGCACACCAGCCAGTCCACCTCTGAATGGCTGAAGAAAAACTAAATGAAGACTTTGGAGTGGCCTAGTCAAAGTCCTGACCTAAGTCCTATTGAGATGCTGTGCCATGACCTTAACAGGGCAGTTCATGCTTGAAAACCCTTCAATGTGGCTGAATGAAAACAATTCTGCAAAGATGAGTGGGCAGAAATTCCTCCACAGCGCTGTAAAAGACTCAATGCAAGGTACTGCAAACACTTGATTGCAGTTGTTGCTGCTAAGGTTGCTTTTGTTTTCCCTTAATAATAAGAACCTTCATTCTCAAACTGCATTTTCTGTTTACTTGTGTTAACCTTGACTAATATTTAAATGTGTTTGATGATCTGAAACATTTAGGTGTGACACCTAAATGTTTCAGATCATCACAAAACACTTTATCACACCACTGTGTATTGTTAGCCCTGCCTTAAAGAACTAGGAGTAAAGCAATTACTGTTTAGGTACTATGGATTTTGGTTTAACAAGAATTGAAGTATTGTATTTTTCTAGGTTCTTTTTATTTGTTTATATATTAATTAAACCATTGGAAACATACTGTATTGACCCATCGGGCACACTGACTGTCTTTCTAAAGAGTATTTTATTTTATTTATTTAATAATATCTACCTTATATGCCTCAGAAGTGTATGCTTAATTTCATCACAATTCATATTATTTATTTATTTATTTTTATATCAACCTTTCCTTTCCCTCGTGATCTGTTTTCTCACAGATATACTGTATGACAGATGTAGAAGTAGTAGAAAACAGTTATTGTTTAGGCATTATGGATTTTGGTTAAGCAACTAACCAATTTGTTATTGATACATGTCATACTCCTCTTAATTTTGGTAATAGGACCAAAACCGTATTTTTCTTTGTCTTTTTATTCATCTCTTAAACTCAGCTACCATCTTTACAGACTGTTACAGGGTATTTGTCAGTTTTTTACTTTACTTTGTTTTTGGAAACTCTTCTTTTTTCATGCATTTGTGCTTTGAATGATTTGAAAGTTTCTTTCTGGTTGTCCAATGTGTCCGCATGGTGTTGGATCTTTTTTACATTTTTAATTTTCTTTTTAATTTCTTTTGTATTTGTACTGTTGATATGATTTCTTATAATGTATTACTGCTGATACGACAACTGCATTTTGAAACATACTAAATACAGTGTTAATTACTACAACATTTTTGACTCAAAACAGTAATATAATTGAATAAAATATATTTGTAACAACGTCACCTGTCTGCATCTTACTTGTTAAAACAGTGAGACCAATGATCTGTTTCACGAGATCTTACAGCGATCCACACACATCATTTCATTACCTTTCCATTTTCCAGATCATGCCATAGTTTTCATGTACATAATGTCAGGACTGTGAGAAATCTTAACAGCAGAACATAGTGTTTGATGGCCAAACTCCAACATTACTACATTTTTGTTCTATGCAGTGCATATGTCTGAGAATAATACAAAGTAATTCTTCTTTCAGCCTTTTCAAGCAATTCATTTCAACTTTTATCTCTCAACTTTCATCTTTGACAATATTACAGTTCAGCTTTCTATCAATGTATTTCAGCTCTTCAAGTATTTAGGTAATACAGTTTAGCTTCTAACAATTTTCCAGATTTTTCAGCAGTGCAATGCATTTCAGCTTTAAGATTTTTCATACAATTTGATACATATTTCTGCATTTGTTAGTCTTCTTTACTCATTCATTACCACTTAGAAATTATACTAATCTTTTCTCATTATTCTGCTTTTAAAGTCATAACTTTTCACACAGTTTAGCACAAGCTTTTCATTTTGTTTGTGAAATTCAAACTCATTAAAACAATTTCTACTTTTTCAACTATTCTCACTAGTTCAACATCTTCTTACTGATTTAAGCGATTTCTCTAGTTTAGCTTTAGCATTTCAAATTTTTTTAAACTCATTTTGGTTTTTAACATCTTTTTTTACATTAGTGGTGTTATTCAACTTAATTAAAACCATTCCTACTTTTTCAATTATAACTTTTACTGATTCAACCAGGTTAGCTTTAGCAATTCAGCTATTCAGCATTCCCACGCATTTTCTGCAGGAAATGCATTTTCTAGTTATTCATGTGCCATGTATGCCTACTTCATTCTTCTTCCGCCACATTTTCGTCCCACTACTAGTCCCAAAGCGTTGCCAACACGCGCACCACATTACACCGACATGTGGGTAATGATCGGGAATGGTGTGCTATGACTTTTCTAAGAGATTTGCCGCGTGGTTTTACCGAAATCGGCAAAAATACGGCAAAAATTTCTCATTGACTTGAATGGGAAATGTTCGGGAAATCGCTCAACATCGCTCAAAACGCCCCCTCTTTGGGACCGTGCTGTATCGCCATACTTTAACGTAGAAACATGATTAAAAGTTTAAACCGAAGACAAGACTTTGGCGTTTATTGGGCTGAATGGGCGTTCAGATATCAAGCACGGTTTCTACCAAATCACAGTTTACGTTTCGTCCCGTTTTCAGACCGGCTCAGATTTTCCAATGTGTGTGTATGTGGCGGAATGTTCAGAGCTAGAGTGGACGACAGAGTGGGGGGCTGCGGTACGGATCTCTGGAAGTTTCCCAAACAAATTGCTCTCTCTCCTCCAGTTTTCAGTCTTCAGACTTCATTTTTGGTGAAAATGTAGGGAATCTTGTTCCGGTCGCAGACATGTAACTATGGAGTCTATCGGACTTAAATTGTTGGCTGTGATCTACCAACTGTCGACAGAAGCTATAAAAAACCAGTAGGATTCAGTGATTTTCTTCCCAAACAAATTTCTCTCTCTCCTCCAGTTTTACCTCTTTAGACATCATAGTTGGTCAAAATGTAGGGAATCTTGTGCCGGTCGCAGACATGTAACTATGGAGTCTATCGGACTAATACTTTTCGCGCTAGGCTCACCAAACTCTTGACAGGTAACATTAAAAAAAGTATCTCGCACCTTTTTTGATGAAATCACCATAGCAACATGTTCTGTTACTGAGAGGACAAAGGGAGGGGCTGCAGCACGACAGAGACAGACACACACACACACGCACAGACACACACACACACACACAGAGACACAACACACACACACCACACACACCACACACACACACACACATAAACACACAGACACACACACACACTCACACACACACATACATAAACACACGCACAGACACACACACAGAGAGACACAACACACACACACACGCACACACACACACACACACACACACAGAGACACAACGCACACACACATACACACCACACACACAACACACACAGAGAGAGACACACAACACACACACACCCACATACACACCACACCCCCCCCACACACACACACACACAGAGACACACAACACACACACACCCACATACACACCACACACCCACACACAGAGACACAACACACACACACCACACACACACACATACACACCACACACACACAGAGAGACACAACACACACACACCACACACACACACATACATACACACCACACACACAACACACACAGAGAGAGACACACAACACACACACACCCACATACACACCACACCCCCCCCCCACACACACACACAGAGAGAGACACACAACACACACACACCCACATACACACCACACACACACACAGAGAGACACAACACACACACACCACACACACACACATACACACACACACACACACACACACACAACACACACAGAGAGAGACACACAACACACACACACCCACATACACACCACACACACACACATACACACACACACACACACATACACACACACACACACACACAACACACACAGAGAGAGACACACAACACACACACACCCACATACACACACACACACACACAGAGAGACACAACACACACACACCACACACACACACATACACACCACACACACACAACACACACAGAGAGACACACAACACACACACACCCACATACACACCACACACACACACATACACACCACACACACACACACACACACACACAGAGAGACAACACACACAGAGAGACACACAACATACACACACCCACATACACACCACACACACACACTCAGACACAGACACACACACACACTCTCTCTCACACACACACACACACACACACACATTCAGACACAGACACACACACACAGTCTCTCACACAAACAAACTCACACACACACACACTCAGACACAGACACACACACACACACACACACTCAGACACAGACACACACACACACTCTCTCACAGAAACACACTCTCACACACACACACACACACACACACACTCAGACACAGACACACACACACACACTCTCTCTCTCACACACACACACACACACACACATTCAGACACAGACACACACACACACTCTCTCACACAAACACACTCTCACACACACACACACACACTCAGACACAGACACACACACACACACTCTCTCACACACACACACACACACTCAGACACAGACACACACACACACACTCTCTCACAGAAACACACTCTCACACACACACACACACACACACTCAGACACAGACACACCTATCATGACACTGTTCCCTGGAGACAATGTTGACCAACTGACTCCTAACTGCTGTTTCCAATGTGTGTGTATGTGGATGTGCACCCAGTAGCAGGCACACTGATAAAATTTCTGCGGAATTTTCTAGTTATTATTATTATTATTCCGCCTGTTTTTTGTCCCACTACTAGTCCCAAAGCGTTGCCAACACGCGCACACACATTTCACCGACATGTGGGTAATGATCGGGAATGGTGTGCTATGACTTTTCTAAGAGATTTGCCGCGTGGTTTTACCGAAATCGGCAAAAATACGGCAAAAAATGTCCCATAGACATGAATGGGAAATGATCGGGAAATCGCTCAACATCGCTCAAAACGCCCCCTCTTTGGGACCGTGCTGTATCGTCATACTTTAACGTAGAAACATGATTAAAAGTTTAAACCGAAGACAAGACTTTGGCGTTTATTGGGCTGAATTGGCGTTCAGATATCAAGCCCGGTTTCTACCAAATCACAGTTTACGTTTCGTCCCGTTTTCAGACCGTCTCAGATTTTCCAATGTGTGTGTATGTGGCGGAATGTTCAGAGTTAGAGTGGACGACAGAGTGGGGGGCTTCGGTACGGATCTCTGGAAGTTTCCCAAACAAATTGCTCTCTCTCCTCCAGTTTTCAGTCTTCAGACTTCATTTTTGGTGAAAATGTAGGGAATCTTGTTCCGGTCGCAGACATGTAACTATGGAGTCTATCGGACTTAAATTGTTGGCTGTGATCTACCAACTGTCGACAGAAGCTATGAAAAACACAGTATGATTCAGTGATTTCTTCCCCAAACAAATTTGTCTCTCTCCTCCAGTTTTACATCTATAGACATTATAGTTGGTCAAAATGTAGGGAATCTTGTGCCGGTCGCAGACATGTAACTATGGAGTCTATCGGACTAATACTTTTCGCGCTAGGCTCACCAAACTCTTGACAGGTAACATTAAAAAAAGTATCTCGCACCTTTTTTGATGAAATCACCATAGCAACATGTTCTGTTACTGAGAGGACAAAGGGAGGGGCTGCAGCACGACAGAGACAGACACACACACACACGCACAGACACCCACACACACACACAGAGACACAACACACACACACCACACACACCACACACACACACACACATAAACACACAGACACACACACACACTCACACACACACATACATAAACACACGCACAGACACACACACAGAGAGACAAAACACACACACACACGCACACACACACACACACAGAGAGACACAACACACACACACATACATACACACCACACACACAACACACACAGAGAGAGACACACAACACACACACACCCACATACACACCACACCCCCCCCCACACACACACACACAGAGAGACACACAACACACACACACCCACATACACACCACACACACACACAGAGAGACACAACACACACACACCACACACACACACATACACACCACACACACACAGAGAGACACAACACACACACACCACACACACACACATACATACACACCACACACACAACACACACAGAGAGAGACACACAACACACACACACCCACATACACACCACACCCCCCCCACACACACACACACAGAGAGACACACAACACACACACACCCACATACACACCACACACACACACAGAGAGACACAACACACACACACCACACACACACACATACACACCACACACACACACACACACACACACACACAGAGAGAGACACACAACACACACACACCCACATACACACCACACACACACACATACACACCACACACACACACATACACACCACACACACACACAACACACACAGAGAGAGACACACAACACACACACACCCACATACACACCACACACACACACAGAGAGACACACACACACACACACACACACACACATACACACCACACACACACACACACACAACACACACAGAGAGACACACAACACACACACACACCCACATACACACCACACACACACACATACACACCACACACACACACACACAACACACACAGAGAGAGACACACAACACACACACACCCACATACACACCACACCCCCCCCCACACACACACACACAGAGAGACACACAACACACACACACCCACATACACACCACACACACACACAGAGACACACACACACACACACACACACACACACATACACACCACACACACACACACACACACACACACACACACACACACACACACACACACACACACACACACACACACACACACACACACACACTCAGACACAGACACACACACACACTCTCTCACACACACACACACACACACACACACATTCAGACACAGACACATACACACACTCTCTCACACAAACACACTCACACACACACACACACACACTCAGACACACACACACACACACTCTCACACACACACACACACACTCAGACACAGACACACACACACACTCTCTCACAGAAACACACTCTCACACACACACACACACACACTCAGACACAGACACACCTATCATTACACTGTTCCCTGGAGACAATGTTGACCAACTGACTCCTAACTGCTGTTTCCAATGTGTGTGTATGTGGATGTGCACCCAGTAGCAGGCACACTGATAAAATTTCTGCGGAATTTTCTAGTTATTATTATTATTATTCCGCCTGTTTTTTGTCCCACTACTAGTCCCAAAGCGTTGCCAACACGCGCACACACATTTCACCGACATGTGGGTAATGATCGGGAATGGTGTGCTATGACTTTTCTAAGAGATTTGCCGCGTGGTTTTACCGAAATCGGCAAAAATACGGCAAAAAATGTCCCATAGACATGAATGGGAAATGATCGGGAAATCGCTCAACATCGCTCAAAACGCCCCCTCTTTGGGACCGTGCTGTATCGTCATACTTTAACGTAGAAACATGATTAAAAGTTTTAACCGAAGACAAGACTTTGGCGTTTATTGGGCTGAATTGGCGTTCAGATATCAAGCACGGTTTCTACCAAATCACAGTTTACGTTTCGTCCCGTTTTCAGACCGTCTCAGATTTTCCAATGTGTGTGTATGTGGCGGAATGTTCAGAGTTAGAGTGGACGACAGAGTGGGGGGCTTCGGTACGGATCTCTGGAAGTTTCCCAAACAAATTGCTCTCTCTCCTCCAGTTTTCAGTCTTCAGACTTCATTTTTGGTGAAAATGTAGGGAATCTTGTTCCGGTCGCAGACATGTAACTATGGAGTCTATCGGACTTAAATTGTTGGCTGTGATCTACCAACTGTCGACAGAAGCTATGAAAAACACAGTATGATTCAGTGATTTCTTCCCCAAACAAATTTGTCTCTCTCCTCCAGTTTTACCTCTTTAGACATCATAGTTGGTCAAAATGTAGGGAATCTTGTGCCGGTCGCAGACATGTAACTATGGAGTCTATCGGACTAATACTTTTCGCGCTAGGCTCACCAAACTCTTGACAGGTAACATTAAAAAAAGTATCTCGCACCTTTTTTGATGAAATCACCATAGCAACATGTTCTGTTACTGAGAGGACAAAGGGAGGGGCTGCAGCACGACAGAGACAGACACACACACACGCACAGACACACACACACACACACACACACACACACACACATAAACACACAGACACACATACACACACTCACACATACAGAAACACACGCACAGACACACACACAGAGAGACACAACACACGCACACACACACAGAGAGACACAACACACACACACCACACACACACACATACACACCACACACACACACACACAACACACACAGAGAGAGACACACAACACACACACACACATACACACCACACCCCCCCCTACACACACACAGAGAGACACACAACACACACACACCCACATACACACCACACACACACACATACACACCACACACACACACACAACACACACAGAGAGAGACACACAACATACACACACCCACATACACACCACACACACACACACACACTCAGACACAGACACACACACACTCTCTCTCACACACACACACACACACACACACACATTCAGACACAGACACACACACACACACTCTCTCACACAAACAAACTCACACACACACACACTCAGACACAGACACACACTCTCTCACAGAAACACACTCTCACACACACACACACACACACACACACACTCAGACACAGAAACACACTCTCACACACACACACACACTCAGACACAGACACACACACACACTCTCTCACAGAAACACACTCTCTCACACACACACACACACACACACACACACACACACACACACATACACACACACACACACACACACACACACACAACACACACAGAGAGAGACACCCAACACACACACCCACATACACACCACACCCCCCCCCCAAACACACACACACTCTCAGACACAGACACACACACACTCTCTCACACAAACACACTCACACACACACACACACACTCAGACACACCTATCATTACACTGTTCCCTGGAGACAATGTTGACCAACTGACTCCTAACTGCTGTTTCCAATGTGTGTGTATGTAGATGTGCACCCAGTAGCAGGCACACTGATAAAATTTCTGCGGAATTTTCTAGTTATTATTATTCTTCATCTTCCGCCAAATTTCGTCCCGCTACTAGTCCCAAAGCGTTGCCAACACGCGCACCACATTACACCGACATGTGGGTAATGATCGGGAATGGTGTGCTATGATTTTCGTAAGAGATTTGCCGCGTGGTTTTACCGAAATCGGCAAAAATACGGCAAAATTTTCTCATTGACTTGAATGGGAAATGTTCGGGAAATCGCTCAACATCGCTCAAAACGCCCCCTCTTTGGGACCGTGCTGTGTCGCCATACTTTAACGTAGAAACATGATTAAAAGTTTAAACCGAAGACAAGACTTTGTCGTTTATTGGGCTGAATGGGCGTTCAGATATCAAGCACGGTTTCTACCAAATCACAGTTTACGTTTCGTCCCGTTTTCAGACCGTCTCAGATTTTCCAATGTGTGTGTATGTGGCGGAATGTTCAGAGCTAGAGTGGGGGATAGAGTGGGGGGCTTCGGTACGGATCTCTGGAAGTTTCCCAAACAAATTGCTCTCTCTCCTCCAGTTTTCAGTCTTCAGACTTCATTATTGGTCAAAATGTAGGGAATCTTGTTCCGGTCGCAGACATGTAACTATGGAGTCTATCGGACTTAAATTGTTGGCTGTGATCTACCAACTGTCGACAGAAGCTATAAAAAACCAGTAGGATTCAGTGATTACTTCCCCAAACAAATTTCTCTCTCTCCTCCAGTTTTACCTCTTTAGACATCATAGTTGGTCAAAATGTAGGGAATCTTGTGCCGGTCGCAGACATGTAACTATGGAGTCTATCGGACTAATACTTTTCGCGCTAGGCTCACCAAACTCTTGACAGGTAACATTAAAAAAAGTATCTCGCACCTTTTTTGATGAAATCACCATAGCAACATGTTCTGTTACTGAGAGGACAAAGGGAGGGGCTGCAGCACGACAGAGACAGACACACACACACACGCACAGACACACACACACACACACAGAGACACAACACACACACACCACACACACCACACACACACACACACATAAACACACAGACACACACACATACTCACACACACACATACATAAACACACGCACAGACACACACACAGAGAGACACAACACACACACACACGCACACACACACACACACACAGAGAGACACAACACACACACACATACATACACACCACACACACAACACACACAGAGAGAGACACACAACACACACACACCCACATACACACCACACACACACACAGAGAGACACAACACACA
The DNA here is from genome assembly GCA_029931835.1 of Etheostoma nigrum. Classification (NCBI taxonomy): domain Eukaryota; kingdom Metazoa; phylum Chordata; class Actinopteri; order Perciformes; family Percidae; genus Etheostoma; species Etheostoma nigrum. The sequence continues at coordinate 126,281 of CM057257.1, read as the reverse complement.
CACACCACACACACACACATACACACCACACACACACACACACACAACACACACAGAGAGAGACACACAACACACACACACCCACATACACACCACACACACACACATACACACCACACACACACACATACACACACACACACACACAACACACACAGAGAGAGACACACAACACACACACACCCACATACACACCACACACACACACAGAGAGACACACACACACACACACACACACACACACACAACACACACAGAGAGCACACAACACACACACACCCACATACACACCACACACACACACACACACACACACACACACACAACACACACAGAGAGAGACACACAACATACACACACCCACATACACACCACACACACACACACACATAAACACACAGACACACACACACACTCACACACACACACATACAGAAACACACGCACAGACACACACACAGAGAGACACAACACACACACACACGCACACACACACACACACAGAGAGACACAACACACACACACATACACACCACACACACACACACAACACACACAGAGAGACACACAACACACACACACCCACATACACACCACACCCCCCCCCTACACACACACACACACAGAGAGACACACAACACACACACAGCCACATACACACCACACACACACACACACACAGAGAGACACAACACACACACACCACACACACACACATACACACCACACACACACAAACACACAACACACACACACAGAGAGACACACAACATACACACACCCACATACACACCACACACACACACACACACACTCAGACACAGACACACACACACTCTCTCTCTCACACACACACACACACATTCAGACACAGACACACACACTCTCTCACACAAACACACTCACACACATACATACACACCACACACACAACACACACAGAGAGAGACACACAACACACACACACCCACATACACACCACACCCCCCCCCCACACACACACACACAGAGAGACACACAACACACACACGCCCACATACACACCACACACACACACAGAGAGACACAACACACACACACCACACACACACACATACACACCACACACACACACACACACACAGAGAGAGACACACAACATACACACACCCACATACACACCACCCACACACACACACACACACACACACTCAGACACAGACACACTCTCTCTCACACACACACACACACACACACACATTCAGACACAGACACACACACACACTCTCTCACACAAACACACTCTCACACACACACACACACACTCAGACACAGACACACACACACACACTCTCTCACACACACACACACACACACACTCAGACACAGACACACACACACACACTCTCTCACAGAAACACACTCTCACACACACACACACACACACACTCAGACACAGACACACCTATCATTACACTGTTCCCTGGAGACAATGTTGACCAACTGACTCCTAACTGCTGTTTCCAATGTGTGTGTATGTGGATGTGCACCCAGTAGCAGGCACACTGATAAAATTTCTGCGGAATTTTCTAGTTCAGTGTGCCGATGTGCTGCAATAGCAGCAATCGGCACAATGACTATTATTGCCCATACTTATTATTATTATTATTATTTCTTATTCTCCTTCTTCCGCCAGATTTTTGACGCACTACTAGTCCCAAAGCGTTGCCAACACGCGCACCACATTATACCGAAATGTGGGTAATGATCGGGAATGGTGTGCTATGAATTTTCAACCAGATTTGCTGCGTGGTTTTACCGAAATCGGCAAAAATAGCGGCAAAAATTTCTCATTGACTTGAATGGGAAATGTTCGGGAAATTGCTCAACATCGCTCAAAACCCCCCCTCTTTGGGGCCGTGCTGTGTCGCCATACTGTAACGTAGAAACATGATTAAAAGTTTAAACCGAAGACAAGAATTTGGCGTTTATTGGGCTGAATGGGCGTTCAGATATCAAGCCCGGTTTCTCCCAAATCACAGTTTACGTTTCGTCCCGTTTTCAGACCGTCTCAGATTTTCCAATGTGTGTGTATGTGGCGGAATGTTCAGAGTTAGAGTGGACGACAGAGTGGGGGGCTTCGGTACGGATCTCTGGAAGTTTCCCAAACAAATTGCTCTCTCTCCTCCAGTTTTCAGTCTTCAGACTTCATTTTTGGTGAAAATGTAGGGAATCTTGTTCCGGTCGCAGACATGTAACTATGGAGTCTATCGGACTTAAATTGTTGGCTGTGATCTACCAACTGTCGACAGAAGCTATGAAAAACACAGTATGATTCAGTGATTTCTTCCCCAAACAAATTTGTCTCTCTCCTCCAGTTTTACATCTATAGACATCATAGTTGGTCAAAATGTAGGGAATCTTGTGCCGGTCGCAGACATGTAACTATGGAGTCTATCGGACTAATACTTTTCGCGCTAGGCTCACCAAACTCTTGACAGGTAACATTAAAAAAAGTATCTCGCACCTTTTTTGATGAAATCACCATAGCAATATGTTCTGTTACTGAGAGGACAAAGGGAGGGGCTGCAGCACGACAGAGACAGACACACACACACACGCACAGACACACACACACACACACACACAGAGACACAACACACACACACCACACACACACACACACATAAACACACAGACACACACACACACTCACACACACACATACATAAACACACGCACAGACACACACACAGAGAGACACAACACACACACACACGCACACACACACACACAGAGAGAGACACAACACACACACACACACATACATACACACCACACACACAACACACACAGAGAGAGACACACAACACACACACACCCACATACACACCACACCCCCCCCCACACACACACACACAGAGAGACACACAACACACACACACCCACATACACACCACACACACACACAGAGAGACACAACACACACACACACACACACACACATACACACACACACACACACAGAGAGACACAACACACACACACCACACACACACACATACATACACACCACACACACAACACACACAGAGAGAGACACACAACACACACACACCCACATACACACCACACCCCCCCACACACACACACACACACACAGAGAGACACACAACACACACACACCCACACCCACATACACACCACACACACACACAGAGAGACACAACACACACACACACACACACACACACATACACACACACACACACACACACACACACAACACACACAGAGAGAGACACACAACATACACACACCCACATACACACCACACACACACACACACACACACACACACACACACTCAGACACAGACACACACACACTCTCTCTCACACACACACACACACACACACACATTCAGACACAGACACACACACACACACACTCTCTCACACAAACACACTCACACACACACACACACACACTCAGACACAGACACACCTATCATTACACTGTTCCCTGGAGACAATGTTGACCAACTGACTCCTAACTGCTGTTTCCAATGTGTGTGTATGTGGATGTGCACCCAGTAGCAGGCACACTGATAAAATTTCTGCGGAATTTTCTAGTTATTTCTTATTCTTAATCTTCCGCCAAATTTCGTCCCGCTACTAGTCCCAAAGCGTTGCCAACACGCGCACCACATTTCACCGACATGTGGGTAATGATCGGGAATGGTGTGCTATGACTTTTCAAAGAGATTTGCCGCGTGGTTTTACCGAAATCGGCAAAAATACGGCAAAAATCTCTCATTGACTTGAATGGGAAATGTTCGGGAAATCGCTCAACATCGCTCAAAACGCCCCCTCTTTGGGACCGTGCTGTATCGCCATACTTTAACGTAGAAACATGATTAAAAGTTTAAACCGAACACAAGACTTTGGTGTTTATTGGGCTGAATGGGCATTCAGATATCAAGCCCGGTTTCTACCAAATCACAGTTTACGTTTCGTCCCGTTTTCAGACCGTCTCAGATTTTCCAATGTGTGTGTATGTGGCGGAATGTTCAGAGTTAGAGTGGACGACAGAGTGGAGGGCTGCGGTACGGATCTCTGGAAGTTTCCCAAACAAATTGCTCTCTCTCCTCCAGTTTTCTGTCTTCAGACTTCATTTTTGGTGAAAATGTAGGGAATCTTGTTCCGGTCGCAGACATGTAACTATGGAGTCTATCGGACTTAAATTGTTGGCTGTGATCTACCAACTGTCGACAGAAGCTATGAAAAACACAGTATGATTCAGTGATTTCTTCCCCAAACAAATTTGTCTCTCTCCTCCAGTTTTACATCTATAGACATTATAGTTGGTCAAAATGTAGGGAATCTTGTGCCGGTCGCAGACATGTAACTATGGAGTCTATCGGACTAATACTTTTCGCGCTAGGCTCACCAAACTCTTGACAGGTAACATTAAAAAAAGTATCTCGCACCTTTTTTGATGAAATCACCAAAGCAACATGTTCTGTTACTGAGAGGACAAAGGGAGGGGCTGCAGCACGACAGAGACAGACACACACACACACGCACAGACACACACACACACACACAGAGACACAACACACACACACCACACACACCACACACACACACACACATAAACACACAGACACACACACACACTCACACACACACATACATAAACACACGCACAGACACACACACAGAGAGACACAACACACACACACACGCACACACACACACACACACAGAGAGACACAACACACACACACATACATACACACCACACACACAACACACACAGAGAGAGACACACAACACACACACACCCACATACACACCACACCCCCCCCCCACACACACACACAGAGAGACACACAACACACACACACCCACATACACACCACACACACACACAGAGAGACACAACACACACACACACATACACACCACACACACACACACAACACACACAGAGAGAGACACACAACACACACACACCCACATACACACCACACACACACACATACACACCACACACACACACATACACACCACACACACACACAACACACACAGAGAGAGACACACAACACACACACACCCACATACACACCACACACACACACAGAGAGACACAACACACACACACCACACACACACACATACACACCACACACACACACACACACACAACACACACAGAGAGACACACAACACACACACACCCACATACACACCACACACACACACATACACACCACACACACACACATACACACCACACACACACACACACAACACACACAGAGAGAGACACACAACATACACACACCCACATACACACCACACACACACACACACATAAACACACAGACACACACACACACTCACACACACACACATACAGAAACACACGCACAGACACACACACAGAGAGACACAACACACACACACACGCACACACACACACACACAGAGAGACACAACACACACACACATACACACCACACACACACACACAACACACACAGAGAGAGACACACAACACACACACACCCACATACACACCACACCCCCCCCACACACACACACACACAGAGAGACACACAACACACACACAGCCACATACACACCACACACACACACACACACAGAGAGACACAACACACACACACCACACACACACACATACACACCACACACACACAAACACACAACACACACACACAGAGAGACACACAACATACACACACCCACATACACACCACACACACACACACACACACACTCAGACACAGACACACACACACACTCTCTCTCTCACACACACACACACACATTCAGACACAGACACACACACTCTCTCACACAAACACACTCACACACATACATACACACCACACACACAACACACACAGAGAGAGACACACAACACACACACACCCACATACACACCACACCCCCCCCCCACACACACACACAGAGAGACACACAACACACACACGCCCACATACACACCACACACACACACTCAGACACAGACACACACACACACACTCTCACACACACACACACACACTCAGACACAGACACACACACACACTCTCTCACAGAAACACACTCTCACACACACACACACACACTCAGACACAGACACACCTATCATTACACTGTTCCCTGGAGACAATGTTGACCAACTGACTCCTAACTGCTGTTTCCAATGTGTGTGTATGTGGATGTGCACCCAGTAGCAGGCACACTGATAAAATTTCTGCGGAATTTTCTAGTTATTATTATTATTATTATTATTATTATTCCGCCTGTTTTTTGTCCCACTACTAGTCCCAAAGCGTTGCCAACACGCGCACACACATTTCACCGACATGTGGGTAATGATCGGGAATGGTGTGCTATGACTTTTCTAAGAGATTTGCCGCGTGGTTTTACCGAAATCGGCAAAAATACGGCAAAAAATGTCCCATAGACATGAATGGGAAATGATCGGGAAATCGCTCAACATCGCTCAAAACGCCCCCTCTTTGGGACCGTGCTGTATCGTCATACTTTAACGTAGAAACATGATTAAAAGTTTTAACCGAAGACAAGACTTTGGCGTTTATTGGGCTGAATTGGCGTTCAGATATCAAGCACGGTTTCTACCAAATCACAGTTTACGTTTCGTCCCGTTTTCAGACCGTCTCAGATTTTCCAATGTGTGTGTATGTGGCGGAATGTTCAGAGTTAGAGTGGACGACAGAGTGGGGGGCTTCGGTACGGATCTCTGGAAGTTTCCCAAACAAATTGCTCTCTCTCCTCCAGTTTTCAGTCTTCAGACTTTATTTTTGGTGAAAATGTAGGGAATCTTGTTCCGGTCGCAGACATGTAACTATGGAGTCTATCGGACTTAAATTGTTGGCTGTGATCTACCAACTGTCGACAGAAGCTATGAAAAACACAGTATGATTCAGTGATTTCTTCCCCAAACAAATTTGTCTCTCTCCTCCAGTTTTACCTCTTTAGACATCATAGTTGGTCAAAATGTAGGGAATCTTGTGCCGGTCGCAGACATGTAACTATGGAGTCTATCGGACTAATACTTTTCGCGCTAGGCTCACCAAACTCTTGACAGGTAACATTAAAAAAAGTATCTCGCACCTTTTTTGATGAAATCACCATAGCAACATGTTCTGTTACTGAGAGGACAAAGGGAGGGGCTGCAGCACGACAGAGACAGACACACACACACGCACAGACACACACACACACACCACACACACACACACACATAAACACACAGACACACATACACACACTCACACATACAGAAACACACGCACAGACACACACACAGAGAGACACAACACACGCACACACACACAGAGAGACACAACACACACACACCACACACACACACATACACACCACACACACACACACACAACACACACAGAGAGAGACACACAACACACACACACACATACACACCACACCCCCCCCTACACACACACAGAGAGACACACACACACACACACACATACACACCACACACACACACACACACACACACAGAGAGAGACACACAACATACACACACCCACATACACACCACACACACACACACACACTCAGACACAGACACACACACACTCTCTCTCACACACACACACACACACACACACACATTCAGACACAGACACACACACACACACTCTCTCACACAAACAAACTCACACACACACACACTCAGACACAGACACACACTCTCTCACAGAAACACACTCTCACACACACACACACACACACACACACACTCAGACACAGAAACACACTCTCACACACACACACACACTCAGACACAGACACACACACACACTCTCTCACAGAAACACACTCTCTCACACACACACACCACACACACACACACCACACACACATACACCACACACACACACACACACACACACAACACACACAGAGAGAGACACCCAACACACACACCCACATACACACCACACCCCCCCCCCAAACACACACACACTCTCAGACACAGACACACACACACTCTCTCACACAAACACACTCACACACACACACACACACTCAGACACACCTATCATTACACTGTTCCCTGGAGACAATGTTGACCAACTGACTCCTAACTGCTGTTTCCAATGTGTGTGTATGTAGATGTGCACCCAGTAGCAGGCACACTGATAAAATTTCTGCGGAATTTTCTAGTTATTATTATTCTTCATCTTCCGCCAAATTTCGTCCCGCTACTAGTCCCAAAGCGTTGCCAACACGCGCACCACATTACACCGACATGTGGGTAATGATCGGGAATGGTGTGCTATGACTTTTCTAAGAGATTTGCCGCGTGGTTTTACCGAAATCGGCAAAAATACGGCAAAAATTTCTCATTGACTTGAATGGGAAATGATCGGGAAATCGCTCAACATCGCTCAAAACGCCCCCTCTTTGGGACCGTGCTGTATCGCCATACTTTAACGTAGAAACATGATTAAAAGTTTAAACCGAAGACAAGACTTTGGCGTTTATTGGGCTGAATGGGCGTTCAGATATCAAGCACGGTTTCTACCAAATCACAGTTTACGTTTCGTCCCGTTTTCAGACTGGCTCAGATTTTCCAATGTGTGTGTATGTGGCGGAATGTTCAGAGCTAGAGTGGACGACAGAGTGGGGGGCTGCGGTACGGATCTCTGGAAGTTTCCCAAACAAATTGCTCTCTCTCCTCCAGTTTTCAGTCTTCAGACTTCATTTTTGGTGAAAATGTAGGGAATCTTGTTCCGGTCGCAGACATGTAACTATGGAGTCTATCGGACTTAAATTGTTGGCTGTGATCTACCAACTGTCGACAGAAGCTATAAAAAACCAGTAGGATTCAGTGATTTTCTTCCCAAACAAATTTCTCTCTCTCCTCCAGTTTTACCTCTTTAGACATCATAGTTGGTCAAAATGTAGGGAATCTTGTGCCGGTCGCAGACATGTAACTATGGAGTCTATCGGACTAATACTTTTCGCGCTAGGCTCACCAAACTCTTGACAGGTAACATTAAAAAAAGTATCTCGCACCTTTTTTGATGAAATCACCATAGCAACATGTTCTGTTACTGAGAGGACAAAGGGAGGGGCTGCAGCACGACAGAGACAGACACACACACACACGCACAGACACACACACACACACACACAGAGACACAACACACACACACCACACACACACACACACACACATAAACACACAGACACACACACACACTCACACACACACACACATACAGAAACACACGCACAGACACACACACAGAGAGACAACACACACACACACACGCACACACACACACACACACAGAGACACAACACACACACACCACACACACACACATACATACCACACACACACACACAACACACACAGAGAGAGACACACAACACACACACCCACATACACACCACACCCCCCCCCCACACACACACACACACACAGAGAGACACACAACACACACACACCCACATACACACCACACACACACACACACACACAGAGACACAACACACACACACCACACACACACACATACACACCACACACACACACACACACACACACACACAGAGAGAGACACACAACATACACACACCCACATACACACCACACACACACACACACACACACACACACACACACACTCAGACACAGACACACACACACTCTCTCTCACACACACACACACACACACACACATTCAGACACAGACACACACACACACTCTCTCACACAAACACACTCACACACACACACACACACACTCAGACACAGACACACACACACACACTCTCTCACACACACACACACACAAACACACACACACACAGAGAGACACACAACACACACACACCCACATACACACCACACACACAGAGAGAGACACACAACACACACCCACATACACACCACACACACACACACACACACACACACACACACACACACACACAGAGACACACAACACACACACACCCACATACACACCACACACACACACACAGACACACACACGCACAGACACACACACAGAGAGAGACACACAACACACACTCACATACACACCACACACACACACTCAGACACACACACGCACAACACACACACAGAGAGACAAACAACACACACAGAGAGAGACACACAACACACACCCACATACACACCACACACACACACACAAACACACACACACACACACACAGAGACACACAACACACACACACCCACATACACACCACACACACAGAGAGAGACACACAACACACACCCACATACACACCACACACACACACACACACAAACACACACACACACACACAGAGAGAGACACACAACACACACACACCCACATACACACCACACACACACACACAGAGAGACACACAACACACACCCACATACACACCACACACACACACACAGAGAGACACACAACACACACACACCCACATACACACCACACACACACACAGAGAGAGACACACAACACACACCCACATACACACCACACACACACACACACAAACATACACACACACACAGAGAGAGAAACACACACACCACACACACACATACACACACAAACACACACACACACACACACAGAGAGACACACACACACATACACACCACACACACACACACACACACACACACTCAGACACAGACACACACACACTCTCTCTCACACAAACACACTCACACACACACACACACACACTCAGACACAGACACACCTATCATGACACTGTTCCCTGGAGTCCGTGTTGACCAACTGACTCCTAACTGATGTTTCCAATGTGTGTGTATGTAGATGTGCACCCGGTAGCAGGCACACTGATAAAATTTCTGCGGAATTTTCTAGTTTATTATTATGCTGCCGCCGTGCAGTAAATTGGCATCAAATGTTTACGTAACAGTTCAACTGAAAGTTTATACGAATTATTGGAGATAATTGTGTTTTTTTGACATGCGTAAGCCTTTTTATTGGAAAACCAGAAAGAGTTTGCACCTATATTTAATTATCCTACCGCATTGTTATAAAATGATTAGGCCCTGTTAAGAACGTCTCGGGTTACGTATGTAACCCTTGTTCCCCGAGATAGGGGAACGAGACACTGCGTCGGTTACGACACTATAGGCGTTCCCATAGTGTCGTAACCGACGCAGTTCGAGTTCCCCTATCTCGGGGAACGTCTCGGGTTACGTATGTAACCCTTGTTCCCCGAGATAGGGGAACGAGACACTGCGTCGGTTACGACACTATGGGAACGCCTATAGTGTCGTAACCGACGCAGTTCGAGTTCCCCTCGAAGGGGAACTGTTGATATACGGCCCAATATCTTTATGCCTTAAAATTGCTATTGCCGTGCTACAAAAACTTAAGGCTGCATTTCTCTATTTCAGTGTTTGTGTTAGAACTGACTGGCTTGCTTCAACTTCATTTGATTTAATATAATTCAGTGATGTGTTTATTCCGTGCCATTGTCGCAACCATGTGCCTATACCCTGCGTTACCCGGGCCTAGTTGGTTCTGTCTTGTATTATG
>CM057257.1:102867-114164 GCA_029931835.1 Etheostoma nigrum | reverse complement strand
TATTAGTGGGAATGCTGTTCCACAGCATTCCAACTATTGTTATTCGGTTCTTTATTATTCTTTCTTTTTATTCCGTACGTTTTTTGGCTCTCCGTATCTTCTGCATACTTTCAGCTATTTAAACCATTCAACTTTTCAAATCTTCAGCTCTTTCAGCAGATGATGGGACTTCTTCAACTATTTTTCTACTATTTATACTTTTTAAAATATTAAGCATATAAGCAATTTTTTTTAACATTAAAGTCAATGAGAGCACGCTTCAAATCCTTCAAATCTTCTTCTGCTTCATAATGTATCTCCTCCTACATTTTTTCACCTACAGACGTCTTTCAAACTTTAAAACGTTGACAAAATATTCAGCTATCCGGCTATGGCTTTTCAGATTGATATATTTTACAGTTTTTGTTAAAAAGCTGTGTAAGTACAGTGTACATTTTATGATTTTTCTGCCTTTATAATGGGTGTGTATTGCGTGAGTTAGAGTGTGGTGTGACATCATCAGAGTGAACGGCTTCGAAAAGATTATCTTACTCCGTTCTCTATATCTTGCTCCCACGCCAACAATTCTATCTTGTCATGGACAATTTATACATCAAAACGTAGGTATTCTTGTCTAGTTTCTGTCAATGTGCTCATTTATGCGATATGAATTATACTTTTCGCTCAGCGAGCTATCAAATGGCAAGAGTTCAGGATCTTCCTCCATTCACCGCCATGTTAAACATCGTCCACATTTCTGAGCAAAATGCAGAGCGAACCACTTTTTTACATCGCTGATACGTCCACATTTTTAACTTTATCCACATGAATTTTACATCAATACGTTCACAAAGGCCTTCTGGTGCTCATGAGGTGGTTATTTTACTGACATAACTTTTTATTTTCCCCGTCTGACCATTTGTTTGAGGGCTTGTTTGTTAGGAGCTGCTGTTTCCCACAGGTAAAAAAGGGTACATCAGCTGCGGTCGTTAACTGATTACAGATCAAAGAGATGACATCACAGACATCAAAGGCTTCCTAGCTGTGTTTACAAACATGGCCACTGGTAGTTTGTATCCCTTAGCAACCATTTCATTCTATGTCAATGGCTTTGCTGTTAACTCATCTTAAAACAGACAGAGTGAAAAAAGAAATTTGGGCTGTGTGTCCGTGTGTGTGTCTGTGTGTGTGTGTGTCTCCCTGTGTATCTGTGTGTCCCTGTGTGTGTGTTTACGCAGAAAGACAGACACACACACACACACACACACACACACACAGACACACACACACACACAGACACACACTCACAGAGAGACACACACACACACACAGAGACACACACACACATATACACACACACACACACACAGACACACACACACGCGCACACACACAGAGACACACACGCACATAGACACATACACACAAACACAGATTGACACGCACACACACACACACAGAGACACACACACAGAGACAAACACACAGAGACACACACACACAGAGACACACAGACACACACAGACCCACACTCACAGAGAGACGCACACACACACACATACACACAGAAACACACACACACACAGAGAGAGAGAGACACACACACACACACACACACACACACAGTCACACACACAGAAACACACACACACACACACACACAGAAGCACACCCACACAGACACACACACACACACACACAGAGACACACACACACACACACATATACACACACACAGAGACACACAAACAGAGACACACACACATGCACACACACACACAGACACACACACAGAGACACACACACACGCACACACACACAGAGACACACACGCACATAGACACACACACACAGAGACACACACACACAGACACACACATAGACACACACACACACATATACACACAAACACAGATTGACACGCACACACACACGCACACGCAGAAACACACACACACACACACAAACACAGATTGACACGCACACACACACACACACACACACACACACAGACACACAAACACACATACACACACACAGAGAGACACACAGACACACACACACACACACACAAACACAGATAAATTATATATTACCTTATATAGGTATTCCAGGAGTTATTACAGTGGTGGTGCAGTGGTTATGTGACATGCCCTTCATGCCGTAGACCCAGGTTCAAATCCCACAATGGGATCTCATCACATAGTGTTAAAAAGTCTTTTAACACTGTTATGATTATTTAATATTCCGTACGTTTTTTGGAAAGAGATGACATCACAGAGATGAAAGGCTTCCTAGCTGCGTTTACAAACATGGCCACTGATTATATGTAGCCATGGCAACCTTTTCCCTGACAGTGCAATACTCTGTATGTCTGTCTGTCTAATTATATATTACAATGTAAGCTTGAAAAACAGATCCTTTGCTGGTGGCGCAGTGGTTATGACAAATGACTTTTGTGTGGGAGACCGGGGTTCGATTCCCACAGCGGGAACTCAACCGATGTATTCCCTATGAAGACAGTTAACCCCTAGTGATGGCCCAGTGGATATGGACAGGGGTTTGATCCCCGCTGTGTAGTACATCAATCCTGACAAAGGCATTTAACCCCATTATGATTTTTTTATTATTTCATACCTTTTTTGGTTGTCCGTATTTTCTGCAGACTTTCAGCTATTAAAAAAATCTACTTTTAAAATCTAGCTCTAGCTCTTTATGGTGTAGTGGTGTTATTCAACTTAATTAAAATCATTCCTACTTTTTTAAATATTCTCACTACTTCAACATCTTCTTACTGATTTAAGCTATTTCTCCAGTTCAGCTTTTACATTTAATTTTTTTTTAAATATTTCCACCTTTTTTACATTATTGTTGCTATTCAACTTAATTAAAACCATTCCTACATTTTTCAACTCTTCTCAATACTTCAATATCTTCTTACTGATTTAAGCTATTTCTCCAGTTTAGTTTTAGCATTTCAATATTTTCTACAAATTTTACTGATTTAAGCTATTTGTCCAGTTTAGCTTAGCGTTTCAATTTTTTCTACAACTTTTACTGATTTAAACTATTAAACCAGGTTACCTTTAGCAATTCAGCTATTCAGCATTCCCACGCATTTTCTGCAGGAAATGCATTTTCTAGTTATTTCTTATTCTCCATCTTCCGCCAAATTTCGTCCCGCTACTAGTCCCAAAGCGTTGCCAACACGCGCACCACATTACACCGACATGTGGGTAATGATCGGGAATGGTGTGCTATGACTTTTCTAAGAGATTTGCCGCGTGGTTTTACCGAAATCGGCAAAAAAGCGGCAAAATTTTCTCATTGACTTGAATGGGAAATGTTCGGGAAATCGCTCAACATCGCTCAAAACGCCCCCTCTTTGGGACCGTGCTGTATCGCCATACTTTAACGTAGAAACATGATTAAAAGTTTAAACCGAACACAAGACTTTGGCGTTTATTGGGCTGAATGGGCGTTCAGATATCAAGCACGGTTTCTACCAAATCACAGTTTACGTTTCGTCCCGTTTTCAGACCGTCTCAGATTTTTCAATGTGTGTGTATGTGGCGGAATGTTCAGAGCTAGAGTGGACGACAGAGTGGGGGGCTGCGGTACGGATCTCTGGAAGTTTCCCAAACAAATTGCTCTCTCTCCTCCAGTTTTCAGTCTTCAGACTTCATTTTTGGTGAAAATGTAGGGAATCTTGTTCCGGTCGCAGACATGTAACTATGGAGTCTATCGGACTTAAATTGTTGGCTGTGATCTACCAACTGTCGACAGAAGCTATAAAAAACCAGTAGGATTCAGTGATTTTCTTCCCAAACAAATTTCTCTCTCTCCTCCAGTTTTACCTCTTTAGACATCATAGTTGGTCAAAATGTAGGGAATCTTGTGCCGGTCGCAGACATGTAACTATGGAGTCTATCGGACTAATACTTTTCGCGCTAGGCTCACCAAACTCTTGACAGGTAACATTAAAAAAAGTATCTCGCACCTTTTTTGATGAAATCACCATAGCAACATGTTCTGTTACTGAGAGGACAAAGGGAGGGGCTGCAGCACGACAGAGACAGACACACACACACACGCACAGACACACACACACACACACAGAGACACAACACACACACACCACACACACCACACACACACACATACATACACACCACACACACACCACACACACAGAGAGACACACAACACACACCCCCCCACATACACACCACACCCCCCCCCACACACACACAGAGAGACACACAACACACACACACCCACATACACACCACACACACACACACAGAGACACAGCACACACACACCACACACACACACATACACACCACACACACACACACACACAACACACACAGAGAGAGACACACAACATACACACACCCACATACACACCACACACACACACACACACACATACACACCACACACACACACAACACACACAGAGAGAGACACACAACACACACACACATACACACCACACCCCCCCCTACACACACACACAGAGAGACACACAACACACACACCCACATACACACCACACACACACACATACACACCACACACACACACACACAACACACACAGAGAGAGACACACAACATACACACACCCACATACACACCACACACACACACACACACTCAGACACAGACACACACACACTCTCTCTCACACACACACACACACACACACACACATTCAGACACAGACACACACACACACACTCTCTCACACAAACAAACTCACACACACACACACTCAGACACAGACACACACACACACAGTCAGACACAGACACACACACACACTCTCTCACAGAAACACACTCTCACACACACACACACACACACTCAGACACAGACACACACACACACTCTCTCACAGAAACACACTCTCACACACACACACACACACATACAACACACACACACACACACACAACACACACAGAGAGAGACACCCAACACACACACCCACATACACACCACACCCCCCCCCCACACACACACACACTCTCAGACACAGACACACACACACTCTCTCACACAAACACACTCACACACACACACACACTCAGACACACCTATCATTACACTGTTCCCTGGAGACAATGTTGACCAACTGACTCCTAACTGCTGTTTCCAATGTGTGTGTATGTAGATGTGCACCCAGTAGCAGGCACACTGATAAAATTTCTGCGGAATTTTCTAGTTATTTCTTATTCTCCATCTTCCGCCAAATTTCGTCCCGCTACTAGTCCCAAAGCGTTGCCAACACGCGCACCACATTACACCGACATGTGGGTAATGATCGGGAATGGTGTGCTATGACTTTTCTAAGAGATTTGCCGCGTGGTTTTACCGAAATCGGCAAAAAAGCGGCAAAATTTTCTCATTGACTTGAATGGGAAATGTTCGGGAAATCGCTCAACATCGCTCAAAACGCCCCCTCTTTGGGACCGTGCTGTATCGCCATACTTTAACGTAGAAACATGATTAAAAGTTTAAACCGAACACAAGACTTTGGCGTTTATTGGGCTGAATGGGCGTTCAGATATCAAGCACGGTTTCTACCAAATCACAGTTTACGTTTCGTCCCGTTTTCAGACCGTCTCAGATTTTTCAATGTGTGTGTATGTGGCGGAATGTTCAGAGCTAGAGTGGGGGACAGAGTGGGGGGCTTCGGTACGGATCTCTGGAAGTTTCCCAAACAAATTGCTCTCTCTCCTCCAGTTTTCAGTCTTCAGACTTCATTATTGGTGAAAATGTAGGGAATCTTGTTGCGGTCGCAGACATGTAACTATGGAGTTTATCGGACTTAAATTGTTGGCTGTGATCTACCAACTGTCGACAGAAGCTATGAAAAAACCAGTAGGATTCAGTGATTTCTTCCCAAACAAATTGCTCTCTCTCCTCCAGTTTTACCTCTTTAGACATCATAGTTGGTCAAAATGTAGGGAATCTTGTGCCGGTCGCAGACATGTAACTATGGAGTCTATCGGACTAATACTTTTCGCGCTAGGCTCACCAACTGCTGACAGGTAACATTAAGAAAAAGTATCTCGCACCTTTTTTGATGAAATCACCATAGCAACATGTTCTGTTACTGAGAGGACAAAGGGAGGGGCTGCAGCACAACAGAGACAGACACACACACACACGCACAGACACACACACACACACACAGAGACACAACACACACAGACCACACACACACACACACACACACACACATAAACACACAGCACACACACACACACACACACACACACACATACAGAAACACACGCACAGACACACACACAGAGAGACACAACACACACACACACGCACACACACACACACACACAGAGACACAACACACACACACCACACACACACACATACACACCACACACACAACACACACAGAGAGAGAGACACACAACACACACACACCCACACCACACCCCTCCCCCACACACACACACACACAGAGAGACACACAACACACACACACCCACATACACACCACACACACACACACACACACAGAGAGACACAACACACACACACCACACACACACACCACACACACACAACACACACAGAGAGAGACACACAACATACACACACCCACATACACACCACACACACACACACACACACACACACACTCAGACACAGACACACATACACTCTCTCTCACACACACACACACACACACACACACACATTCAGACACAGACACACACACACACTCTCTCACACAAACACACTCACACACACACACACACACACTCAGACACAGACACACACACTCTCTCCACACACACACACACACACACTCAGACACAGACACACACACACACTCTCTCACAGAAACACACTCTCACACACACACACACACACACACACACTCAGACACAGACACACCTATCATTACACTGTTCCCTGGAGACAATGTTGACCAACTGACTCCTAACTGCTGTTTCCAATGTGTGTGTATGTGGATGTGCACCCAGTAGCAGGCACACTGATAAAATTTCTGCGGAATTTTCTAGTTAATTAGTGGGAATGCTGTTCCACAGCATTCCAACTATTGTTATTCTGTTCTTTATTATTAGTGGGAATGCTGTTCCACAGCATTCCAACTATTGTTATTCGGTTCTTTATTTTTTCTTACTTATTTTTATTATTCCGTACGTTTTTTGGCTCTCTCTAACTTCTGCATACTTTCTGCTATTTAAACCGTTCAACTTTTACAATCTTCAGCTCTTTCAGCAGATGATGGGACTTCTTCTACTATTTTTCTACTATTTATACTTTTTAAAATATTAAGCATTTAAACAATTTTTTTTAACATTAAAGTCAATGAGAACAAGCTTCAACTTCTTCAAATCTTCTTCTGCTCCCAAAAGTTTCAGCTGCTTCCTACTTTCTTCTACAGACGTGGTTCAAAGTTTAAAACGTTCACAAACTATTCAGCTATCCGGCTTGTGCTTTTCAGATTGATATATTTTACAGTTTTTGTGAAAAAACTGTGTAAGCATAGTGTACATTTTATGATTTTTCTGCATTTATAATGAGTGTGTATTGCGTGCGGTAGAGTGGGGAGTGACATCATCAGAGTGAACGGCTTCGAAAAGATTATCTTACTCCATTCTCTATAACTTGCTCCTAGGCCAACAATTCTATCTTGTCATGGACAATTTATACATCAAAACGTAGGTATTCTTGTCTAGTTTCTGTCAATGTGCTCATTTATGCGATATGAATTATACTTTTCGTTCAGCGAGCTATTAAATGACAGGAGTTCAGGATCTTCCTCCATTCACCGCCATGTTAAACATCGTCCACATTTCTGAGCAAAATGCAGAGCGAAGCACTTTTTTACATCGCCGATACGCCCACATTTTTAACTTTATCCACATGAATTTTATATCAATACGTTCACAAGGGCCTTCTGGTGCTCATGAGGAGGTTATTTTACTGAAATAACTTTTCATTTTGCCAGTCTGACCATTTGTTTGAGGGCTTGTTTGTTAGGAGCTGCTGTTTCCCACAGGTAAAAAAGGGTACAACAGCTGCGGTCGTTAACTGATTACAGATCAAAGAGATGACATCACAGACATCAAAGGCTTCCTAGCTGTGTTTACAAACATGGCCACTGGTAGTTTGTATCCCTTAGCAACCATTTCATTCTCTGTCAATGGCTTTGCTGTTAACTCATCTTAAAACAGACAGAGTGAAAAAAGAAATTTGGGCTGTGTGTCCCTGTGTGTGTGTTTACGCAGAAAGACAGACACACACACACACAGACACACGCACAGAGACAAACACACAGAGACACACACACACACATAGACACACACACACACACACACACACACAGACACACCCTCACAGAGAGACACACACACACACACACACACACGCACAGAGACAAACACACAGAGACACACACACACACACACACAGACACACACTCACAGAGAGACACACACACACACACACACAGAGACACACACACACACACACGCAGAGAGACACACACACACACAGTCACACACACAGAAACACACACACACACACACACACACAGAAACACACCCACACAGACACACACACACACAGAGACACACACACAGACACACACACACACGCACACACACACATATACACACACACACAGACACACACACACACACACAGAGACACACACGCATATAGACACACACACACAGAGACACACACACACAGACACACACATAGACACACACAAACACAGATTGACACGCACACACACACACACACACACACACAGAAACACACACACACACACAAACACAGATTGACACGCACACACACACACACACACACACACACAGACACACAAACACACATACACACACAGAGAGACACACAGGCACACACACACACACACACAAACACAGATAAATTATATATTACCTTATATAGGTGTTCCAGAAGTTATTACAGTGGTGGCGCAGTGGTTATATGACATGCCCTTCATGCCGTAGGCCTGGGTTCATATCCCACAATGGAATCTCAGCACATAGTGTTAAAAGGTCTTTTAACACTGTTATGATTATTTAATATTCCGTACGTTTTTTGGAAAGAGATGACATCACAGAGATGAAAGGCTTCCTAGCTGCGTTTACAAACATGGCCACTGATTATATGTAGCCATGGCAACCTTTTCCCTGACAGTGCAATACTCTGTATGTCTGTCTGTCTAATTATATATTACAATGTAAGCTTGAAAAACAGATCCTTTGGTGGTGGCGCAGTGGTTATGACAAATGACTTTTGTGTGGGAGACCCGGGTTCGATTCCCACAGCGGGAACTCAACCGATGTATTCCCTATGAAGACAGTTAACCCCTAGTGATGGCCCAGTGGATATGGACAGGGGTTTGATCCCCGCTGTGTAGTACATCAATCCTGACAAAGGCATTTAACCCTATTAAGATTTTTTTATTATTCCATACCTTTTTTGGTTGTCCGTATTTTCTGCAGACTTTCAGCTATTAAAAAAATCCACTTTTAAAATCTATCTCTAGCTCCTTATGGTGTAGGGGTGTTATTCAACTTAATTAAAATCATTCGTACTTTTTCAAATATTCTCACTACTTCAACATCTTCTTACTGATTTAAGCTATTTCTCCAGTTCAGCTTTTACATTTAATTTTTTTTAAATATTTCCACCTTTTTTACATTATTGTTGCTATTCAACTTAATTAAAACCATTCCTACATTTTTCAACTCATCTCAATACTTCAACATCTTCTTACTGATTTTATTTCTCCAGTTTAGCTTTAGCATTTCAATATTTTCTACAAATTTTACTGATTTAAGCTATTTGTCCAGTTTAGCTTAGCGTTTCAATTTTTCTACAACTTTTACTGATTTAAACTATTAAACCAGCTTACCTTTAGCAATTCAGCTATTCAGCATTCCCACGCATTTTCTGCAGGAAATGCATTTTCTAGTTATTCTTTCTTATTATTCCGTACGTTTTTTGGCTCTCTCTAACTTCTGCATACTTTTACCTATTTAAACCATTCAACTTTTACAATCTTCAGCTCTTTCAGCAGATGATGGGACTTCTTCTACTATTTTTCTACTATTTATACTTTTTAAAATATTAAGCATTTAAGCAATTTTTTTTAACATTAAAGTCAATGAGAGCACGCTTCAAATCCTTCAAATCTTCTTCTGCTTCATAATGTATCTCCTCCTACATTTTTTCACCTACAGACGTCTTTCAAACTTTAAAACGTTCACAAAATATTCAGCTATCCGGCTATGGCTTTTCAGATTGATATATTTTACAGTTTTTGTTAAAAAGCTGTGTAAGTACAGTGTACATTTTATGATTTTTCTGCCTTTATAATGGGTGTGTATTGCGTGCGTTAGAGTGTGGTGTGACATCATCAGAGTGAACGGCTTCGAAAAGATTATCTTACTCCGTTCTCTATATCTTGCTCCCACGCCAACAATTCTATCTTGTCATGGACAATTTATACATCAAAACGTAGGTATTCTTGTCTAGTTTCTGTCAATGTGCTCATTTATGCGATATGAATTATACTTTTCGCTCAGCGAGCTATCAAATGGCAAGAGTTCAGGATCTTCCTCCATTCACCGCCATGTTAAACATCGTCCACATTTCTGAGCAAAATGCAGAGCGAACCACTTTTTTACATCGCCGATACGCCCACATTTTTAACTTTATCCACATGAATTTTATATCAATACGTTCACAAAGGCCTTCTGGTGCTCATGAGGTGGTTATTTTACTGAAATAACTTTTTATTTTCCCCGTCTGACCATTTGTTTGAGGGCTTGTTTGTTAGGAGCTGCTGTTTCCCACAGGTAAAAAAGGGTACAACAGCTGCGGTCGTTAACTGATTACAGATCAAAGAGATGACATCACAGACATCAAAGGCTTCCTAGCTGTGTTTACAAACATGGCCACTGGTAGTTCGTATCCCTTAGCAACCATTTCGAGTCTACTGTCAATGGCTTTGCTGTCACACAATCATCTTAAAACAGACAGAGTGAAAAAAGAAATTTGGGCTGTGTGTCCATGTGTGTGCTGTGTACGCACGAAACGACAGACACACACACACACACACACACACACACACACACAGACAGACACACACACACACACACAGACACACACACACACACACACACACACACACACACACACACACACACACACACACACACACACACACACACACACATACACACACACACACACACACACACACACAGACAC
>CM057257.1:92500-94867 GCA_029931835.1 Etheostoma nigrum | reverse complement strand
GTCCTACTGTCTGTCTCTCTGTCCAACTGTCTGTCTAACTGTCCAACTGTCTGTCTAACTGTCCAACTGTCTGTGTCTGTCCAACTGTCTGTCTAACTGTCCAACTGTCTGTCTGTCCAACTGTCTGTGTCTGTCCAACTGTCTAACTGTCCAACTGTCTGTCTAACTGTCCAACTGTCTGTGTCTGTCCAACTGTCTGTCTGTGGCTGTCCAACTGTCTGTGTCTGTCCAACTGTCTGTCTCTCTGTCCAACTGTCTGTGTCTGTCCAACTGTCTGTCTCTCTGTCCAACTGTCTGTCTCTCTGTCCGTGTCTGTCCAACTGTCTGTCTCTCTGTCCAACTGTCTGTGTCTGTCCAACTGTCTGTCTGTGTCTGTCCAACTGTCTGTGTCTGTCCAACTGTCTGTCTCTCTGTCCAACTGTCTGTGTCTGTCCAACTGTCTGTCTCTCTGTCCAACTGTCTGTCTCCTTTGCTTGTCTGTCTGTCTCTCTGTCCAACTGTCTGTCTCTTTGTCCTACTGTCTGTCACTCTGTCCTACTGTCTGTCTGTCTGTGTGTCTTATCTAGTCTCCGTCCTAAAGTGTCCTAAAGTGTCTCTGTGTGTGTAGATCTGCTGCCGGTCCTGAGCAGACGTCCCTCGTCCCCCCGCCACACGCCGTCAACGTCCATCCACCCCCAGCAGCCCCCCCCCGACGGCCCTGCAGAGGGGGGTGGGGCCCTGCTGCAGCTGCTGGGGGGCGGGGCCAGCCCCCTGCCCTCCCCCCGCTGCTCCAGCCTCAGCCGCCGGTTCGACTCCGACCCCGACAGCGCGCCGTCGCCCCCCTGCAGCCAGCCCTACATGCTGTGAGTCTGCTGCACCACAGATGCATTCTGGGATCTGGAGTCAACTTGAGACTTGCTGTTTTTCTTCTGCGTCTCCAGGTGTCGGGGTCCGGACCGGGTCCAGGGCTCGGAGGACCCGGGGTGCCCCCCCTCCATCCCGGCCCTCACCAGACACATCCAGGCCCTGAAGAAGAGGGTGCGGCGGTTCGAGGACCAGTTCGAACAGGAGAGGAACTACAAGGTGGTCCTGGTTTCTCTAGTCCGAGACACGCAGCCGGTCCCTCTTCCACGTTCAACAAATCAGAAATCGACATTTTTTACATTTTTGTAACTCCATGTAAAAACTGAAAATTGTCACTTTCTTTCTCAAAGTTTTTGTCTTTTTTTGGTCTAAATTTCCCAAATTTGTCACTTTTTTCAACTTTTTTGACAGGTATTTTTTTAATTTGTCACTTTTATTTTTTACCAAATTTTTGTCATTTATTCGACATTTTTGTCATTTTCTTTCCAAAACTTGTCACTTTTTTCTCGAAATTTGTGTCACTTTTTTTTTTTTACACTTGTAGTTTTTTATTTAATTTGTCGCCGAAATTCTCGTCCATTTTTTTCAATGTTTTTCACACTTTTTTCCCATTTCTGCCCCAAGGCGCCTGTCCCAGCGTCCGTCTCCTAGGAGACGGGGTTGTGTTGTGTTCTAGTCTCTGTGTGTGTGTGTGTGTGTTGTGTCTCTGTGTGTGTGTGTGTGTGTTGTGTCTCTGTGTGTGTGTGTGTGTCTCTGTGTGTGTGTGTGTGTGTTGTGTCTCTGTGTGTGTGTGTCTCTGTGTGTGTGTGTGTATGTGTTGTGTCTCTGTGTGTGTGTGTTGTGTCTCTGTGTGTGTGTGTCTCTGTGTGTGTGTGTGTATGTGTTGTGTCTCTGTGTGTGTGTGTTGTGTCTCTGTGTGTGTGTGTCTCTGTGTGTGTGTGTGTATGTGTTGTGTCTCTGTGTGTATGTGTTGTGTCTCTGTGTGTGTGTGTTGTGTCTCTGTGTGTGTATGTCTCCGTGTGTGTGTCTGTGTGTGTGTGTGTGTGTGTCTCTGTGTGTGTATGTCTCCGTGTGTGTGTCTCTGTGTGTGTGTGTATGTCTCCGTGTGTGTGTCTCTGTGTGTGTGTCTCTGTGTCTCTGTGTGTCCCCTCCTCCTGCAGGACACATGTTGACGGTGTTTTTGTCCTCCAGCCGTCCCACAGCGATAAGTACTCGGACCCGGAGATGATCGACGTGACGGGGGAGCTGGCCCGGGCCCGCAGGCAGCTCAAAGGTACGAGCTCCGGACGGGCCCTGAACGCCTCGTGTCTCCGTTACACTGCAGGTCCCAGAGTAGAGGCTCGGGGGGACGGGGGGGTGTAGGGGTAGACTCCCCCTGGAACTACGGTGGGCGGTGAGGGACACACAGGACGCTCTGCTCCCCCTTCTCCCTGTCACATGATCCACTCACAGGGGCTGCTAACGCGGCTAACGGGGCTAACGCTAATTTGTGTGTGTGTGTGTGTGTCTCTCTGCGTGTGTGTG
>CM057257.1:77500-87500 GCA_029931835.1 Etheostoma nigrum | reverse complement strand
ATCTCCACCAGACTCCATGTAAATAATCACTACTTTTAGCGTGTATAGAGCAGCATATCTCCACCAGACTCCATGTAAATAATCACTACTTTTAGCGTGTATAGAGCAGCATATCTCCACATGTAAATGGATGAATTAAGAGTTTATTCCAACCAGACCAGAGTGGTGATTGGTGGAACAGTGGAAAGATGAACCAAGACGGCTTTTGGTAGTTTTATTTAGTTTCTGTCCACTTGAAGTGTGTTTTACGATGATAAAAGTAGTGATTATTTACATGGAGTCTGGTGGGTGTCAACTCGTACAAGAAAAACAGGTTGAAAAAAACGAAATTACCTTTTCCATGTTTCCTCCATTCTTATTTTTCTATTTTAACGGACCTGTGTGTGTGTGTGTGTGTGTGTGTGTGTGTGTGTGTGTGTGTGTGTGTGTGTGTGTGTGTGTGTGTGTGTGTGTGGTGTGTTGTGTGTTGTGTGTGTGTAGATGTGTCAACCCGGCCACATGTGTGCATGTTGATAAGACGTTTATTGACGAGACAACTGTAGACATGAACAGAGGAGAAGGCCCCCGCCCCTGTCTCTCTGTTCATGTCCGTTAGAGACGGTGTTTGCACGAGCACATCGAAAGAAACGCCAAACATAAAACATGAATGAAGGCGACTTTGTTGATGTTGAAAAAAACAAGAAAAAATAAAAAAAAGTCGAAAGTTTTCTTTTTTGGCTCAAAATCTCGTTAATGGTCAAAAAGTTATTTATTTATTTCTTTACTTTTTGCACGTATTTGATGCTTTTTTTGGCTTTTTTAACATTTTCTGATTTGTTGTTTTGTACTTTTGTTTCTTTTTTCTGATGTTTAATGACCAAAAATTTGGAAAAATGTTTTTAAAGCGTCAAAAATTAAAAAATTAAAAGGCGACGCTACTTTTTGACACTTTTATAACATTTTTGGTTTTGATGTTTTGTCGTTTAATAAACCAACATTGTGTGGCCAGGTGGCTCAGCTGGTAGAGCGCACCCACAGATAGAGACTCAGAGGCCGCAGGTTCGACTCCGACATACGGCCCTTTGCTGCATGTCGTCCACCCCCCCCCCCTCATGTCTTCAGCTGTCCTGTCAATAAAGGCCTAAAATGTCCCCAAACACAAAAAAAATCGATTTCCGTGTTTATTTCGGTCTTTTTTAATTTAATTTCTTTTTTTTAAGATTATTTTTTGGCGCTTTTCTGCCTTTATTTTTTGACAGACATGGGGGAGAGAGGGGTGAGAAAGGGGGGAGACATGCAGGAAATCATCACAGGTCGGACTCAAACCCTGGCCCTCTGCATTGAGGCCCCTCTCAGTCCATGTGCGCCCGCTCTACCGCTGGACCACCCGGGCACATGTGGCATTGTAAGACTTTATTGACAGGACAACTGCAGACATGAACAGGGAGTGGGGGGGGGGGGACAACAACATGCTGCATAGGGCCGCATGTCCAACCCCTGAGGATGACTAGTCCTCTGTATATGGGCGCACGCTCTACCAGGCGAGCTGCCCGGGCGCCGTTCATTTCATAAAGACGTTGAAGAAGCGGGTTAAAATGCAGAGAAGGTTTTGTCTTTTGGGACATTTCTGTCCTGGACTCAGACTGGCGTTCGTCCCTGGAGGTAAATGCTCCGGAGGTGTCCCCCCCCCCCTCGTTGTTGTCGTTGCTTGACGAGTTTCTACCGACAAGTTTGAAATAAATATTTTTTGCAGAAAGAATTCATTGTTTTTATTGTTTATTAGAACTTAGATTTCAGATTGAAATGTGTCCGTCAACAGAAGAAGAAGAATTGAACCCGCGTGTCCTTTCCGGGTCAAAAAGGACAAAAATTTGAAATCTTTCAGACTTTTTTTAGTTTCCACCACCTTACTAGTTTTATACTTTCTGGAGTCCATGTCCAATAACCTCATTTATATAGAATTATTCCTGATATTAGAGTTAAAAAAGCAGAAATTATGAATTATTGTGACTCATAGTTCAGATCAGAGGAATGAAAGGAAGGAAGGAATCATTTTAAGATAATTTGGTTAAAAACAAACTCAGATTCCAGATAGAGACATTTAAAGAGGACACAGGGAGGTTAATAAGAAAAACATGTCGCGTACAGAGAAAGACGTTTTCAGATCCTAAATTAGCTTTATGTTCCTATATGGTCTCCTTTAGTCTCCTATATGGTCTCCTTTAGTCTCCTATATGGTCTCCTTTAGTCTCCTATATGGTCTCCTTTAGTCTCCTATATGGTCTCCTTTAGTCTCCTATATGGTCTCCTTTAGTCTCCTATATGGTCTCCTTTAGTCTCCTATATGGTCTCCTTTAGTCTCCTTTAGTCTCCTTCAGTCTCCTTTAGTCTCCTATATGGTCTCCTTTAGTCTCCTTTAGTCTCCTTCAGTCTCCTTTAGTCTCCTATATGGTCTCCTTCAGTCTCCTTTAGTCTCCTTCAGTCTCCTTTAGTCTCCTTCAGTCTTATTTAGTCTCCTTCAGTCTCCTTTAGTCTCCTTTAGTGTCCTTCAGTCTCCTTTTAGTCTCCTTTAGTCTCCTTCAGTCTTATTTAGTCTCATTTTAGTCTCCTTCAGTGTCATTTTAGTCTTAGTCTCCTTTAGTCTCCTTTTAGTCTTCTTCAGTCTCCTTTAGTCTTATTTAGTCTCCTTTAGTCTCCTTCAGTCTCCTTTAGTCTCCTTTAGTCTTCTTCAGTCTCCTTCAGTCTTATTTAGTCTCCTTTAGTCTCCTTTAGTCTCCTTTCAGTCTCTGATGATCTTTATATTCCTGTCCCTAGATGATCTTTATATGTCTGTCCCTAGATGATCTTTATATGTCTGTCCCTAGATGATCTATATATGTCTGTCCCCGCGCTGTCTTTAAGTCTTCAGCCGTCTCGTTGGTCTCAGTGATAGTAGAAGCTGGCGGAGACGGTGAAGACGTGGGACGTGCCGTGGTACGGCGTGATGACGGCCTGCAGGCCTTTCCTCTGCCGGTAGTGTCCAAAGTGCCTGATCCTGTAGGATCCGCTGGGGGCCCCGGGGGGGACGTGCCACTCCACGCTGGCGTTGCTCTGCTGGTTGGACCCCTTCAGCCAGTGGAACCTGCAGGGACCAGGTCCTGGTCAGCTTGGACACATTCACCTCCTCGGGACGTGACGTCATGACGTAGTGGAGACATACACGCCGACGTGGTGTGTATGTCATTATGAGCTAATTATGTATTACTGCATTACTATGCATACTACTCTCTACTGTTGTCTCTCTACATACTACTCTCTAATGTTGTCTCTCTACTGATGTCTCTCTACATACTACTCTCTAATGTTGTCTCTCTACTGATGTCTCTCTACATACTACTCTCTAATGTTGTCTCTCTACTGATGTCTCTCTACTGATGTCTCTCTACATACTACTCTCTACTGTTGTCTCTCTACATACTACTCTCTACTGATGTCTCTCTACATACTACTCTCTACTGTTGTCTCTCTACATACTACTCTCTACTGTTGTCTCTACATACTACTCTCTACTGTTGTCTCTCTACATACTACTCTCTACTGTTGTCTCTCTACATACTACTCTCTACTGTTGTCTCTCTACATACTACTCTCTACTGTTGTCTCTCTACATACTACTCTCTACTGTTGTCTCTCTACATACTACTCTCTACTGTTGTCTCTCTACATACTACTCTCTACTGTTGTCTCTCCACTGTTGTCTCTCTACATACTACTCTCTACTGCTGTCTCTCTACATACTACTCTCTACTGTTGTCTCTCTACATACTACTCTCTACTGTTGTCTCTCTACATACTACTCTCTACTGTTGTCTCTACATACTACTCTCTACTGTTGTCTCTCTACATACTACTCTCTACTGTTGTCTCTACATACTACTCTCTACATACTACTCTCTACTGTTGTCTCTCCACTGTTGTCTCTCTACATACTACTCTCTACTGCTGTCTCTCTACATACTACTCTCTACTGTTGTCTCTCTACATACTACTCTCTACTGTTGTCTCTCTACATACTACTCTCTACTGTTGTCTCTACATACTACTCTCTACTGTTGTCTCTCTACATACTACTCTCTACTGTTGTCTCTACATACTACTCTCTACATACTACTCTCTACTGTTGTCTCTCTACATACTACTCTCTACTGTTGTCTCTCTACATACTACTCTCTACTGTTGTCTCTCTACATACTACTCTCTACTGTTGTCTCTCTACATACTACTCTCTACTGTTGTCTCTCTACTGTTGTCTCTCTACATACTACTCTCTACTGTTGTCTCTCTACATACTACTCTCTACTGTTGTCTCTACATACTACTCTCTACTGTTGTCTCTCTACTGATGTCTCTCTACATACTACTCTCTAATGTTGTCTCTCTACTGATGTCTCTCTACATACTACTCTCTACTGTTGTCTCTCTACTGCTGTCTCTCTACATACTACTCTCTACTGATGTCTCTCTACTGTTGTCTCTCTACATACTACTCTCTAATGTTGTCTCTCTACTGATGTCTCTCTACATACTACTCTCTAATGTTGTCTCTCTACTGATGTCTCTCTACATACTACTCTCTAATGTTGTCTCTCTACTGATGTCTCTCTACATACTACTCTCTACTGATGTCTCTCTACTGATGTCTCTCTACATACTACTCTCTACTGTTGTCTCTCTACATACTACTCTCTACTGTTGTCTCTCTACATACTACTCTCTACTGTTGTCTCTACATACTACTCTCTACTGTTGTCTCTCTACATACTACTCTCTACTGTTGTCTCTCTACATACTACTCTCTACTGTTGTCTCTCTACATACTACTCTCTACTGTTGTCTCTCTACATACTACTCTCTACTGTTGTCTCTCTACATACTACTCTCTACTGTTGTCTCTCTACATACTACTCTCTACTGTTGTCTCTCTACATACTACTCTCTACTGTTGTCTCTCTACATACTACTCTCTACTGTTGTCTCTACATACTACTCTCTACTGCTGTCTCTCTACATACTACTCTCTACTGTTGTCTCTCTACATACTACTCTCTACTGTTGTCTCTCTACATACTACTCTCTACTGTTGTCTCTACATACTACTCTCTACTGTTGTCTCTACATACTACTCTCTACTGTTGTCTCTCTACTGTTGTCTCTCTACATACTACTCTCTACTGTTGTCTCTCTACTGTTGTCTCTACATACTACTCTCTACTGTTGTCTCTACATACTACTCTCTACTGTTGTCTCTCTACTGATGTCTCTCTACATACTACTCTCTACTGCTGTCTCTCTACATACTACTCTCTACTGTTGTCTCTCTACATACTACTCTCTACTGTTGTCTCTCTACTGTTGTCTCTCTACATACTACTCTCTACTGTTGTCTCTCTACTGTTGTCTCTACATACTACTCTCTACTGTTGTCTCTCTACATACTACTCTCTACTGTTGTCTCTACATACTACTCTCTACTGTTGTCTCTACATACTACTCTCTACTGTTGTCTCTCTACATACTACTCTCTACTGTTGTCTCTCTACATACTACTCTCTACTGTTGTCTCTCTACATACTACTCTCTACTGTTGTCTCTCTACTGTTGTTTGTCTTGTTGTCTTACAGCGTCAGTATTTGTCCACACCTACACACTAACCTACCTGGTCTCCCATGATGCATCAGTGTAGACGACGTCCCAGTGGTTTGTCCTGTTATCATGAATCTCCACAGTAACAAACGGTTTGTCTCTCTGTAAGGGACGCCAAAGACAAACGAGGTTAGAGAAGACGGAAAGCAAGAAACCAAGAGACAGGAATCAGCAGATTTGTGTCTTACGATGTCCCCCGAGTTCCTGGGGTTCCCTGCTACGAACGTGACCGAGACGACGTCCCCCTGAAACACAGAGAGACACTTTGTGTTCACATGAAAACAACTGTATGTCGAAAACAGTCAAAGAAGTACCTTAAAGGGCCCCTATTATTATTATTATTATTATTATTATTATTATTAAAGGGCCCCTATTATTATTATTATTATTATTATTAAAGGATCCCTATTATTATTATTATTATTAAAGGGCCCCTATTATTATTATTAAAGGACCCCTATTATTATTAAAGTGCCCATATTATTATTATTATTACAGGACCCCTATTATTATTATTATTATTATTATTAAAGGGCCCCTATTATTATTAAAGGGCCCATATTATTATTATTATTAAAGGGCCCCTATTATTATTATTATTATTATTATTAAAGGGCCCCTATTATTATTAAAGGGCCCATATTATTATTATTATTAAAGGGCCCATATTATTATTATTATTAAAGGCCCCTTATTATTATTATTATTATTATTATTAAAGGGCCCATATTATTATTATTATTAAAGGGCCCCTATTATTATTAAAGGGCCCATATTATTATTATTATTAAAGGGCCCCTATTATTATTATTATTATTATTATTAAAGGGCCCCTATTATTATTAAAGGGCCCATATTATTATTATTATTAAAGGGCCCATATTATTATTATTATTAAAGGCCCCTTATTATTATTATTATTATTATTAAAGGGCCCATATTATTATTATTATTAAAGGGCCCCTATTCTGCTCATCTTCAGGTTAATAGTTGTATTTTGAGGTTGTACCAGAACAGGTTTCCATGGTTTCATTTTTAAAAAACTCCATATTCTTGTTTTATCTACAGGCAGCTAGCAGATATTAAGAAGATATTTTTTACAGTGTGTTCAGGGGACAGGCAGCTAGCAGATATTAAGAAGATATTTTTTACAGTGTGTTCTGGACTTTAGGTCCTTAGTGAGTCTCCAGTGCGGCCTACCTGTCGGTAGACGGGGTACACCTGCTCCAGGACGTCTCCAAAACTGCTGTTGTCTGGTTTCTTGTCAACGCCCGGTGGACCAATCAGATTGAAGAGATTCTTCTCAAAGAAAGGAGGCTGGGGGCCGGCCGGCAGCTCCGCCACTTTGTCCTGAAACACGAAAACAATAAGATTGGAACCGCGTCGATTAGATATTCTGAGCATTAGTTATGTCTCGTGTTTTCTCCTAATTTCTCCAGGACATAAACATCTGTTTTCTACTTTTTTCAGCTTTTCTCTAAGTATTTTTTTACTTTTAAAAAAACGTTTTTTTGCTACTTTTCTTTAAGTTTTTTCTGTATTTTTTCTAACTTTTCTTCTGCTTTCATTGCGTTTTTTTGCTTTCCTGGTGAAAGTCTTGTGTTTTCTCCTTAACTTCTCCAGGACATGAACACCTGTTTCCTGGTGAAAGTCTTGTGTTTTCTCCTTAACTTCTCCAGGACATGAACACCTGTTTCCTGGTGAAAGTCTTGTGTTTTCTCCTTAACTTCTCCAGGACATGAACACCTGTTTCCTGGTGAAAGTCTTGTGTTTTCTCCTTAACTTCTCCAGGACATGAACACCTGTTTCCTGGTGAAAGTCTTGTGTTTTCTCCTTAACTTCTCCAGGACATGAACACCTGTTTCCTGGTGAAAGTCTTGTGTTTTCTCCTTAACTTCTCCAAGACATGAACACCTGTTTCCTGGTGAAAGTCTTGTGTTTTCTCCTTAACTTCTCCAGGACATGAACACCTGTTTCCTGGTGACAGGTGTTCTCCGGTCTCACCTGTGCGATGGCTCGGGCCAGGCCTCTGTATTTCTGGATGTACGCACTGAGCGTGTGCGGACCGTAGATGGTGGAGGCTCCTTCATACCGCTGCACCTGG
This sequence comes from Etheostoma nigrum, assembly GCA_029931835.1. NCBI lineage: Eukaryota > Metazoa > Chordata > Actinopteri > Perciformes > Percidae > Etheostoma > Etheostoma nigrum. The sequence continues at coordinate 79,735 of CM057257.1, read as the reverse complement.
AAACACAGGTTAGAGAGACAGACAGGTTAGAGAGACAGACAGACAGGTTAGAGAGACAGACAGACATGTTAGAGAGACAGGTTAGAGAGACAGACAGACAGGTTAGAGAGACAGACAGGTTAGAGAGACAGGTTAGAGAGACAGACAGACAGGTTAGAGAGACAGACAGATTAGAAATGTCTTCTATTTTATTTAATTAAAAGTAGACTAAATTTTTCATTAGACTAATTATCCTAAAACAAGTGACCACGGAAGTATTTCCCATCAAAAGAGACAGACTTTAGCAATTAACAACTACAGTACCCATGAGCCTCAGCGGCGTGTACCTGGTACTCTTCGTAGGTGGTGATGTAGTGAGTGTAGACGTTACTCAGGCCGGAGATCACAACGTCCAGGTCCCTGAACGCACCGCCAGACTCAAGCTCCTAACACACACACACACACACACACACGCATACACGCGCACACACACACGCATACACACACACACGCACAGAATCACACACACACGCGCACACACACACGCACAGAATCACACACACACGCGCACACACACACGTGCGTGCACACACACACATGTACATGCACACACACACGCATACACGCACACACACACGTGCGCGCACACAGAATCATACACACACACACACACACAGGGACACACACTATGCTTGTTACACACACAGGGAAACACACTATGCTTGTTACATACACAGGGAAACACACTATGCTTGTTACACACACAGGGAAACACACTATGCTTGTTACACACACAGGGACACACACGGACACACACTATGCTTGTTACACACACACGGACACACACTATGGTTGTTACACACACAGGGACACACACAGGGACACAGCTCCAATTTCTTTTTTCACTGTAAACTGTGATTTGGGAGAAACCGTGCTTGATATCTGAACGCCCATTCAGCCCAATAAACGCCAAAGTCTTGTCTTCGGTTTAAACTTTTAATCATGTTTCTACGTTAAAGTATGGCGACACAGCACGGTCCCAAAGAGAGGGGGTTGGAGCGATGTTGAGAGATTTCCCGAACATTTCCCATTCAAGTGTATGAGAAATTTTTCGCCGTTTTTTGCCGATTTTGTGAAAAACGCGCGGCAAATCTCTTAGAAAAGTCATAGCCCGCCATTCCCGATCATTACACACATTTTGATGTATTGTGTGTGCGCGTGTTGGCAACGCTCCGGGACTAGTAGCGGGACAAAAAACAGGCGGAATAATAATAATAAGTATGGGCGATAATAGACATCGCGCTGATTGAGAATCAGAGTGAAGGTATGACGAGTCTCACCTGCTTCACGGCTTCTCGTAACCTCCGTCCCGACATGGTGCTGCAGGGGGGCGGAGCAAAGAGACAAGGTGAGGTCATTAAAGGGGGGGGGCGGAGCTAAGAGACAAGGTGAGGTCATTAAAGGGGGGGGGCGGAGCTAAGAGACAAGGTGAGGTCATTAAAGGGGACAAGGTGAGGTCATTAAAGGGGGCGGAGCAAAGAGACAAGGTGAGGTCATTAAAGGGGACGGAACAAAGAGACAAGGTGAGGTCATTAAAGAGGGGGGCGGAGCAAAGAGACAAGGTGAAGTCATTAAAGAGGGGGGCGGAGCAAAGAGACAAGGTGAGGTCATTAAAGGGGGGCGGAGCTAAGAGACAAGGTGAGGTCATTAAAGAGGGGGGCGGAGCAAAGAGACAAGGTGAGGTCATTAAATGGGGGCGGAGCTAAGAGACAACGTGAGGTCATTAAAAGGGGCGGAGCTAAGAGACAAGGTGAGGTCATTAAAGGGGGGAACAAAGGGACAAGGTGAGGTCATTAAAGGGGACAAGGTGAGGTCATTAAAAGGGACAAGGTGAGGTCATTAAAAGGGACAAGGTGAGGTCATTAAAAGGGACGGAGCAAAGAGACAAGTTGAGGTCATTAAAGGGGACAAGGTGAGGTCATTGTGTTACGTCATCTCTCCAGGAACCGCTACGATGGCCACGGAGCCGATGGTGATCAGCTGGACGTCAACGACCTGAGGATGCCACGGGAGAGGCCAGTTCATCTACACACACACACACACACACACACACATGTATGCACACACACACACACACACACACATGTATGCACACACACACACACACACACACACACACACACACACACACATATACACAACCTGTCAAAAACCCTTCTTTTAAGATAATAAAGACCAGACTAGATGGTCTCTGTC
>CM057257.1:67500-72500 GCA_029931835.1 Etheostoma nigrum | reverse complement strand
TATGCTGTTCTATACACACTAAAAGTAGTGATTATTTACATGGAGTCTGGTGGGTTTGGTGATGGTGATTTCTGTTTCATGTTTAACTAAAAGGATCTTACTCTTTAACTAAGAGGTCTATCTCTGTAGGGATCCATCCCATAATGTTGTCACACACACCTTGACGATGCCCTTGACCAGCGGCTCGATGGACGCCTTGATGTAGCCTTTGCTGGTGATCATGAACAGTGTGTACTGGAAGTATCCGGCCGGTCCAGAATGAGTGTGAGTCCCACTCAGAACCACGTTATCCTGTCGGTACAGATCCCCGTACTTCACCTTCAGAGCCTGCAGAACCTGCACACACACACACACACACACACACACGCACACACGCACACACACACACACACACACACATGCACACAGATAGACATAATGTTTTTAGGGTTGGTTTCTCTATCATTTACCAGTTTATCTTCGATATAAAGGAGATTCTCAGAGAAATTAATAGCAAGAGGCAACCCTCAAATATGGTAATATGTACTTTGTGTGTGTGTGTGTGTGTGTGTGTGTGTGTGTGTGTGTGTGTGTGTACCTCCAGTCGGAGCCGTTGGGATATCATTCCTACGTCTGCGGTGACGAAGACGATTCTCCGCTTGCCGTTGTCGATGATGAAGGCTCGGCTGTACAGGCGGGTGTGTATGCCTGCAGCCGCCTGCTCAGGGCTCGCATAGCCCATCTGAAACACACACAATACATAAATACACACACTACACGACCTGGTAGTACACAGTATCTGAAACACACACAGTAAACGACCTGGTAGTACACAGTATCTGAAACACACACAGTAAACGACCTGGTAGTACAAAGTAAAATGCTGAAAAAAGGTGACAAAAAGACGTCAAAAAGGGCGACAAAAAGCTGAAATAAAGGCGACAAAATGGCGACAAAAAGCTGAAATAAAGGCGACAAAATGGCGACAAAAAGCTGAAATAAAGGCAAGGAAAAGGCGACAAAAAGGGCAACAAAAAGGCGACAAAAAGCTGAAATAAAGGCGACAAAAAGGCGACAAAAAGCTGAAATAAAGTTGACAAAAAGGCGACAAAAAGGCGACAAAAAGCTGAAATAAAGGCGAGGAAAAGGCGACAAAAAAGGCGACAAAAAGCTGAAATAAAGGCGACAAAATGGTGACAAAAAGCTGAAATAAAGGCGACAAAATGGCGACAAAAAGCTGAAATAAAGGCAAGGAAAAGGCGACAAAAAGGCGACAAAAAGGGCAACAAAAAGGCGACAAAAAGCTGAAATAAAGGCGACAAAAAGGCGACAAAAAGCTGAAATAAAGTTGACAAAAAGGCGACAAAAAGACGACAAAAAGACAACAAAAAGGCGACAAAAAGCTGAAATAAAGGCGAGGAAAAGGCGACAAAAAAGGCGACAAAAAGGGCAACAAAAAGGCGACAAAAAGCTGAAATAAAGGCGACAAAAAGGCGACAAAAAGGGCAACAAAAAGGCGACAAAAAGCTGAAATAAAGGCGACAAAAAGGCGACAAAAAGGGCAACAAAAAGGCGACAAAAAGCTGAAATAAAGGCGAGGAAAAGGCGACAAAAAAGGCGACAAAAAGGCGACAAAAAGGGCGACAAAAAGGCGACAAAAAGCTGAAATAAAGTTGACAAAAAGGCGACAAAAAGGCGACAAAAAGGCGACAAAAAGGGCGACAAAAAGGCAACAAAAAGCTGAAATAAAGGCGACAAAAAGGCGACAAAAAGGGCAACAAAAAGGCGACAAAAAGCTGAAATAAAGGCGAGGAAAAGGCGACAAAAAAGGCGACAAAAGGGCGACAAAAAGGCGACAAAAAGCTGAAATAAAGTTGACAAAAAGGCGACAAAAAGGCGACAAAAAGGCGACAAAAAGCTGAAATAAAGGCGACAAAAAGGCGACAAAAAGCTGAAATAAAGTTGACAAAAAGGCGACAAAAAGGCGACAAAAAGGCGACAAAAAGCTGAAATAAAGGCAACAAAAAGGCGACAAAAAGCTGAAATAAAGTTGACAAAAAGGCGACAAAAAGGCGACAAAAAGGGCGACAAAAAGGCAACAAAAAGCTGAAATAAAGGCGACAAAATGGCGACAAAAAGCTGAAATAAAGGCAAGGAAAAGGCGACAAAAGGGCGACAAAAAGGCGACAAAAAGCTGAAATAAAGTTGACAAAAAGGCGACAAAAAGGCGACAAAAAGGCGACAAAAAGCTGAAATAAAGGCGACAAAAAGCTGAAATAAAGTTGACAAAAAGGCGACAAAAAGGCGACAAAAAGGCGACAAAAAGGCGACAAAAAGGGCGACAAAAAGGCAACAAAAAGCTGAAATAAAGGCGACAAAAAGCTGAAATAAAGGCGACAAAAAGCTGAAATAAAGGCGACAAAAAGGCGACAAAAAGCTGAAATAAAGTTGACAAAAAGGCGACAAAAAGCTGAAATAAAGGCGACAAAATGGCGACAAAAAGCTGAAATAAAGGCGACAAAATGGCGACAAAAAGCTGAAATAAAGGCAAGGAAAAGGCGACAAAAAGGCGACAAAAAGGGCAACAAAAAGGCGACAAAAAGCTGAAATAAAGGCGACAAAAAGGCGACAAAAAGCTGAAATAAAGTTGACAAAAAGGCGACAAAAAGACGACAAAAAGACAACAAAAAGGCGACAAAAAGCTGAAATAAAGGCGAGGAAAAGGCGACAAAAAAGGCGACAAAAAGGGCAACAAAAAGGCGACAAAAAGCTGAAATAAAGGCGACAAAAAGGCGACAAAAAGGGCAACAAAAAGGCGACAAAAAGCTGAAATAAAGGCGACAAAAAGGCGACAAAAAGGGCAACAAAAAGGCGACAAAAAGCTGAAATAAAGGCGAGGAAAAGGCGACAAAAAGCTGAAATAAAGTTGACAAAAAGGCGACAAAAAGGCGACAAAAAGGCGACAAAAAGGGCGACAAAAAGGCAACAAAAAGCTGAAATAAAGGCGACAAAAAGGCGACAAAAAGGGCAACAAAAAGGCGACAAAAAGCTGAAATAAAGGCGAGGAAAAGGCGACAAAAAAGGCGACAAAAAGGCGACAAAAAGGGCGACAAAAAGGCGACAAAAAGCTGAAATAAAGTTGACAAAAAGGCGACAAAAAGGCGACAAAAAGGCGACAAAAAGCTGAAATAAAGGCGACAAAAAGGCGACAAAAAGCTGAAATAAAGTTGACAAAAAGGCGACAAAAAGGCGACAAAAAGGCGACAAAAAGCTGAAATAAAGGCAACAAAAAGGCGACAAAAAGCTGAAATAAAGTTGACAAAAAGGCGACAAAAAGGCGACAAAAAGGCGACAAAAAGGGCGACAAAAAGGCAACAAAAAGCTGAAATAAAGGCGACAAAAAGGCGACAAAAAGCTGAAATAAAGTTGACAAAAAGGCGACAAAAAGGCGACAAAAAGGCGACAAAAAGCTGAAATAAAGGCAACAAAAAGGCGACAAAAAGCTGAAATAAAGTTGACAAAAAGGCGACAAAAAGGCGACAAAAAGGCGACAAAAAGGGCGACAAAAAGGCAACAAAAAGCTGAAATAAAGGCGACAAAATGGCGACAAAAAGCTGAAATAAAGGCAAGGAAAAGGCGACAAAAGGGCGACAAAAAGGCGACAAAAAGCTGAAATAAAGTTGACAAAAAGGCGACAAAAAGGCGACAAAAAGGCGACAAAAAGCTGAAATAAAGGCGACAAAAAGCTGAAATAAAGTTGACAAAAAGGCGACAAAAAGGCGACAAAAAGGCGACAAAAAGGGCGACAAAAAGGCAACAAAAAGCTGAAATAAAGGCGACAAAAAGCTGAAATAAAGGCGACAAAAAGCTGAAATAAAGGCGACAAAAAGGCGACAAAAAGCTGAAATAAAGTTGACAAAAAGGCGACAAAAAGCTGAAATAAAGGCGACAAAATGGCGACAAAAAGCTGAAATAAAGGCGACAAAATGGCGACAAAAAGCTGAAATAAAGGCAAGGAAAAGGCGACAAAAAGGCGACAAAAAGGGCAACAAAAAGGCGACAAAAAGCTGAAATAAAGGCGACAAAAAGGCGACAAAAAGCTGAAATAAAGTTGACAAAAAGGCGACAAAAAGACGACAAAAAGACAACAAAAAGGCGACAAAAAGCTGAAATAAAGGCGAGGAAAAGGCGACAAAAAAGGCGACAAAAAGGGCAACAAAAAGGCGACAAAAAGCTGAAATAAAGGCGACAAAAAGGCGACAAAAAGGGCAACAAAAAGGCGACAAAAAGCTGAAATAAAGGCGACAAAAAGGCGACAAAAAGGGCAACAAAAAGGCGACAAAAAGCTGAAATAAAGGCGAGGAAAAGGCGACAAAAAGCTGAAATAAAGTTGACAAAAAGGCGACAAAAAGGCGACAAAAAGGCGACAAAAAGGGCGACAAAAAGGCAACAAAAAGCTGAAATAAAGGCGACAAAAAGGCGACAAAAAGGGCAACAAAAAGGCGACAAAAAGCTGAAATAAAGGCGAGGAAAAGGCGACAAAAAAGGCGACAAAAAGGCGACAAAAAGGGCGACAAAAAGGCGACAAAAAGCTGAAATAAAGTTGACAAAAAGGCGACAAAAAGGCGACAAAAAGGCGACAAAAAGCTGAAATAAAGGCGACAAAAAGGCGACAAAAAGCTGAAATAAAGTTGACAAAAAGGCGACAAAAAGGCGACAAAAAGGCGACAAAAAGCTGAAATAAAGGCAACAAAAAGGCGACAAAAAGCTGAAATAAAGTTGACAAAAAGGCGACAAAAAGGCGACAAAAAGGCGACAAAAAGGGCGACAAAAAGGCAACAAAAAGCTGAAATAAAGGCGACAAAATGGCGACAAAAAGCTGAAATAAAGGCAAGGAAAAGGCGACAAAAGGGCGACAAAAAGGCGACAAAAAGCTGAAATAAAGTTGACAAAAAGGCGACAAAAAGGCGACAAAAAGGCGACAAAAAGCTGAAATAAAGGCGACAAAAAGCTGAAATAAA
>CM057257.1:50000-62500 GCA_029931835.1 Etheostoma nigrum | reverse complement strand
GAGCACAACATGAGGACAACATGAAGACAACATGAGGGCAACATGAGGACAACATTAGGACAACATGAGCACAACATGAAGACAACATGAGCACAACATGAAAACAACATGGGACAACATGAGCACAACATGGGGACAACATGAGGGCAACATGGGGACAACATGAGCACAACATGAGGACAACATGAAGGCAACATGAGGACTACATGAGGACAACATGAAGACAACAAGAGCACAACATGAGGACAACATGAAGGCAACATGAGGACTACATGAGGACAACATGAAGACAACAAGAGCACAACATGAGGACAACCTGAAGGCAACACAGAAGACAACATGAAGACAACATGAGGGCAACATGGGGACAACATGGGGACAAAATGAGCACAACATGAGGGCCACATGGGGACAACATGAGGGCAACATAAGAGCAACATGGGAACAACATGGGGACAACATGGGGACAACATGAGCACAACATGAAGACAACATGAGCACAACATGAAAACAACATGAGGGCAACATGGGGACAACATGGGGACAATATGATCACAACATGGGACAACATGAAGACAACATGAAAACAACATGAGGGCAACATGAGGGCAACATGAAGGCAACATGAGGACAACATGAGGACAACATGAAAACAACATGAGGGCAACATGAGGGCAACATGGGGACAACATGGGGACAACATGAGCACGACATGAGGACAACATGAAGACAACATGAGGGCAACATAAGGGCAACATGAAGGCCACATGAGGACAACATGAGGACAACATGAGCACAACATGAAGACAACATGAGCACAACATGAAAACAACATGAGGGCAACATGGGGACAACATGGGGACAATATGAGCACAACATGAGCACAACATGAAAACAACATGAAAACAACATGAGGGCAACATGGGGACAACATGGGGACAATATGAGCACAACATGAGCACAACATGAGCACAACATAAAAACAACATGGGGACAACATGGGGACAACATGAGCACAACATGAGCCCAACATGAAGACAACATGAGCACAACATGAAAACAACATGAGGGCAACATGAGGGCAACATGGGGACAACATGAGGGCAACATGGGGACAACATGGGGACAACATGAGCACAACATGAGGACAACATGAAGACAACATGAGGGCAACATGAAGGCAACATGAGGACAACATGAGCACAACATGAGCACAACATGAAGACAACATGAAAACAACATGAGGGCAACATGGGGACAACATGGGGACAATATGACCACAACATGAGCACAACATGAAAACAACATGAAAACAACATGAGCACAACATGAGTACAACATGAGCACAACATGAGCACAACATGAAAACAACATGAGGGCAACATGGGGACAACATGAGCACAACATGAGCACAACATGAGCACAACATGAAAACAACATGGGGACAGCATGGGGACAACATGAGCACAACATGAGGACAACATGAAGGCAACATGAGGAAAACATGAGGACAACATGAGGACAACATGAGCACAACATGGGACAACATGAGCACAACATAAAAACAACATGAGGGCAAAATGAGAGCAACATGGGAACGACATGGGGACAACATGGGGACAACATGAGCACAACATGAATTTAACATGAGCACAACATAAAAACAACATGAGGGCAACATGGGGACAACATGGGGACAATATGATCACAGCATGGGACAACATGAGCACAACATGGGGACAACATTAGGGTAACATGAGGGCAACATGGGAACAACATGGGGACAACATGGGGACAACATAAGGACAACATGAGGGCAACATGGGGACAATATGAGCACAACATGGGACAACATGAAGGCAACATGATCACAACATGAAGACAACATGAGCACAACATTAAAACGACATGAGGGCAACATGAGGACAACATGAAAACAACATTAGGGCAACATGGGGACAACATGAGGGCAACATGAAGACAACACGAAGACAACATGAGCACAACATGAGGACAACATGAGGACAACATGAGGACAACATGAAGGCAACATAAGGGCAACATGAGGGCAACATGGGGACAACATGGTGACAACATGGGGACAACATGAGGACAACATGAAGGCAACATGAGGGCAACATGAAGGGAACGTGAGGACAACATGGGAACAACATGTGGACAACATGGGGACAACATGAGGGCAACATGAGGACAACATGAAGGCAACATGAGCACAACATGAAAACAACATGAGGGCAACATGGGGACAATATGAGCACAACATGGGACAACATGAGCACAACATGAAGGCAACATGAAGATAACAGGAGCACAACATGGGGACAACATGGGGACAATATGAGCACAACATGGGACAACAAGAGCACAACATAAAAACAACATGAGGGCAACATGAGAGCAACATGGGAACAACATGGGGACAACACGGGGACAACATGAGCACAACATGAAGACAACATGAGCACAACATGAAGACAACATGAGCACAACATAAAAACAACATGAGGGCAACATGGGGACAACATGGGGACAATATGATCACAGCATGGGACAACATGAGCACAACATGGGGACAACATTAGGGTAACATGAGGGCAACATGGGAACAACAGGGGGACAACATGGGGACAACATAAGCACAACATGAAGACAACATGAGGGCAACATGGGGACAATATGAACACAACATGGGACAACATGAAGGCAACATGATCACAACATGAAGACAACATGAGCACAACATAAAAACAACATGGGGACAACATGAGGACAACATGAGCACAACATGAGCCCAACATGAAGACAACATGAGCACAACATGAAAACAACATGAGGGCAACATGAGGGCAACATGGGGACAACATGAGGGCAACATGGGGACAACATGGGGACAACATGAGCACAACATGAGGACAACATGAAGACAACATGAGGGCAACATGAAGGCAACATGAGGACAACATGAGCACAACATGAGCACAACATGAAGACAACATGAAAACAACATGAGGGCAACATGGGGACAACATGGGGACAATATGACCACAACATGAGCACAACATGAAAACAACATGAAAACAACATGAGCACAACATGAGTACAACATGAGCACAACATGAGCACAACATGAAAACAACATGAGGGCAACATGGGGACAACATGAGCACAACAGGAGCACAACATGAGCACAACATGAAAACAACATGGGGACAGCATGGGGACAACATGAGCACAACATGAGGACAACATGAAGGCAACATGAGGAAAACATGAGGACAACATGAGGACAACATGAGCACAACATGGGACAACATGAGCACAACATAAAAACAACATGAGGGCAACATGAGAGCAACATGGGAACGACATGGGGACAACATGGGGACAACATGAGCACAACATGAATTTAACATGAGCACAACATAAAAACAACATGAGGGCAACATGGGGACAACATGGGGACAATATGATCACAGCATGGGACAACATGAGCACAACATGGGGACAACATTAGGGTAACATGAGGGCAACATGGGAACAACATGGGGACAACATGGGGACAACATAAGGACAACATGAGGGCAACATGGGGACAATATGAGCACAACATGGGACAACATGAAGGCAACATGATCACAACATGAAGACAACATGAGCACAACATTAAAACGACATGAGGGCAACATGAGGACAACATGAAAACAACATTAGGGCAACATGGGGACAACATGAGGGCAACATGAAGACAACACGAAGACAACATGAGCACAACATGAGGACAACATGAGGACAACATGAAGGCAACATAAGGGCAACATGAGGACAACATGAGGACAACATGAGCACAACTTGAAAACAACATGAGGGCAACATGGGGACAACATGGTGACAACATGGGGACAACATGAGGACAACATGAAGGCAACATGAGGGCAACATGAAGGGAACGTGAGGACAACATGGGAACAACATGTGGACAACATGGGGACAACATGAGGGCAACATGAGGACAACATGAAGGCAACATGAGCACAACATGAAAACAACATGAGGGCAACATGGGGACAATATGAGCACAACATGGGACAACATGAGCACAACATGAAGGCAACATGAAGATAACAGGAGCACAACATGGGGACAACATGGGGACAATATGAGCACAACATGGGACAACAAGAGCACAACATAAAAACAACATGAGGGCAACATGAGAGCAACATGGGAACAACATGGGGACAACACGGGGACAACATGAGCACAACATGAAGACAACATGAGCACAACATGAAGACAACATGAGCACAACATAAAAACAACATGAGGGCAACATGGGGACAACATGGGGACAATATGATCACAGCATGGGACAACATGAGCACAACATGGGGACAACATTAGGGTAACATGAGGGCAACATGGGAACAACAGGGGGACAACATGGGGACAACATAAGCACAACATGAAGACAACATGAGGGCAACATGGGGACAATATGAACACAACATGGGACAACATGAAGGCAACATGATCACAACATGAAGACAACATGAGCACAACATTAAAACGACATGAGGGCAACATGAGGACAACATGAAAACAACATTAGGGCAACATGGGGACAACATGAGGGCAACATGAAGACAACACGAAGACAACATGAGGACAACATGAAGGCAACATGAGGGCAACATGAAGGCAACATGAGGACAACATGAGCACAACATGAGCACAACTTGAAAACAACATGAGGGCAACATGGGACAACATGGTGACAACATGGGGACAACATGAGGACAACATGAAGGCAACATGAGGGCAACATGAAGGGAACATGAGGGCAACATGGGGACAATATGAGCACAACATGGGACAACATGAGCACAACATGAAGGCAACATGAAGATAACAGGAGCACAACATGGGACAACATGAGCACAACATGCAGGCAACATGAAGATAACAGGAGCACAACATGGGGACAACATGGGGACAATATGAGCACAACATGGGACAACAAGAGCACAACATAAAAACAACATGAGGGCAACATGAGAGCAACATGGGAACAACATGGGGACAACACGGGGACAACATGAGCACAACATGAAGACAACATGAGCACAACATAAAAACAACATGAGGGCAACATGGGGACAATATGAGCACAACATGGGGACAATATGATCACAGCATGGGACAACATGAGCACAACATGGGGACAACATTAGGGTAACATGAGGGCAACATGGGAACAACATGGGGACAACATGGGGACAACATAAGCACAACATGAAGACAACATGAGGGCAACATGGGGACAATATGAGCACAACATGGGACAACATGAAGGCAACATGATCACAACATGAAGACAACATGAGCACAACATTAAAACAACATGAGGGCAACATGGGGACAACATGGGGACAACATGAGGGCAACATGGGGACAACATGAGGGCAACATGAAGACAACATGAAGACAACATGAGGACAACAAGAAAACAACATTAGGGCAACATGGGAACAACATGGTGACAACATGGGGACAACATGAGGACAACATGAAGGCAACATGAGGGCAACAAGAAGGAAACATGAGGATACCATGAGGACAACATGAGCACAACATGAAAACGACATGAGGGCAACATGGGAACAACATGTGGACAACATGGGGACAACATGAGGGCAACATGAAGACAACATGAAGACAACATGAGCACAACATGAGGACAACATGAGGACAACATGAGGACAACATGAAGGCAACATGAGGGCAACATGAAGGCAACATGAGGACAACATGAGGACAACATGAGCACAACTTGAAAACAACATGAGGGCAACATGGGGACAACATGGTGACAACATGGGGACAACATGAGGACAACATGAAGGCAACATGAGGGCAACATGAAGGCAACATGAGGACAACATGAGGACAACATGAGCACAACATGAAAACAACATGAGGGCAACATGGGAACAACATGTGGACAACATGGGGACAACATGAGGGCAACATGAAGACAACATGAAGACAACATGAGCACAACATGAGGACAACATAAAGGCAGCATGAGGGCAACTTGAAGGCAACATGAGGACAACATGAGGATAACATGAAAACAACATTAGGGCAACATGGGAACAACATGGGGACAACATGGGGACAACATGAGGACAACATGAGGACAACATGAAGGCAACATGAGGACAACATGAGGACAACATGAGCATAACATGAAGACAACATGAGCACATTATGAAAACAACTTGAGGGCAACATGGGGACAATATGGGCACAACATGGGACAACATGAGCACAACAAGAAGGCAACATGAAGACAACATGAAAACAACATGAGGGCAACATGAGGGCAACATGGGAACAACATGGGTCAATATGATCACAACATGGGACAACATGAGGACAACATGAAAACAACATGAGGGCAACATGGGGACAACATGGGGACAATATGAGCACAACATGGGACAACATGAAGACAACATGAGCACAACATGAGAACAACATGAAGACAACATGAGCACAACATGAAAACAACATGAGGGCAACATGGGGACAACATGGGGACAATATGAGCACAACATGGGACAACATGAAGACAACATGAGCACAACATGAGAACAACATGAAGGCAGCATGAGGGCAACATGAAGGCAACATGAGGACAACACGAGGACAACATGAAAACAACATGAGGGCAACATGGGAACAACATGGGGACAACATGGGGACAACATGAGGACAACATAAAGGCAACATGAGGGCAACATAAAGGCAAAATGAGGACAACATGAGGACAACATGAGCACAACATGAAGACAACATGAGCACAACATGAAAACAACATGAGAGCAACATGGGGACAACATTAGGGCAACATGAAGACAACATTAGGGCAACATGAGGGCAACATGAGGACAACATGAGAGTTAAGAAAACAAGATGGACTCACCTTCAGTGACCTCGGGGGGGAAGTGGCGGAGTTTGTCTCCCGGCTCAGAGCCAGTCCAGCTGTTATCTGACTGAGAACGTCCAAAGGTTGCTTGTAGATAGTGGGGGGGGGGGGGGGGGGACACCTGGGACTCAGCTAACAAGTAATAATCCAGTTTGTTGACAGAGGGACGTTGTAGAGCGTCCTCTGGTGGACAGACTATGCTACTCCATCACTAACAGGGACGTTGTAGAGCGTCCTCTGGTGGACAGACTATGCAACGCCATCACTAACAGGGACGTTGTAGAGCGTCCTCTGGTGGACAGACTATGCAACACCATCACTAACAGGGACGTTGTAGAGCGTCCTCTGGTGGACAGACTATGCAACGCCATCACTAACAGGGACGTTGTAGAGCGTCCTCTGGTGGACAGACTATGCAACACCATCACTAACAGGGACGTTGTAGAGCGTCCTCTGGTGGACAGACTATGCAACGCCATCACTAACAGGGACGTTGTAGAGCGTCCTCTGGTCGACAGACTATGCAACACCATCACTAACAGGGACGTTGTAGAGCGTCCTCTGGTGGACAGACTATGCAACTCCAACACTAACAGGGACGTTGTAGAGCATCCTCTGGTGGACAGACTATGCAACTCCATCACTAACAGGGACGTTGTAGAGCGTCCTCTGGTGGACAGACTATGCAACACCATCACTAACAGGGACGTTGTAGAGCGTCCTCTGGTGGACAGACTATGCAACGCCATCACTAACAGGGACGTTGTAGAGCGTCCTCTGGTGGACAGACTATGCAACACCATCACTAACAGGGACGTTGTAGAGCGTCCTCTGGTGGACATACTATGCAACGCCATCACTAACGGGGACGTTGTAGAGCGTCCTCTGGTGGACAGACTATGCAACGCCATCACTAACAGGGACGTTGTAGAGCGTCCTCTGGTGGACAGACTATCAATCATAGACTGTATGTATAGATCTAGACACCATAGACTGTATATATAGATGTAGACATCATAGACTGTATATATAGATGTAGAGAACATAGACTGTATATAGATCTAGACATCATAGAATGTTTATATAGATGTAGAGATCATAGACTGTATATATAGATCTAGACATCATAGACTGTATATATAGATCTAGACAACGTAGACTGTAAATATAGATCTAGACATCATAGACTGTATATATAGATCTAGACATCATATACTGTATATATAGATCTAGACATCATAGACTGTATATATAGATGTAGAGGTCATAGACTGTATATATAGATGTAGAGAACATAGACTGTATAAATAGATGTAGACATCATAGACTGTATATATAGATGTAGAGATCATAATCTGTATATATAGATGTAGAAAACATAGACTGTATATATAGATGTAGACATCATAGACTGTGTATATGGATGTAGACATCATAGATAGACTGTATATATAGATGTAGAGAACGTAGACTGTATATATAGATGTAGACATCATAGACTGTACTGTATATATAGATGGAGACATCATAGACTGTATATATAGATGTAGACATCATAGACTGTATATATAGATGTAGACATCATAGACTGTATATAGATGTAGAGAACATAGACTGTATAGATCTAGACATCATAGACTGTATATATAGATGTAGAGATCATAGACTGTACATATAGATGTAGAGATCATAGACTGTATATATAGATGTAGAGATCATAGAATGTATATATAGATGTAGAGATCATAGACTGTAGATATAGATGTAGAGATCATAGACTGTATATATAGATGTAGAGATCATAGACTGTATATATATAGATGTAGAGATCATAGACTGTATATATAGATGTAGAGATCATAGACTGTATATAGATGTAGAGAACATAGACTGTATATATAGATGTAGAGATCATAGACTGTATATATAGATGTAGAGATCATAGACTGTATATATAGATGTAGAGATCATAGACTGTATATATATAGATGTAGAGATCATAGACTGTATATATAGATGTAGAGATCATAGACTGTATATATATAGATGTAGAGATCATAGACTGTATATAGATGTAGAGAACATAGACTGTATATATAGATGTAGAGAACATAGACTGTATATAGATGTAGAGAACATAGACTGTATATATAGATGTAGACATCATAGACTGTGTTTGAGATGCTCTTTTAGCTTTATTATATACATATACAGTATATATACATGTTGCCATGGGGATAAGGTCCAGCGTGCTCGGCAAGGCATCAGAAGAACGGCGTGGGGTCGCTCTTGTCGCACATCTGGACGTGGATGTGAGAGGTGATTCCTGGGTAAACGGTCTGCATGGGCAGCATGACGCCGAGCCGCCCCCCCTCCTCACCGACCCAGTGGTTCGGTCCGGCTCCACGTAGAACAGCTTGAAACACACACCTGCAGGACGAGATGCGTTACTGCAGTACAAGTACTCATCGTGCAAAATACTACACACTTCAAAATGGAGGAGCGAGACCAGGTCATTTCTCTCAGCGACGGGTTTTATTGATTACCCCTCCCGTCGTCCTGGGGTCAAATCTGCCCCTTTAGAAAGGTCTATGTCTGAAATATGACTAAAGAACAAATGTTGAAAAAAACTACAAATATGCAGGAAGACAATAAACTTTTTTTTCAAGTCTCCGGGTGTCTTCAGGTCACATGACCAGAAAAAGTGACCAAAAAATCAGAACAAATGACCAAGAAAATGGGAAAAAATAACAAAAAAAAATGACCAAAAAATAACCAAAATATAACCAAAAAATGGGAAAAAATAACAAGAAAAATGACCAAAAAAATAACAAAAAATAAGAAAAAATGGGAAAAAATAACAAAGAAAATGGCCAAAGAAATGACCAAAAAAATAACAAAAATAACAAAAAAAATGGAAAAAATAACAACGAAAATGGCCAAAAAAATCTGAAAAAATGACCAAGTAAATGGGAAAAAATAACAAAGCAAATTACCAAAAAAATAACAAAAGAATATCAACAAAAATACAAAAAAAGAGAAAAAATAACAAAGAAAATGGCCAAATAATCTGAAAAAAATAACGAAAATATGGGAAAAAAAAAAAACAACAACAAAATAACAAAAACATTACCCAAAAAATCAGAAAAAATAACCAAAAAATAACCACAAAATAAAAAAAAAAATGGGAAAAAATAACAACAAAATGACCAAAAAATAACAACAAAATGGGACAAAATAACAAAAGAAATTCCAAAAAATGACAAATAAAAAATCAGAAAAAAATAACGAACAAATGACCAAAAAATCAGAAAAAAATAACAAAACAATGGGAAAAAATGACAAACAAATGACAAAAACATGGGAACAATAACAAAGAAATGACCAAAAAATTAACCAAAAAATCTGAAAAATGACCAAAACAATGAAAGACAAATCACAAAAGAATGGGAAAAAAAAAATATCGGGAAAGAAATGACCAAAGAATTAAGTAAAACTTCATTAAAAAAACGTCAAAAAAGTGAAATCTGACTCCTTTCCGAAAAGTTTCTATATCAGAAAATTGTTTTTTTTTCTAACTAAATCTCCAAAAAGTAACGAGGACGGTTCCCAACAACGCTCCTCCACGTTAAACCAGTCTATAATCTACAGATGGACCAGGTCTAGACCGCTCTATGATCTACAGATGGACCAGGTCTACACCGCTCTATAATCTACAGATGGACCAGGTCTACACCGCTCTATAATCTACAGATGGACCAGGTCTACACCGCTCTATAATCTACAGATGGACCAGGTCTAGGCCGCTCTATAATCTACAGATGGACCAGGTCTAGACCGCTCTATAATCTACAGATGGACCAGGTCTAGACCGCTCTATAATCTACAGATGGACCAGGTCTAGGCCGCTCTATAATCTACAGATGGACCAGGTCTAGACCGCTCTATAATCTACAGATGGACCAGGTCTACACCGCTCTATAATCTACAGATGGACCAGGTCTACACCGCTCTATAATCTACATATAGATCAGGTCTACACCGCTCTATAATCTACAGATGGACCAGGTCTACACCGCTCTATAATTTACAGATGGACCAGGTCTAGACCTCTCTATAATCTACAGATGGACCAGGTCTAGACCTCTCTATAATCTACAGATGGACCAGGTCTAGGCCGCTCTATAATTTACAGATGGATCAGGTCTACACCGCTCTATAATCTACAGATGGACCAGGTCTAGGCCGCTCTATAATTTACAGATGGACCAGGTCTAGACCTCTCTATAATCTACAGATGGACCAGGTCTAGACCGCTCTATAATCTACAGATGGACCAGGTCTAGACCTCTCTATAATCTACAGATGGACCAGGTCTAGACCGCTCTATAATTTACAGATGGACCAGGTCTAGGCCGCTCTATAATTTACAGATGGACCAGGTCTAGACCTCTCTATAATCTACAGATGGACCAGGTCTAGACCTCTCTATAATCTACAGATGGACCAGGTCTAGACCGCTCTATAATCTACAGATGGACCAGGTCTACACCGCTCTATAATCTACAGATGGACCAGGTCTAGACCGCTCTATAATCTACAGATGGACCAGGTCTACACCGCTCTATAATCTACAGATGGACCAGGTCTACACCGCTCTATAATCTACAGATGGACCAGGTCTACACCGCTCTATAATCTACAGATGGACCAGGTCTACACCGCTCTATAATCTACATATAGAGCAGGTCTACACCGCTCTATAATTTACAGATAGAGCAGGTCTAGACCGCTCTATAATCTACAGATGGACCAGGTCTACACCGCTCTATAATCTACAGATGGACCAGGTCTACACCGCTCTATAATCTACATATAGATCAGGTCTACACCGCTCTATAATCTACAGATGGACCAGGTCTACACCGCTCTATAATCTACAGATGGACCAGGTCTACACCGCTCTATAATCTACATATAGATCAGGTCTACACCGCTCTATAATCTACAGATGGACCAGGTCTACACCGCTCTATAATCTACAGATGGACCAGGTCTACACCGCTCTATAATCTACAGATGGACCAGGTCTACACCGCTCTATAATTTACAGATAGAGCAGGTCTACACCGCTCTATAATCTACAGATGGACCAGGTCTACACCGCTCTATAATCTACAGATGGACCAGGTCTACACCGCTCTATAATTTACAGATAGAGCAGGTCTACACCGCTCTATAATCTACAGATGGACCAGGTCTAGGCCGCTCTATAATTTACAGATGGACCAGGTCTAGACCTCTCTATAATCTACAGATGGATCAGGTCTAGACTGGTGGACTGACCCTCTCCTCTCAGGGTGATCCCGCTGTTGATGGCGGTCTTCGTGCGGTCGGTGTAGACCGTGACTTTTCCGTGGAGAGTCACATCAAACGGAGCGTAGACCGTCGAGCCGTCGCTGCACACGATGTCCAGACCTTTGTGGTC
>CM057257.1:32500-42500 GCA_029931835.1 Etheostoma nigrum | reverse complement strand
ATTAACTTCTTATGATATAAGAAGTGACCCAGACAATGTGCCAAACATAATGAGCCACATGAAGAGACAGTAGCTAATGTCAGCAACAGCTGAGAAGATTTGGGTCTGTGGTGAACAGGTCCAGGGGTCCCTGGTGTAGGGACCAGGGACCCAAAGTTAAATTAATGTTGAGGGATCAGCTAAGACCACTGAAATTCTAAAGAATGAGAAAGAGGGGAGAGTTCTAGCCTGACCAGGCCCCTCTCTTTACCCTGTCTCTCTTGGTTATGCTTTGATAAAGCTTATAGGGCATATAATTGAATATTGTTATCTTCCTATTTTGTGTGCATCCATGTCCCAGAAATGCTTGTTACTAACCTAGTTACTAACCTAGTTACTAACCTAGCTATTAACCTAGTTACTAACCTAGTTACTAACCTAGCTCTGGGGAGTCATTCCCCGGAGTCCTTTTGTTCTTTTTCTCCCAGCATGTTTCCTCAGATCAGGGAGGCTCCAAAATCATGGTTGCAGCTGTTGCCATGGTCCCGCTACACGTTCCCTTCCCTGCCACGATCTGCGGTGCCCAGCTACGTCCTGCTGTGCCTTGTAATGCTGCACAGTGCCCTGCTATGCCATGAACTACTACAAAGAACTACTACAAACTACTATTATTTGTGACTGTTATTTCCACTCTTCATTCTAACCCTAACCGGTTGTCAGACACCGCCTACCAAGAGCCTGGGTCTGGGCCTGGGTCTGGGTCTGGGTCTGGGTCTGTCCGAGGTTTCTTCCCAAAGGGGAGTTTTTCCTTGCCACTGTCGCACTGTTGCTTGCTCTGGAGGAAACTGCTAGAACTGTTGGGTCCTTGTAAAGTGTCTTGAGATAACTCTTGTTATCAAATTGATACTATAAATAAAATTGAATTGAATTGAATTGAATTGAATGGAGTCCTGTATGGGGCTCCAGTAGGGGACCTTGAATGGAGTCCTGTATGGGGCTCCAGTGGGGGACCTTGAATGGAGTCCTGTATGGGGCTCCAGTGGGGAACCTTGAATGGAGTCCTCTATGGGGCTCCAGTGGGGGACCTTGAATGGAGTCCTGTATGGGGCTCCAGTGGGGGACCTTAAATGGAGTCCTGTATGGGGCTCCAGTGGGGGACCTTGAATGGAGTCCTGTATGGGGCTCCAGTAGGGGACCTTGAACGGAGTCCTGTATGGGGCTCCAGTGGGGGACCTTGAATGGAGTCCTGTATGGGGCTCCAGTGGGGGACTCTATAGTTCTGCTGGGGGACTTCAACGCACACGTAGGCGATGATGGAGACACATGGAGAGGCGTGATTGGGAGTTTAATGACAGAGCGTTCTAGACCTGCTCTATCTGTAAATTATAGAGCGGTCTAGACCTGCTCTATCTGTAAATTATAGAGAGGTCTAGACCTGCTCTATCTGTAAATTGTAGAGAGGTCTAGACCTGCTCTATCTGTAAATTATAGAGTGGTCTAGACCTGCTCTATCTGTAAATTATAGAGTGGTCTAGACCTGCTCTATCTGTAAATTATAGAGCGGTCTAGACCTGCTCTATCTGTAAATTATAGAGTGGTCTAGACCTGCTCTATCTGTAAATTATAGAGTGGTCTAGACCTGGTCCTATGTTTTGTGTCTGTTTATGCACTCTGGTCTGTCTCTCGGGTGTGTTGTTTAATGACAGGATAATTAAAGAGATGCCATTCCTGGTACATGTTAATTACTTTAAATGTGGAGATGAGAAACAGGCAGTGACGCACAATGAAAGTATTATCTGGAATAACCTGTTCTAGTAGTTTCCTACAGAGCAAGCAACAGTGCGACAGTGGCGAGGAAAAACTTCCTTTTAGGCAGAAACCATGTTTTTGAACCATTCTTTGTCTGGCCCCTCACCTGAGACCACGTTGCCATGGGAGACCTTACCAGGACCACCAGGCTCCAGACAAAACAGCCCTCAGGTTCATAGGGACACACACCTCCACCACCATAAGATGATGGTTCCACAGCGGGTGTGGGGATACTCGCAAGCCCTCGGCTGAGCGCCGCCATGTTGGACTTTACTCCGGTGAAGAAGAGGGTCGCCTCCCTACGCCTGCGGTTTGTGGGGGGGGAACTCTGACTGTTGTTTGTGCATATGCAGAAAACAAAGGATTGGAGTTCTTGGAGACTTTGAATGGAGTCCAGTATGGAGCTCCAGTGGGGGACCTTGAATGGAGTCCTGTATGGGGTTCCAGTGGGAGACTTTGAATGGAGTCCAGTATGGGGCTCCAGTGGGGAACCTTGAATGGAGTCCTGTATGGGGCTCCAGTGGGGGACCTTGAATGGAGTCCTGTATGGGGCTCCAGTGGGGGACCTTGAATGGAGTCCTGTATGGGGCTCCAGTGGGGGACCTTGAATAGAGTCCTGTATGGGGCTCCAGTAGGGGACCTTGAACGGAGTCCAGTATGGGGCTCCAGTGGGGAACCTTGAATGGAGTCCAGTATGGGGCTCCAGTGGGGAACCTTGAATGGAGTCCAGTATGGGGCTCCAGTGGGGGACCTTGAATGGAGTCCTGTATGGGGCTCCAGTGGGGGACCTTGAATGGAGTCCTGTATGGGGCTCCAGTGGGGGACCTTGAATAGAGTCCTGTATGGGGCTCCAGTGGGGGACCTTGAATGGAGTTCTGTATGGGGCTCCAGTGGGGGACCTTGAATGGAGTCCTGTATGGGGCTCCAGTGGGGGACCTTGAATGGAGTCCTGTATGGGGCTCCAGTAGGGGACCTTGAACGGAGTCCTGTATGGGGCTCCAGTGAGGGACTCTATAGTTCTGCTGGGGGACTTCAACGCACACGTAGGCGATGATGGAGACACATGGAGAGGCGTGATTGGGAGTTTAATGACAGAGCGTTCTAGACCTGCTCTATCTGTAAATTATAGAGTGGTATAGACCTGCTCTATCTGTAAATTATAGAGTGATCTAGACCTGCTCTATCTGTAAATTATAGAGTGGTATAGACCTGCTCTATCTGTAAATTATAGAGTGGTATAGACCTGCTCTATCTGTAAATTATAGAGTGGTCTAGACCTGGTCCTAGGTTTTCTGTGTCTGTTTATGCACTCTGGTCTGTCTCTCGGGTGTGTTGTTTAATGACAGGATAATTAAAGAGATGCCATTCCTGGTACATGTTAATTACTTTAAATGTGGAGATGAGAAACAGGCAGTGACGCACAATGAAAGTATTATCTGGAATAACCTGTTCTAGTAGTTTCCTACAGAGCAAGCAACAGTGCGACAGTGGCGAGGAAAAACTTCCTTTTAGGCAGAAACCATGTTTTTGAACCATTCTTTGTCTGACCGTCACCTGAGACCACGTTGCCATGGGAGACCTTACCAGGACCACCAGGCTCCAGACAAAACAGCCCTCAGGTTCATAGGGACACACACCTCCACCACCATAAGGTGATGGTTCCACAGCGGGTGTGGGGATACTCGCAAGCCCTCGGCTGAGCGCCGCCATGTTGGACTTTACTCCGGTGAACAAGAGGGTCGCCTCCCTACGCCTGCGGTTTGTGGGGGGGAAACTCTGACTGTTGTTTGTGCATATGCAGAAAACAAAGGATTGGAGTTCTTGGAGACTTTGAATGGAGTCCAGTATGGGGCTCCAGTGGGGGACCTTGAATGGAGTCCTGTATGGGGCTCCAGTAGGGGACCTTGAATGGAGTTCTGTATGGGGCTCCAGTGGGGTACCTTGAATGGAGTCCTGTATGGGGCTCCAGTGGGGGACCTTGAATGGAGTCCTGTATGGGGCTCCAGTGGGGGACCTTGAACGGAGTCCTGTATGGGGCTCCAGTGGGGGACTCTATAGTTCTGCTGGGGGACTTCAACGCACACGTAGGCGATGATGGAGACACATGGAGAGGCGTGATTGGGAGTTTAATGACAGAGCGTTCTAGACCTGCTCTATCTGTAAATTATAGAGTGGTCTAGACCTGCTCTATCTGTAAATTATAGAGCGGTCTAGACCTGCTCTATCTGTAAATTATAGAGTGGTATAGACTTGCTCTATCTGTAAATTATAGAGTGGTATAGACCTGCTCTATCTGTAAATTATAGAGTGGTATAGACTTGCTCTATCTGTAAATTATAGAGTGGTATAGACCTGCTCTATCTGTAAATTATAGAGTGGTCTAGACCTGCTCTATCTGTAAATTATAGAGTGGTATAGACTTGCTCTATCTGTAAATTATAGAGTGGTATAGACCTGCTCTATCTGTAAATTATAGAGTGGTATAGACTTGCTCTATCTGTAAATTATAGAGTGGTCTAGACCTGCTCTATCTGTAAATTATAGAGTGGTCTAGACCTGGTCCTAGGTTTTCTGTGTCTGTTTATGCACTCTGGTCTGTCTCTCGGGTGTGTTGTTTAATGACAGGATAATTAAAGAGATGCCATTCCTGGTACATGTTAATTACTTTAAATGTGGAGATGAGAAACAGGCAGTTACGCACAATGAAAGTATTATCTGGAATAACCTGTTCTAGTAGTTTCCTACAGAGCAAGCAACAGTGCGACAGTGGCGAGGAAAAACTTCCTTTTAGGCAGAAACCATGTTTTTGAACCATTCTTTGTCTGGCCCTCACCTGAGACCACGTTGCCATGGGAGACCTTACCAGGACCACCAGGCTCCAGACAAAACAGCCCTCAGGTTCATAGGGACACACACCTCCACCACCATAAGGTGATGGTTCCACAGCGGGTGTGGGGATACTCGCAAGCCCTCGGCTGAGCGCCGCCATGTTGGACTTTACTCCGGTGAACAAGAGGGTCGCCTCCCTACGCCTGCGGTTTGTGGGGGGGAAACTCTGACTGTTGTTTGTGCATATGCAGAAAACAAAGGATTGGAGTTCTTGGAGACTTTGAATGGAGTCCAGTATGGGGTTTCAGTGGGAGACTTTGAATGGAGTCCTGTATGGGGCTCCAGTAGGGGACCTTGAATGGAGTTCTGTATGGGGCTCCAGTGGGGGACCTTGAATGGAGTCCTGTATGGGGCTCCAGTGGGGGACCTTGAATGGAGTTCTGTATGGGGCTCCAGTGGGGGACCTTGAATGGAGTCCTGTATGGGGCTCCAGTGGGGGACCTTGAGTGGAGTCCTGTATGGGGCTCCAGTGGGGGACTCTATAGTTCTGCTGGGGGACTTCAACGCACACGTAGGCGATGATGGAGACACATGGAGAGGCGTGATTGGGAGTTTAATGACAGAGCGGTCTAGACCTGCTCTATCTGTAAATTATAGAGCGGTCTAGACCTGCTCTATCTGTAAATTATAGAGTGGTCTAGACCTGCTCTATCTGTAAATTATAGAGTGGTCTAGACCTGCTCTATCTGTAAATTATAGAGTGGTCTAGACTAGAGGATGGATACCCGACCCGAGCCCGACGGGACCCGACGGTACCCGACGGGTCGGGCCGGGTTGGGACAGATTTTTAGAAAGGATGCTCGGGTTCGGGTCGGGCTCGGTCACATCAGCGCGATAAGGCATTGAACATTTAGAATTTAAAATAGCTTAAAATAAATGTCAAATATTACCCTAACATCCGTCTTCCTGTTGCTGTTCACAACCAAAGACGTGCGTATTAAGCTCCATGTGGCAGCGCAACGATGGAAGATGTTAAAAAGAAGTTGGCCGCAGGAGATTTTAAACTATTGAAAACGAAGGAAAGTCAGCTGTGCATTGATGCTCATCTGTTGACATTTCCCAATGCCTTCCTACCATTGCTTAATAAAAGCGGCTTTCCACACAAACAAACGTACATGTGTCATTAGTATGAGAAACAAATGCGATTTTAACTGTCGGGCTCGGGTCGGGCTCGGACAGAAATATCTTAATGCCTGTCGGACGCGGGCCGGGCTCGGACAGAAAAATCCGGCCCGATCCGCACTCTAGTCTAGACCTGGTCCTATGTTTTGTGTCTGTTTATGCACTCTGGTCTGTCTCTCGGGTGTGTTGTTTAATGACAGGATAATTAAAGAGATGCCATTCCTGGTACATGTTAATTACTTTAAATGTGGAGATGAGAAACAGGCAGTGACGCACAATGAAAGTATTATCTGGAATAATCTGCTCTGCGTCAAATAAACTCAAATTGTTGTCTGTTGTTGGACTTCTGGTCTAGTCATGGATTGTCCATAACAAACACCATGTTGAAGCATAGGGACCACACCCCAGTTTGTAATTTGTTTCATTGGTGTGACATCACAGAGACCTTTGCATATATTTTGTGACAGACTGAAGGAGAAGACACAACTTGTTTTCCTCTGGAGATCAAAATCTCTTCAGTTCGACCTGCCGGGACTTCAGACAGGTAAGCCTCCAACTAGGAGACATTACTTTAAATTAATATGAATTTGGGTTTTTTATGTACTTAGTCCTAACTAAAGACACAAAATGCAATATCGGCCATCACTATTACCAAGTTAAGGCTGTATATATGCCGACATATATTTTAATAACTGGTTGTATATTTTATATAACTGATTGTATATTTTAATAACTGGTTGTATATTTTAATAACTGGTTGTATATTTTATATAACTGATTGTATATTTTATATAACTGGTTGTATATTTTAATAACTGGTTGTATATTTTATATAACTGATTGTATATTTTATATAACTGGTTGTATATTTTAATAACTGGTTGTATATTTTAGTAACTGGTTGTATATTTTAATAACTGACTGCATTTATCCTCTGGTGTCAGGCAGGTTGTCATAGTCACTCCTAAATCTGGAAAGTCTTCCTTGGCTTTTGTTTATTGTGATTGAAAAGTAATTAAGTAGACCTGTCCCATTTTTAATCTAAAATAAAGCATTGAACACTAGTTTTAAATATTTTTTTGCAAATAAACAGCTCATCAGAGATCCAGACGGACTGACATCAGGATATTTTAAAGCCTCACTCCAGCAGAACTCTGACAATGAAGGTAAATCTGTAACTTTATGTGGAATTATTACATTTACATTTACTCAAATTACTCTAAGAAAATCAAGTAATTCTTTAATCTGTAATTTTCATCACAAGTTTTGCACTATGATACATTTAAAGTCACGGTTTCACGGAGTGAAACAAAAATAAATTCCTGCTTAACTGGGAAGTAATTAAATAAAACAAATGGAAATAAATCGGCAGCAGCAGAGAAGTATAAACTACAGGAGTGTCTGTCTGGGGCTGCAGGAGGGCGTTTCAGAGAGCTGACACTCTTGTAAATTAAAAGTTATAAATGTTTTTCTTTCCTATTGTAGCTCAAGCCTGGGGCATTTAAAGGCCCTGAACAGCCACACAGGTGTTTTCATTTAACCTGGCTGATTAGACCTCTTCACAGGACTCTGTGGGTGTGTTTAGACTGATTGATAGACATCTTCCTGAATCTTTTTGTTGGAATGCTGTCCCACAGCATTCCAACTATTGTTATTCAGTTCTTTATTATTCTGCTTCTTTGTGGGAATGCTGTCCCACAGCATTCCAACTATTGTTATTCAGTTCTTTATTATTCTGCTTCTTTGTGGGAATGCTGTTCTACAGCATTCCCACAAAGAAGCAGAATAATAAAGAACTGAATAACAATAGTTGGAATGCTGTTCTACAGCATTCCAACTATTGTTATTCAGTTCTTTATTATTCTGCTTCTTTGTGGGAATGCTGTTCTACAGCATTCCCACAAAGAAGCAGAATAATAAAGAACTGAATAACAATAGTGGGAATGCTGTCCCACAGCATTCCAACTATTGTTATTCGGTTCTTTATCCGTACGTTTTTTGGCTCTCTCTAACTTCTGCATACTTTCTGCTATTTAAACCGTTCAACTTTTACAATCTTCAGCTCTTTCAGCAGACGATGGGACTTCTTCTACTATTTTTCTACTATTTATACTTTTTAAAATATTAAGCTTTTAAGCAATTTTTTTTAACATTAAAGTCAATGAGAGCAAGCTTCAAATCCTTCAAATCTTCTTCTGCTCCCAAAAGTTTCAGCTCCTTCATACTTTCTTGTCTGTCTGTCTAATTATATATTACAATGTAAGCTTGAAAAACAGATTCTTTGGTGGTGGCGCAGTGGTTATGACAAATGACTTTTGTGCGGGAGACTCGGGTTTGATTCCCACAGCAGGAACTCAACCGATGTATTCCCTATAAAGACAGTTAACCCCTAGTGATGGCCCAGTGGATATGGACAGGTGTTTGATCCCCGCTGTGTAGTACATCAATCCTGACAAAGGCATTTAACCCCATTATGATTTTTTTATTATTCCATACCTTTTTTGGTTGTCCGTATTTTCTGCAGACTTTCAGCTATTAAAAAAATCCACTTTTAAAATCTAGCTCTAGCTCTTTATGGTGTAGTTGTGTTATTCAACTTAATTAAAATCATTCCTACTTTTTCAAATATTCTCACTACTTCAACATCTTCTTACTGATTTAAGCTATTTATCCAGTTCAGCTTTTACATTTAATTTTTTTTAATGTTTCCACCTTTTTTACATTATTGTTGCTATTCAACTTAATTAAAACCATTCCTACATTTTTCAACTCATCTCAATACTTCAACATCTTCTTACTGATTTTATTTCACCAGTTTAGCTTTAGCATTTCAATATTTTCTACAAATTTTACTGATTTAAGCTATTTGTCCAGTTTAGCTTAGCGTTTCAATTTTTTCTACAACTTTTACTGATTTAAACTATTAAACCAGGTTACCTTTAGCTATTCAGCATTCCCACGCATTTTCTGCAGGAAATGCATTTTCTAGTTAGCTCTGTTGCACCTGTTAGGACGGGACCAATGAAAGCTTTATTATTCTTATTGGTGGAAAAGATTTGTGACCTAATAAGTTCCCATCTAAGCTCCGCCCCCTTCAACCTGAGCAGAGGTCTAATCAGCTGTATGCACAGGCTGCAGAGTGCGTCTTTAGAATTTGAATATACTGTTGATGGGAACATGAGGACTCTTTCTGCTGATTTGTCCCAGTAAGTAGTATGTAATAAGCGTATAAGTTTATTTATTTAATTGAGACTGAAGACGTTTTTTATTTATTTAGGAGAAATATGATATATTATCTAAAATCATCATCTAGTGTTTCCTAAGGGTTAACCCCCATGTTGTCCTCATGTTGTCCTCATGTTGTCCTCATGTTGTCCCCATGTTATCCCCATGTTGTCCCCATGTTGTCCTCATGTTGTCTTCATGTTGTCCCCATGGTGTCCTCATGTTGTCCTCGTGTTGTCCTCGTAGACTGTAGACAACAGGGTTGATGTTTTACAAGTTATTATAAAATAAATCCAGACGGACAATGAACTCTAAACATGAGGGTTAGCCACTAATGTAGAAAGATATAACTATGTACGTATTAAACAAACTAGAGTAGATGATAAAGATACAGATGAAGTGTAGCCTTTGATGTGCTTTCTCAATTAATTCTGGTTGGTTTGTCAAATAACTTTCATGGTTCAGCACATATAATACCTGATTACCTGAAGCCAAAATCTTATATGTACTAAGCACCTAACCTTAACACTAATCGTTGATTTTTTCTACCTGGGTGGGGTGACCAAGTAGAACCTATGTTTGGGAAATGCTGCACCATCATGTTGAAACATCCAGAAGCTTTGATACCTTCCTCCATGTTTCAGCTGCTTCCAGCCGTCGTCCTGCTCCTGGCTCCGATGCTGACCAGCTGCTACCCCCCCGCCCTGCCCAAGGACTGCAGCGACATTTATAAAGATCAGAGCACCCGAACCAGTGGAGTGTACACCATCTACCCCATCAGCTCCACATCTCCTGTCCAGGTAGACCTCCTCCTCTCTGGGACGCAGGTTGACCTTCAGATGATGAAAGTGTTAAATGTGAAGTCAGTGAGATCATCTGACAGAAACAAAGTTACAATTCTGACTGAAACTTCTGATGAAACAAATATACAGATATAAGGAGTTGTATGTGTAGTGTAGTATTCATAGTACTTGTT
>CM057257.1:10000-27500 GCA_029931835.1 Etheostoma nigrum | reverse complement strand
TGGTACCAGAGCACCCTAGGATGCTCATAAGTGGACTTGGTACCAGAGCACCCTAGGATGCTCATAAGTGGACTTGGTACCAGAGCACCCTAGGATGCTCATAAGTGGACTTGGTACCAGAGCACCCTAGGATGCTCATAAGTGGACTTGGTACCAGAGCAACATTGCTAGTTGAATCATCATTTTGTGATTATACACTGTTGTGTTTCTGTAGGAGACTCCATGGCTCATCACAACGGAATGAAGTTCTCCACCTTCGACAAAGACCAGGACGCCGCTCCAGCGAACTGTGCCAGATCATTCCTGGGTGGCGTTCTGGTACAACACCTGTCACCACTGCTAATCCCAACGGTGTCTACCGCTGGGGGGCTGACGGGACTCTCTTTGCTGTTGGAGTGAGTTGGTACACCTGGAAAGGTTTTGACTACTCCCTGAAGTTCATCAGCATGATGGTCCGTCCCGTGCTGTAGGTCTCCAGGACCAACGTCCAGCAGAACATCACCTCATCTCTTCTCATTTCTTTCTCTTTCTTTCATTAAGCATAATAATGAATAAATAAAATTATAAAAAAACAGATAAATGATCGCTGCACAAATATAGAACTTACAGAATAATCAACAATCGTATGATAAGAGCAGTTTTTTCTTGAGACGTTTTTTGAAAATGGAGACAGATTGAAGAAGGAGACAGAATGCGACAATTTCATGTTTTCCTTGAACACATATCTAATCTGAACGGGGGTTGATCACTGCTGATAACACGGGTCTAAAAGAGTCTGGAAAACAAACGAAAAGATCTAAAGGATCTAAAGGATATATGTATAATGGTGGAGGTGTGAATCTGTATCTGCTGGATGAGACAATAAATAATAAGCTGAGCATTAATATCATCTGATGTCTTCACTTTGTCTCCTGAGGAGGACACTTGATTCATAAATCAAAAGTCAAGAGAAAATAAAAATATTATTTTACTACACTGGTCGGAAGAATCAGTTTATAATTAAAAAAATATGTATATAAATATAATAATAATTACACTGAAAAAGAAAATAATTAAAAAAAAGCAAAATTAAAATGTTAAAATAATTTGAAAATATAAAATAACAATTTAAAGAGGAAGAAACTTTAATAAACATGTCTATATTTAGTTTTAGTTTATTGGTTTATTTTCAATATCATTTTTATGACTCTGACTTTTGATGACTTTTTTTGCTGCACTATGACTTTTTTAAGTTAAAGTCATAGTATAGTGTGTCAGAATTTATTTTTTAAAGTCCTGTTACAGCATGTCGAAATATAAAAACTCAGAGTAAAGTATGTCGAAAAATGTGATACAAGGTCATAGTTTACCAATCGTGTCAACAGCGACGCCGGTAGTCCCTGTAATTACACCGGTCCAGTTGAATATGGCCACGCATCATACAGATGTCCTTTTCACATTTATTTCCACATTTCCATCGTAAGACACCGTGAAAACTACAAAGAAAATAAACACATGAACTACAATGAGTCAAATATACTTTCAGTCATTTTACAGTCTCTTAAACACATTCCCTTAAGTAGACGGGCCCCACAATGTTAACGTCACAACAGTACGGAAAGTGCATTAAATACAAAGAAATTACAACAAATATAACAAGGCTGAAATACAAAAGCCGTACATTTTTCCTCTGCAGCCACGTTGGCTCTCTCTGGATACCTTTTACCCACAATGCAACAGGTGTGGCCTTTACTGAACTCTGGTCTGAACTCTGTAAACATATTTTTAATGTAAAAAGTTTTAGTAAAATTTTAAATCAAACATCCCTTTGAAACTTATTTATTATACATTTTTAAAGTTTTTTAATTACTGTATGAATTCACACACAAATGGAATAGCACTGTCCGTCAGACAGTTACAGTCCCATCTAATTACTATGATTTATGACACATTTATGGAAACATTTGAATACATTTAGTAATTTCCAGAAATTAACTGGCATTTTATACCTCACAGGTCAACACTGCCATTTAAACTCTCCTTACTTGTACTGTAAATTCTTAGAGATTAGTTCCATTACAACACATTTGAGTTGTTTTCTACAAGTACAACTCAACTTATGAATAGGTCTTTCAAGAATGGATGAACTACTAAGTCTTTGACCCTCTTTCCTGAGCTTTCTGTTTCCCATTTGTACTGTAACCTTCCGCAGAAACCCATCTTCATCTTTACAAACATCTAGTACCCTGCCAATTCTCCATTCATTACGAGGCACCTCGTCTTCTTTGACAATGACTATATCTCCCACCTTCACATTACGCCTTGCAGAGTGCCAGCGTTGTCTGAGGATAATGTTTGCTAGATACTCTTTCCTCCATCTACTCCAGAATTGTTCTGTCAGGTACTGTACCCTGCGCCACCTTTTCTTGGCATACACATCTTCTGCCACAAATTTTCCTGGAGGAGGAAGCGGGACAGAGCTTTTCATGGTCAGCAAATGGTTTGGAGTAAGAGGTTCTAGACTTTTGGGATCATTAATGCTGTCAGTGGTGAGGGGTCGACTGTTTACTATTGACATTGCTTCATAGAAAAATGTTCTTAAAGAAGCATCATCTAATCTTCCAGCACTCTTGGCAAGAACACAGCTAAGGTCGCTCCTAACTGTCCTTATCTGACGTTCCCAAACCCCTCCCATGTGACTGGCATCAGGTACGTTCATGATGAAGTCACAATGTTTCTCGGCCAGGTAAGATGTCAGTCTATCTTTATCAACCTCTTTTAAAGCCTTTGGGAGTTAATGTTTTCGCCCCAACAAAATTTGGCCCTCGATCTGACCTGCTTTGTCTTACAACTCCACGAATAGCTTTAAAACACCGTAGTGCGTTTATGAATGCATCAGTTGTTAGATCTTCCAATATTTCAATGTGGATTGCCCTTGAGGATAGGCAGGTGAGTATCAGACCGTACCTCTCATGCTCTCTGCGACCCTGCTTAGTGAGAAAGGGCCCAAAACAACCCATCCCACAGAAAGAGAATGGTGGTGAGGGATCAACACGGTTTGCAGGTAAATCTGACATCTTTTGTGTTTCTGTTGGTCTGCGTGCTCTTCTGCATGCGACACATTGTTTGATGTAACTTGCTACAATTTTGCCGCCACCCAACACCCAGTAACCATGTGCTCTGAGCTCATTGAGAGTCTGTCCTCTGCCTTGATGCTGACTCTTTTCATGGCAGTAACCTATGATCAGAGGTGTAATCACCCCATCTCTTGGTAAGATTACCGGATGCTTCAGGTCATGATGTAAGGAGGCCTTCTTTAATCGCCCTCCCACTCTGAGAACACTGTCTTGCATTACTGGATCAAGCTGGAACAACTGATGATTTTGTGGCAGTCTGCCATGATTCAACATTAGTATTTCCTCCTTGAAGGCATTCTTTTGAGCTAACTTCACAAGTACAAGACTGGCCTTCCTTCTGTCTTCTACACTTATGGGCTCTGCTGTGTTCGCTCTTGTTGCCAGTTTCTTGATTTGTGCAACAACATTGACTGCTGTAGGCCATTTTGAGAAACGCCCCAGTCTTTCCAGAAATCGTCCTCTTCGACTACTTTTGTCTGTAGTACTTGTGTCACATTGACTTCTGGATCTCCCACCATAAGCTGTGGAGTTGTCTTTTGGGTGACAATCTCTCTTTCCCACAGGAATTTTGGTCCAGTGAGCCACGTTGAACTCATCAACTCCGCCACTTTGAGCCCGCTGGAAGCATGGTCAGTGTCAATGTAGTACCACTGGGCTGGGTCTGTCG
Organism: Etheostoma nigrum; assembly: GCA_029931835.1. Lineage (NCBI taxonomy): Eukaryota > Metazoa > Chordata > Actinopteri > Perciformes > Percidae > Etheostoma > Etheostoma nigrum. The sequence continues at coordinate 23,717 of CM057257.1, read as the reverse complement.
TTTCTCGGATTCGTTGAATTCGATTAGCAACAAAAACATGAAACCTTCATGCCTCGTTGTTAACGTAGCCTAAGACTACCTGCGAGTCTGTCCAAAAGTATTCTTGGTCGATCTTGAGCTCCAGCTCCTCCTTTAACATACTTCCAACTGCTGAGGAGACCACTGCGGCTGTTAACTCCAGTCTAGGTATGGTTACAACTTTGGTGGGGGCAACCCTGGATTTACCTATGACTAAGGAGCAATGCACTTTGTCTTCTGACACCACTCGGATATATGAACACTGACTACCCATAGCTACTCGCATCCGAGAAGTGATGCAGTTTAATCCTCTGTACCTTCCCTAGGTTTTCAGGAATAAACCATCGTGGAATCTGGAGTTTTTGCAGATTCTCTAGATTGTTCAGCCAGTTCTCCCATCGAGGCCTTAATTCTGCGGGCAATTGTTCGTCCCATCCAATGCCCTTTTGGCACATTTCCTGCAGTATTTTCTTTCCCAGTAGAAGGAAAGGAGCCAAGAAGCCTAGCGGGTCGAACACAGAAGCGACTGTGGAGAGCTTCTCATCCAGGACGACCTTAAAGCCCATGTTGCAAGTTAACCACCACTGTTGATTATTGGGTACAAAAATCACTCAAGATATGTATATCATTTTTAAAAATGTCTCCAAATAGTGTTAAAAGTTAGTTTTTGGTCATTTTTGGTGTTCGCGGTTTATGAAGTGAATTCGGCGATGACGTCATAGTGGGAAGCGAAGTCTCAGCCTGGCACTAGAACTACGGAGACTGACTGGGAGGAGGAAGAGGAGGAAAGGCCAGCAGCCGAATAATTACCAACCTACCAGACGTGAGAGGGCAAATGAGGAATTGTCAAGATTGTGGGGAAGTCTCCTTCATTTATCTCCTTTATTTTAGCAACGCAGCAGTGCATACAATGACTTTACTTTTTACTGTCAGTGAATAGCACCGAGTGAACGTCAACGTATTCTTTCGATCTAGTGACAGGGATCCTGTCGTTAGTTCACATAAGTACTGCTACACTTATCTAGATATAGTAATAGAAGGCATCCCCGAGTGTTATTTCTAAGTGTTTACCTCTTCCTCCGGTGAAAACGTGTCGCTGTTTGGCCGGTGCTTGTGTGTGTGGCGGCGAAGCTGCGATGGAGTGCGGGTGCTGTAGGCGAGCGAGCCGGTCGGGAAGCGTGCCTCCGGTCGGGGAGCGAGCCTCCGCTCGGGAAGCGAGCCTCTCCGGTCGGGAAGCGAGCCTCTCCGGTCGGGAAGCGAGCGTGCCTCCGGTCGGGGAGTGATCCGCCGGTCGGGGAGCGAGCCCCGCGATCAGCTGATCTGAAGATGCCTAAATCCGTTTGTGACATTTCAGACAGGATCATGGTCCTCCCCAACCAGCACGCACCAGTATTGTAATTGTTTATATTTCAAACATCTCTGCAGGTTGATTGTGGGCGACAACGCGGTCGTGTTAGTTTACCGAAGCTCTACTGCCGAAGTTGCAGGCTGGCTACGCGACGTTAGCTATATCCGCTAGCATCCGTACAGGCTAACTATAGCCAGTTAGCTTTGTGTGTAACGTAACAAACCCCCCCCCCCCCCCATCTCGTAGGAGCGAAGCTTACTATTTTGTTCAATACAATTATGTGCAACAGGTGCACTAATGCCACATGTATGATGTTGACAACATGGACGCATATATAGGCAACACCAAAGGCAGTCGTAATATTTACCTAGCAGGCTAGGCTAACGCTGTTGTGCTAACGTCCGGCGGCGTAGCGTTAGCTAGCGTTAGCTAGCAGTCTAAACTTGTGAAAAGCCGAACAACACCCCCGTCTAAGCTGTGTTTCACTTTCCCTCCAATATTATTATAAATATAATAAAGTCACATGGACTTGATCGAGACCATAGACTGTTAATATTAAAAGACCAGAAGCCACATTAGGCCAGACCAGTGGTAAATACAATGCAGGCTGCTCTGTTATCTCCCTAATGTGACGTCATGCAATGCATTGTGGGGGGAAAATGAAACACTGTAAAATTGTGCCTAATTTTGGTATTATATTCAGTTTTGCGATATCCAACACCATCAAAAACAATGGATAACAGTTCAAATATTTACTACCAACAAGCAAATTGCACAAATTCGTTGTAAAATTAAACCTGCAACATGGACTTTAAAGGAGAATGTGTCACTGTTCGCACTCCACTTCACTCCCAACACAGTCTGAACTGGGAGCTCTTCATGATTGAGATCTACATCCTGTACTCCATTAGCTAGTTCACTGTCAGGAATAGACTCCAAGACTTCTCTGTTGTTTGAAATGAACTTGTGGAGGTGTAATCTCCCTTTTGCACATACTGTATATGTGTGTGTGTGTGTGTGTGTGTGTGTGTGTGTGTATACACCTGTTTCCTGGTGAAAGTCTTGTGTTTTTTAATTTCTGCATTAAAACATCTGAACGACTAAACCAGCTGTTAACTTGTTGGTCTAACTTTATGTTTCCAGACCGCCCCCCCCCCCCCCCGCCCCCCTTCCCCCAAAAAAACACCCACATAGGTTGTTTGTTCACAATGATGTACAAACTGGTTTCCTCGTTTTATTTTACTTCACACAAAACTACATTTCAAAAGTATTTAAAACATATTTATATATCTATATACAGTATATCTATATATATATCTACTGTATATCTACCATATATACTATATATATATATATACTGTATATTTCTATATCTATATATATATATATATATATATATATATATATATATATATATACTGTGTATACTGTAGATATATATGTACAGTATATGTCTGTTTTTAGTCAGTTTTCATCAGTTTCAGTTGGTTTTCTCTGTTTAGGGTCTGTATCTGGAAGTGGAGCGGGATCAGCAGAGCGGGATCAGCAGAGCGGGATCAGCAGAGCGGGATCAGGATCAGCTGAGCGGGATCGGGATTGGGATGTAAATGTAAATGTGCTGTATTTATATATCTTTTCTAGTCTTAACGACTACTCAAAGCGCTTTTACATCATACAGGAACCATTCACCATTCACTCACATTCATACACTGTGGCCGAGGCTGCCGTACAAGGTGCCATCTGCTCATCAGATAAACATGCACACACATTCACACTCCGATGACACAGCATCGGGGGCAACTCGGGGTTCAGTGTCTTGCCCAAGGACACTTCGACATGGGACTGCAGGGCCGGGGATTGAACCACCAACCTTCCAATTGGCAGGCAACCGCTCTACCACTGAGCCACGGCCGCCTCTGATCGGGATCAGCTGAGCGTGAGCCCCTCGCTGACGGGCATGTTGATGTGCGCGGTCAGCAGCGGCGAGCTCCTCCCCTCGTGCAGGACGAACACCTTGATGATGTCAGAGACGCCCTGGTCGCTGGTGCACTCCACGAAGGTCTCGACGGGGTAGATGAGTCCGGGCACCAGCAGCGGGATCCTCATGTAGGGGTTCCTGATGCGGTACAGGCTCTCGTCGTACAGGAAGCTGACGGCCAGGTTGATGACGGGCCGGCACGCCGCCGTGTTCTGCATGTTCAGGGTCAGCTTGAAGGCCGGGCCCAGGCCCTGCACCACGGCGTTCATCTTCAGCGGCTCGCTGAGGCTGGCGGACATCGGCGTGAGGCTGGACTCCAGCGCCTTCACGTAGGCCTTGGCGGCGGCGAGGCGCAGGCGGCTCAGGTCCATCTGGAAGGCGCCGTGCATGGCCACGCCGTTCTCCCGCTCCCTCAGAGTCTGGTCCACGTACAGCTTGGTCTTCTTGGGCACGTTGAGGCGCACGCTCTGGGCCAGCGGCGGCCCGGGCGCGCTGTCCCGGTCCTCGAACGCCGCGGTCCTCTTCAGGATCTTCACCATCAGGCCGCCCTTCCGCGTGGTCATGACGAGCGTGCCGTCCTCGCGGCCGTAGCGCCCGAAGCAGATGCTGGTGACCACGTCGGGCGTGGTGATGGTGCTCAGCAGGTTCTTGTCCCGGTACAGGTGCACCTCGCAGTTGGCGAGGCCGAGCAGAACCGCCTGGAAGCCCCGCGTCGGCAAGTCCATGGGCGCCATGCTGGTGATGGGCGCCGGGAGGACGGCCGCCCACAGCTTCTTCCCCTGGACACACAGAATGATGATGATAATTATAGGTTGACATAGGTTACCTTCTGTAGTGTTCATAAGGTTGACATAGCTTACCTTCTGTAGTGTTCATGAGGTTGACATAGGTTACCTTCTGTAGTGTTCATAAGGTTGACCTAGGTTACCTTCTGTAGTGTTCATAAGGTTGACCTAGGTTACCTTCTGTAATGTTCATAAGGTTGACATAGGTTACCTTCTGTAGTGTTCATGAGGTTGACATAGGTTACCTTCTGTAGTGTTCATAAGGTTGACATAGGTTACCTTCTGTAGTGTTCATAAGGTTGACATAGGTTACCTTCTGTAGTGTTCATAAGGTTGACATAGGTTACCTTCTGTAGTGTTCATAAGGTTGACATAGGTTACCTTCTGTAGTGTTCATGAGGTTGACATAGGTTACCTTCTGTAGTGTTCATAAGGTTGACATAGGTTACCTTCTGTACTGTTCATAAGGTTGACATAGGTTACCTTCTGTAGTGTTCATGAGGTTGACATAGGTTACCTTCTGTAGTGTTCATAAGGTTGACATAGGTTACCTTCTGTAGTGTTCATGAGGTTGACATAGGTTACCTTCTGTAGTGTTCATAAGGTTGACCTAGGTTACCTTCTGTAGTGTTCATAAGGTTGACCTAGGTTACCTTCTTTAGTGTTCATAAGGTTGACATAGGTTACCTTCTGTAGTGTTCATAAGGTTGACATAGGTTACCTTCTGTAGTGTTCATAAGGTTGACATAGCTTACCTTCTGTGTGAAGCTCTGCAGGCTCTCGTCGCTGCAGCCGACCACCACGTTCTTCCCGACTCTCACCAGACCGACCGGGTGAGACGAGAGCTCGATGCAGTACTTCGGTTTGTCCGAGTCCCTGAAGAGACACAAACATCAGGGCTCAGGGCCTTTGAATCTGTCTGTGTGTGCGTGTGTGTGTGTGTGTGTGTGTGTGTGTGTCTGTGTGTGTCTGTGTGTGTGCGTGTGTGTGTGTGTGTCTGTGTGTGTCTGTGTGCGTGTGTGTGTGTGTGTGTGTCTGTGTGTGTGTGTGTGTATTTCACCTGCGCAGGACGTAGATGTTGCCATTGCGACACGCCACTGTGATGCGGAACTCCACGTCAAACTGCCCCGTCACGTCCATCATGGTGGGGGGGACGGCAAAGACATCTTCAGCACACACACACACACACAGACACACACACGCACACACGCACACACACACAGACACACACACGCACACACGCACACACACACACAGACACGCACGTGGAGACACACACACAGTTTTAATTTTTTATTTAAAAACAGTGAAAACTTCTTAAATGTGAATATTTTCTAGTTTCTTTTGTGTGTCTGTGTGTGTCTTTCTCTGTGTGTCTGTGTGTGTGTGTGTGTGTGTGTGTGTGTGTACCTTGGACAGGATGAGGAAGGCCTCTGGGTCCAGGACGTAGACATGGCCGCTCTCCGTGCCAATCACCAGACAGCTGACGCCGTCGTCGTCCGCCGTGCTCTTCTTCAGGGTCCCGATGCAGGTGATGACGGTCTGCAGGGACCAATCAGAGGGGGGTGGCGGGGGGTGGGGGGGGGGGGGGCACTGTCATGGCAGAAATATATCTCGCATATTCATCCCATTTTTTAATAAAACGGGCCGCATAATTAAGGATTTTTGCAACAATCACAAAATAACTCTGGGTAACGAATAAGGAGAAGAGGGGCGGGCCTTCTACCTGGCGTCTGATTGGCTGCTGCTTGTGCAGCTGCAGGAAGTCGTCCATGTCGTGGGTCTCCAGAGACAGGAAGTGGAGCGAGCGGACGGACAGCGGCACGTCGGCCTTCTTCCTGATGCTCTCCAACATCTCCTTCAGGGTCAGAGGGTCGATCTGCCCCTCCCTCGCCTGCTGCCACACGTCCTGACCAATCACAGCACAGCATCAGTCAGTCACACGTCCTGACCAATCACAGCACAGCATCAGTCAGTCACACGTCCTGACCAATCACAGCACAGCATCAGTCAGGCAGTCACACGTCCTGACCAATCACAGCACAGCGTCAGTCACAGGTCCTGACCAATCACAGCACAGCGTCAGTCAGTCACACGTCCTGACCAATCACAGCACAGCGTCAGTCAGCCACACGTCTTGACCAATCACAGCACAGCATCAGTCAGGCAGTCACACGTCCTGACCAATCACAGCACAGCGTCAGTTACAGGTCCTGACCAATCACAGCACAGCGTCAGTCAGGCACCCACACGTCTTGACCAATCACAGCACAGCGTCAGTCACGCGTCCTGACCAATCACAGCACAGCGTCAGTTACAGGTCCTGACCAATCCCAGCTCATACCTGCTCCAGCGCGTTGACCTCCAGGCCGGGCAGCGTGAACTTGAAGTATGGCCGCAGGTTCTTGTAGACGTAGACGCAGGGCCCGGACGCCACGGCGACGGCCGGGATGCGCGGCTCGTGCAGGTCCATGAAGAAGGCGGCGAGCCCGGCGGGCAGGTCCAGCAGCGCGCTCTCGCTCATCAGCGCCGTGCCGCGGTACACCTTCAGCTTCATGGCCGCCGCGGCGCCGCCGCCCAGATCACCCGCCACCAGCCGGCGCTCGCCGTCGCCGCTCAGGTCCGCCAGCGCCACGCAGGACGAGAAGGTGAACAGGCCGGCCACCGGGTCGTAGTGGGCGTCCAGCCACCTGCCGCCGTCACCGGCAGAGCCCGCCGTCGCCATGGAGACAGCACCACAGCCCTGGAGACAGAACCACAGCCCTGGAGACAGAACCACAGCCCTGGGGACAGAACCACAGCCCTGGAGACAGCACCACAGCCCTGGAGACAGAACCACAGCCCTGGGGACAGAACCACAGCCCTGGAGACAGAACCACAGCCCTGGGGACAGAACCACAGCCCTGGAGACAGCACCACAGCCCTGGAGACAGAACCACAGCCCTGGGGACAGAACCACAGCCCTGGGGACAGAACCACAGCCCTGGAGACAGAACCACAGCCCTGGAGACAGAACCACAGCCCTGGGGACAGAACCACAGCCCTGGGGACACACACAGCCCTGGGGACACACACAGCCCTGGGGACAGAACCACAGCCCTGGGGACACACACAGCCCTGGGGACAGAACCACAGCCCTGGGGACACACACAGCCCTGGGGACACACACAGCCCTGGGGACACACACAGCCCTGGAGACACACACAGCCCTGGGGACACACACAGACACACACACACACACAGAGATACATACAGAGACACACACACACACACACACAGAGACACACACACACACACAGAGAGACACACACACACAGAGACACACACACACACAGACATATACACAGACACACAGAGATACACACAGAGACACAGACACACACACACACACACACACACACACACAGATACACACAGAGACACACACACACACACAGACACACACACACACAGACATATACACAGACACACACAGACACACACAGAGACACACACATACACACATACACACACAGAGACAGACACACACACACACACAAGTGTATTTATAGACAAAACAGTGTATTTAGAGATTGTGCCTATGTTAATGCTAACTAGCATGTTAGTTAACAGTAATTAGCCTGTGTCTATGCTAGCAGTAATTAGCCATCACCGGAATAGCCCTTCTAATAGGCTTCGCTGGTCTCCATGGAAACAGCGGGACCTGTTGATCCGCTTCTTTAGCTGTCTAGCTAACATCGGCTAACGTAAGCCCCGGATGTAGGTAGTACGCGGTAAATACACTCAGGTACGGTGCTAACAGAGTATACTATACAGTAAAGTGATCTGAAATGTACCTTGAGTACACTGCGGTGTGGTACTGATCCGGGACTACACGGGACCGACCCGACGGCGACGACGCTCTCTCACCGTTGTCAAGGAAACCGTGTGACTGCGTGAGCCCGCGGGTCCTGGCTAACGTCGTCGGTGTTTTGTAGTTTTGTAGTTTTGTAGTTCTGGGGACGCAGCTGTGTGAAACCCCGTGGACAGGGTCCGGCTGCGGTCCGATCCCGTGGACTGGGTCCGGCTGCGGTCTGATGGGAGGTGTTACGGTCGGAGCGGCTACTAATCCGCCTCAAATCCTCCTCCTGTCCCCGGGTAATGACGTCATTGTCACCCGACGGTGTTTACCTTTTTTCCGTTTTTTTCTCTAACGCAGAGGTTAAAGGCTACTACTACTAATAATAATAATACTAATACTACTACTACTACTACTAATAATAATAATAATAACACACAGAGGGGTAGACGTGGCACATGTTTCATTTCGTCATTGTTGGGAAGACATGTTACAATTTGAGCTTTTAAGAATTCATTTGCATATACTTTTCATGTATTTAATTCATTTTATATGTGTATATTACACTATTTTTGTCCTGTTTAATCCACACTCTTGATTTTTCATTTCACTCGAACCGCAAAGTCTCGCGATATTTTCTCCAGGATCTGCGTGACGTCGCCCTGACTCAGCCACCTGATTGGTCCTCCGGTCCTAGTTTAAAAACTAGACCGCGTAGAGGAGCTAAGCCGCCGGAGCTACGTTAACGACCAAGCCGTCGATGTTTTCTTCTTTAAATACCCCGCAAACACATCAAGAGTAAGTTACAGTGTGTTTAAACCGGTTTAGACCGCACAGCTGGAGTTTAACGCCACTTTCTGCTCCCAACGGACGGTACAACAGCACACACACGAGGCTAACTCAGCTAGCTTAGCTAACGGTAGCTAGTTGTAGCTAATTGTGGCTAATGCTAACAACAAAGTCGTTACCTGAGGTTATTTGTTATTATTATTTAGTTTACATGTAGAGGTATGTGTCTGTCTGACTGATTACATGAAACGGACCGACTGTAACGACATGTAGTCTCCTTTATTAGTAAGTCTAGTATTAGTAAATATTAGTAACTTTATCATAAGTCAGTTTAAATATGTAGTCATTTAACCCTCATGTTGTCCCCATGTTGTCCCCATGTTGCCCTCATGTTGTCCCCATGTTGTCCTCATGTTGCCTTCATGTTGTCCTCATGTTGTCTTCATGTTGTCTTCATGTTGTCCTCATGTTGCCCTCATGTTGCCCTCATGTTGTCCCCATGTTGTCCCCATGTTGCCCTCATGTTGTCCCCATGTTGTCCCCATGTTGCCCTCATGTTGTCCCCATGTTGTCCCCATGTTGTCCTCATGTTGTCCTTTTGTGTATGTTTTTATCAGAACTCTCCACTGGTGAAATCGGCACAGGTGTAACTTTGGTTTTAGAAACGGCACACACACACACACACACACACACACACACACACACACACACACACACACACACACACACACACACACACACACACACACACACTGGGACTGATGTGGACATGTTTATATATTATTATTTTCAGAAATGATGGAGTCGTGTTTGGGGAAGCCGGAGCGAGTCGGGCCGGTGGTGGTGGACGACATCAAGAGAGATCTGCTGGGGGAGTTCACTGCTCTACCTGCACAGGTCTGTCTCTCTGTCTGCCTGTCTCTCTCTTTCTATCTCTATCTCTCTCTCTCTCTCGACATGTCTCTCTCTCTGTCTCTCTCTCTCTCGACATGTCTGTCTCTCTGTCTCTCTGACTGTCATCAATACCACTGCTGGGACCTAAATTAGACTGTTTTACAACATCATGGCCCAGGTCTGTGTGTATTTTCTGCTGCGTGAGTCGTCTCGGTAACGTAGAGTTTGTTGCTGGAGGTTGTCATGGTGACAGATGTTGTCTTCTATCTCACCAGGACAACGTTCAGGCGGAGAACCTGCAGGTGTTTCTGAGGGTTCGGCCGTTCACCGCAGCCGAGAGTGACAGCGGAGAACCACAGGTAACACACACACACACACGCTCACACACACTCATACACACACACACACAGGTAACACACACGCTCACACAGGTACACACACACACACACACACACACACACACACACACACGCTCACACACACTCATACACACACACACACACAGGTAACACACACGCTCACACAGGTAACACACACATACACACACAGGTAACACACACATACACACACACAGGTAACACACACACACACACACAGGTAACACACACGTTCACACAGGTAACACACACACACACACAGGAAACACACACATACACACACACAGGTAACACACACACACACGCTCACACAGGTAACACACACACAGGTAACACACACATACACACACACACAGGTAATACACACACACACACACACACAGGAAACACACATTAAAGCATTGTGTTGCCACTTGATGTTTTTGATGTTTTTACGACATGTTTTGTGTGTTTTAAAGGAACTTTAACGTTGAACCCTGAGAACTTTAACGGTGTCTTTATTCTCAGGACTGCGTGACCATCGAGGGACCGGACACTGTCGTCCTGAAGGCTCCCAGGAGCTGTCAATCGAACCGGCAGAGCGACAAGTCCCTCCCACAAACGGCACAGAGGTTCACCTTCACACAGGTAACTCTAACCTGTCTGTCTCTCTCTCTCTCTCTCTGTCTCTCTGTCTGTCTTCTTCCCATTCACACAGACCCAGCTACACCATATGTAGAGACTGATGTTGCTCCCCTGTCCCCTGCTCCCTGTCCCCTGTCCCCTGTTACCTGTGCAGGTGTTCGAGCCCGAGGCCAGTCAGAGGAAGGTGTTCGATGGGTCGGTGCGGGATTTGGTCCGGGACGTCCTGACGGGGGGAAACTGTCTGGTGTTCACGTACGGAGTCACCAACGCTGGAAAGACCTTCACATTCCTCGGTCAGAAACTGTCTGTCTCTTTCTGTCTGTCTGTCTTTTTCTGTCTGTCTGACAAACAGATTTCCCTAACATGAGTTCTCACTGCAACGCCATCACTAACAGGGACGTTGTAGAGCGTCCTCTGGTGGACAGACAATGCAACGCCATCACTAACAGGGACGTTGTAGAGCGTCCTCTGGTGGACAGACTATGCAACGCCATCACTAACAGGGACGCTGTAGAGCGTCTTCTGGTGGACAGACTATGCAACGCCATCACTAACAGGGACGTTGTAGAGCGTCCTCTGGTGGACAGACTATGCAACGCCATCACTAACAGGGACGTTGTAGAGCGTCCTCTGGTGGACAGACTATGCAACGCCATCACTAACAGGGACGTTGTAGAGCGTCCTCTGGTGGACAGACTATGCAACGCCATCACTAACAGGGACGTTGTAGAGCGTCCTCTGGTGGACAGACTATGCAACGCCATCACTAACAGGGACGTTGTAGAGCGTCCTCTGGTGGACAGACTATGCAACACCATCACTAACAGGGACGTTGTAGAGCGTCCTCTGGTGGACAGACTATGCAACACCATCACTATGAAAATTGCCCAAATGAAAAAAATTATGCACAGACAATAATAATAATTATAATAATAATAAAAATGGGATATGTCTGTCTGTCTCCCATGTTTTTTCTTAAAGTGTCCTTTATTTTAACGTCTTAACGTCTGTCCCAGGTCCGGACCACGACTCGGGGCTGTTGCCGCGGTCTCTGGCGGTGATCTTTAACAGCGTTGAGGGGCGTCTGTACGGCCGCGGAGACCTGAAGCCGCAGCGCTGCCGAGACTTCAGCCGGCTGACCCCGGACCAGCTGGCAGCCGAGGCCAGCAGCAAGAGGACCCTGCTGCGGCTGCTCAAAGAGGTCAGACCAACATCTGGACACAATGTCTCACAGGACAGGGAAATATCTGGACACAATGTCTCTTAATACAGGGACACATCTGGACACAATGTCTCACAGGACAGGGAAATATCTGGACACAAAGTCTCTTAATACAGGGACACATCTGGACACAATGTCTCACAGGACAGGGAAATATCTGGACACAATGTCTCTTAATACAGGGACACATCTGGACACAATGTCTCACAGTACAGGGACACATCTGGACACAATGTCTCAGGACAGGGACACATCTGGACACAATGTCTCACAGTACAGGGACACATCTGGACACAATGTCTCAGGACAGGGAAACATCTGGACACAATGTCTCATAATACAGGGAAACATCTGGACACAATGTCTCACAGTACAGGGACACATCTGGACATAATGTCACATAGGACAGGGAAATATCTGGACACAATGTCTCTTAATACAGGGACACATCTGGACACAATGTCTCACAGGACAGGGAAATATCTGGACATAATGTCACATAGGACAGGGAAACATCTGGACAGAATATCTCATAATACAGGGAACATCTGGATATAACGTCTCACAATACAAGTTTTAGGTTTTTCTACTTTATTGTGGGATGTGAAGCAGTTATTTTTACTGCCTTATTTTATGTTGCCATAGCGACGGTGTGCTTGTCTTGTCTCTGCAGAGCGATAAAAGCCAGACGTCTGGAAGATCAACGTTTCTAGACGGTCAGTTTCTTTTACTCTGGAGTCAGACCCTTTCAGAATAAAAGTCCCTCTATATTTGACCAGATTCTTTATTTTCTGACTGCTGGAAAGGGTTAGTCTAAAATAAATCTGTGTGTATATATGTGTGTGTGTGTGTGTTTGTGTGTCTCTGTATATATATATATGTGTGTGTGTGTGTCTGTGTATATATGTGTGTGTGTGTGTCTGTCTCCAGGCACGTCTCTCAGCAGTGACAGCAGTCTGAACAGCGTCTCCGAGGCCGACAGCTTCTGTCTGGACGTCTCCACCAGCGTCCGTTTCTCCGTCTGGGTTTCCTTCTGCGAGATTTACAACGACAACATCCACGACCTGCTGGAACAGGTGACTCTCTCCTAATTAACTCTCTCCTAATTAACCAGTTACCTGCTGGAACAGGTGACTCTTCTAATGAACTCTGTCCTAATTAACCAGTTACCTGCTGGAACAGGTGACTCCCTCCTAATTAACTGTCTCCTAATTAACCACTTGCCTGCTGGTTTGTGTCTTCAGGTTCCTGCGGGACATCTCAAGAGGACGGTGCTGCGTCTGTCTCAGGACGTCAAAGGAAACTCCTTCATCAAAGGTAAGGTCATCATTTTAAGGCTGTTTCAGATATTCTGTCTGTAATAACATCAAAGATGTCTGTAATGACATCAAAGATGTCTCTAATAACATCAAAGATGTCTGTAATGACATCAAAGATGTCTCTAATAACATCAAAGATGTCTGTAATGACATCAAAGGCTGTCTCTAATAACATCAAAGGCCGTCTGTAATAACATCAAAGATGTCTGTAATGACATCAAAGGCTGTCTCTAATAACATCAAAGATGTCTGTAATAACATCAAAGATGTCTGTAATGACATCAAAGATGTCTGTAATGACATCAAAGATGTCTCTAATAACATCAAAGATGTCTGTAATAACATCAAAGATGTCTGTAATGACATCAAAGATGTCTCTAATAACATCAAAGATGTCTGTAATAACATCAAAGATGTCTGTAATGACATCAAAGGCCGTCTCTAATAACATCAAAGGATGTGTAATAACATCAAAGGATGTGTAATAACATCAAAGCGCCACAAGATGGCAGCAGCTACATCTGG
>CM057257.1:0-5000 GCA_029931835.1 Etheostoma nigrum | reverse complement strand
CAGTCAGACAGAGAGGCTGCCCTACGTCTGGTCCTGGAGGCTCAGATCAGAGAAGAAGTCAGTTCAGAGTTCATGGAGCTGTTCAACAAGATGGAGAAAGACTACAGGTAACTACAGGTACCTACAGGTGACTACAGGTAATTACAGGTGACTACAGGTACCTACAGGTGACTACAGGTACCTACAGGTGACTACAGGTAATTACAGGTGACTACAGGTACCTACAGGTGACTACAGGTACCTACAGGTGACTACAGGTACCTACAGGTGACTACAGGTACCTACAGGTGACTACAGGTAATTACAGGTGACTACAGGTACCTACAGGTGACTACAGGTACCTACAGGTGACAGGTTGTGACTACAGGTGACATTATGCTGATGTCCAGTTACCAGTTAATATAATACAGAGATATGTGCTAACCTCAGTGTGTCTGCCTGCCTGCCTGTCTGTCTCTCCGTCTCTTTGTGTGTGTGTGTGTGTGTGTGTGTGTGTGTGTGTCAGTGAGCGTCTCCAGAAGGAGAGAGACATCCTGGAGGAACGAGCTGAGAAGAGAGTCGAGATCCTGAAGAACCTTGTCAGCAAGACGGCACACAGCCACAGCAGCAAGGTGATTGGCTCATGCTGATTGGCTGTTAATACCTGGGCTCATGCTGATTGGCTGTTGATACCTGTGTTGATGCTGATTGGCTGTTGATACCTGTGTTGATGCTGATTGGCTGTCAGGAGGATCTGGAGGAAATCATCTGCTCAATGACTCAAGATCTAGAGAAGATCAGAGAGGACGCTCAGACTGTACACCGCTGTCTGGAGGACCACACACACACTGCAGGTACACACACACACACTGCAGGTACACACACACACTGCAGGTACACACACGCACACACGCACTGCAAGTACACACACACACACACACTGCAGGTACACACACACACATTACAGGTACGCACACACTGCAGGTACACACACACACACTGCAGGTACACACACACACACACACACTGCAGGTACACACACACACTGCAGGTGCACACACGCACTGCAAGTACACACACACACTGCAGGTACGCACACACTGCAGGTACACACACACACACTGCAGGTACACACACACACTGCAGGTACACACACACACACTGCAGGTACACACACACTGCAGGTACACACACGCACACACGCACTGCAAGTACACACACACACACACACTGCAGGTACACACACACACACATTACAGGTACGCACACACTGCAGGTACACACGGCAGGTACACACACACTGCAGGTACTAGGGGTGGTAATCACCAGAGGCACCACGATACGATATTATCACGATACTTGGGTCACGATACAATATCACGATGCTTGGGTCACGATACGATATTATCACGATGCTTGGGTCACGATACGATATTCTCATGATGCTTGGGTCACGATACAATATTATCGCGATGCTTGGGTCATGATACGATATTATCACGATGCTTGGGTCACAATATATTATCACGATACTTGGGTCACGATACGATATTCTCATGATGCTTGGGTCACGATACGATATTATCACGATGCTTGGGTCACGATACGATATTATCGCGATGCTTGGGTCACGATACGATATTATCGCAATGCTTGGGTCACGATATGATATTATCACGATACTTGGGTCACGATACGATATTATCACGATGCTTGGGTCACGATACGATATTCTCATGATGCTTGGGTCACGATACGATATTATCACGATGCTTGGGTCACGATACGATATTATCACGATGCTCGGGTCACGATACGATATTATCCCGATGCTTGGGTCACGATACGATATCACGATGCTTGGGTCACGATACGATATCACGATACTTGGGTCACGATACGATATTATCACGATGCTTGGGTCACGATACGATATCACGATGCTTGGGTCACGATACGATATCACGATACTTGGGTCACGATACGATATTATCACGATGCTTGGGTCACGATACGATATCACGATACTTGGGTCACGATACAATCTCACGGTGCTTGGGCCACGATACGATATCACGATGCTTGGGTCACAATACAATATTACGATGCTTGGGTCACGATACGATAGTATCGCGCTACTTGGGTCACGATACGATATTATTGCAATGCTTGGGTCACGATACGATATTATTGCAATGCTTGGGTCACGATACGATATCACGATGCTTGGGTCACGATACAATGTTATCACGCTACTTGGGTCACGATATGATATCACGCTACTTGGGTCGCGATACAATATCACGCTACTTGGGTCGCGATACGATATTATCACGATGCTTGGGTCACAATACGATATTATCACGATGCTTGTGTCACAATACGATATTATCGCGCTACTTGGGTCACGATACGGTATCACGATGCTTGGGTCACGATACGATATTATCACGATGCTTGGGTCACAATACGTTATTATCACGATGCTTGGGTCACAATACAATATTATCACGATGCTTGGGCCACGATACAATATTATTGCGCTACTTGTGTCACGATACGATATTATCACGATGCTCGGGTCACGATACAATATCACGATGCTTGGGTCAATATACGATATTATTGCGCTACTTGTGTCACGATACGATATTATCACGATGCTTGGGTCACGATACGATATTATCACGATGCTTGGGTCACGATACAATATCATCACGATGCTTGGGTCACGATACGATATTATCACGATGCTTTGGTCACAATATGATATTATCCCTATACTTGGGTCACAATAAGATATTATCACGATACTTAGGTCACGATACGATATTGTTGCGATTTTAAACATATTGCGATATTCTGCGACAATGTCTCCAGCCGTCGAAGACTCTTGGAGACACTAGTACCTGGGATACAAAGGTATCTTCCTGCCAGCTTGGCCAGGAAAGGATAGACTCTCTCATGTGATTTCCACCAGCTTAGTGGATCTTCTGTGAGTGACACTGATTTGACCTCCTGGTAGATTTTCACTTCCTCCTCCAGGTTCCTCTTCAGTATAGCCAGGTTCCTCCTGATGCTCCTGGACTTCTGGCTCAGAGATGGTCTGCTGTCTAATTTCTTCCTGTAGAATATACACATACACAGAGAGAGAAGGAGAGAATAAATATGTACTGTATCTTTAATTAAGTATTGTTGTGGAAGTTTCTCGTACAGCGAGGAAGGAATTTTGTGTTGAAGAAGAGACTTTGTTGAAACAAAATAAAGACAAGCTGCAAACTGAGTTAAAGGTTTTAGGTATTTGGTGGAAGGGTTTAATTGTTTTCTGCAGAGAACAATCAAAATGACAAGAACAGTCTTCACAATGAACAGAGTTACAGAGTGACCAGAGTTCTGTGTCCAACACACAGCATATACCGTCCTTATGTCCCCGTGCATCTGTCTCTGGTGCGTCCAGAATGACTGTAGCCGTCCTTCTGTCTGAGAAATCAGAGATTTATCTCGTCTGTAGAATGCTTCATGGCTCCGACCTTGCTTACAGTGGAGAAATGCAGAGTCAGAACATTCTTAGCTGTCTCCAACACTGGAGGACTTATTTTAGGATATACACATATTTCAGAGGAACATTGAAGGATTTACTTATAATGAAAAAAATCCCTTAAGAGATGAACAATTTTTGAAAGAAAATTATTGTCTATGTAATTTTCCCATTACAGTAAATCTTCTCTGGTCTCTGTTCCCTTCAGCGTCTCCGGTTCTGGAGGAGGAGATCTGGCGTCTGCAGGAGGAGAACGAGCGGAAAGAGGAATACATCAGGGAGCTGAGAAGGAGGGAGGAGGAGCTGAGAAAGAGGGAGGAGAAGACTAGAGGGAGGGAGGAGGAGCTGAGAGAGAGGGAGGAGAAGAGGAGAGGGAGGGAGGAGGAGCTGAGAGAGAGGGAGGAGAAGACGAGGGAGGAGCTGAGGAAACGAGAAGAAGAGGTGAAGGATCTGAAGAAGGAGCTGCAGAGACTCACAGGTACAAGCTAAACCATGTAGGGCTGTCTGTGTGATAGACCTCTAGTACTCTCTGATAGACCTCTAGTACTCTCTGATAGACCTCTAGTACTCTCTGATAGACCTCTAGTACTCTCTGATAGATCTCTAGTACTCTCTGATAGATCTCTAGTATCTCTAGTACTCTCTGATAGATCTCTAGTACTCTCTGATAGATCTCTAGTATCTCTAGTACTCTCTGATAGATCTTTAGTACTCTCTGATAGACCTCTAGTACTCTCTGATAGATCTCTAGTACTCTCTGATAGATCTTTAGTACTCTCTGATAGACCTCTAGTACTCTCTGATAGATCTCTAGTACTCTCTGATAGATCTCTAGTACTCTCTGATAGACCCCTAGTACTCTCTGATAGACCCCTAGTACTCTCTGATAGACCTCTAGTACTCTCTGATAGACCTCTAGTACTCTCTGATAGATCTCTAGTACTCTCTGATAGATCTCTAGTACTCTCTGATAGTTCTCTAGTACTCTCTGATAGACCTCTAGTACTCTCTGATAGATCTCTAGTACTCTCTGATAGATCTCTAGTACTCTCTGATTTTAGATCTCGACGGGTGTCCGAACTGCGACTCTGTGTTTTCTTCCCTGGAGTCGGAGCAGAGAGAAACTAAAAGACTGATGAAAGAGAACAAAGCTCTGGTTAACGGCATCTTCCAGCTCCAGACAGAGGTGCCCCCCCGTCCCCCAGTCCCCCCCTCCCACTCAGTTATTTAAGAGATCACATTGGATTTGTGGATTTGGACTTTAATTTTTGACCCTTTCCCCTCCAGGTGACCGGTCTGCAGACAAAGGTCAGAGAGCAGACTGACAGGTCCGACAGCCTATCAGAGCAGCTTAGCACGGCGGAGACCCGCCTCCAGGCCCTGGGGAGCCAATCAGAGGAGAAGGACGACAGCATCAACAGTCTGACACAGGAAGTGGTGCGTCTGAGACAGGAAGTCAAGGTACGAGAGAGAGAGAGAGAGA
>CM057256.1:27398870-27576563 GCA_029931835.1 Etheostoma nigrum | reverse complement strand
GGGCAGCCAGTGGAGGGATTTCAGGACCGGAGTGATATGATCATATTTGCGCCTCCTCGTCAGGACCCGGGCAGCGCAATTCTGAATATGCTGGAGCTTTTGCAGGCTCCTGCCAGGGATCCCAACGAGGAAGGCATTACAGTAGTCCAACCTGGAGGAGGAGACCTTACAGAGGTGGCGGATGTGGGTGTGAAATGTAAGATTTGAGTCAAGTCTGACTCCAAGGTTTGTAACAGAGGTAGACAGGGTGATGTGATGACCAAAAATGGATATACTGTTGAGGGAGGAGGACTAGGTTTGGTGTAGGGTACCGATCAGGATGGCTTTCGGTTTTGCTGCTATTTAGTTGAAGAAAGTTGTCAGACATCCATGCCCTTATCTCCTCCAGGCAAACCTGAAGTGCAGACGGCAGAGCTGATGGGAGTGTGGAGTCCATTTTTATGTATAGTTGTGTATCGTCTGCGTAACAGTGGAATTAAACTCTGTGTTTATGGATGATGTGACAGAGGGGTAGTAAGTAGATGGTAAAAAGGGTTGGAGCGAGGACGGACCCTTGTGGCACTCCACAGCTGACTGTGTGGGGTGATGATTAGGACCGTCCTAGAGCCACATACTCCGTCCTGCCTGTGAGGTAAGAGTGGTACCAGCTTAGTGTGGTCCCAGAAAGTCCTACCACAGACTGGAGACGGTGAAGCAAGATGTTGTAATCCACGGTGTCAAAGGCGGCTGACAGGTCCAGTAGGAGGAGGAGAGATGGTAAGTCTTGGTCCGCAGTCATAGGTAGGTCATTCATGACGCGGACCAGGGCTGTCTCAGTGCTGTGTGCTGCTCGAAAACCGGACTGAAATTTTTCATATATGTTATGGATGTGAAGGTGATTGTGGAGTTGGGCTGCAACAACTTTTTCCAGGACTTTAGACAAAAATGGCAGGTTTGAAATGGGTCTGTAATGAGCCAGGATGTCAGGGTCAAGTGACGGCTTTTTCAGATGGGGGCGGATAACTGCAGTTTTGAAAGCTGGAGGAACCTGACCGGATTTGAGTGACTGGTTGAGGATTGCTGTGATCAGTGGACTGATGGCTGTAATGTTGGATTTTAATAATGGTGTGGGGAGAAAGTCCAGTGAGCATGTGGAGGTTCTCATACTCCCTGAGAAAACGGAAAATGTGTTGAATGTGTTGGTTTGTGAGACTAATTTTGGAGGAGGGTGAAACTGTGGCAGAGAGGTTTGACCGGATTGAAGCCACCTTGTTGGTGAAAAAGTCCATGAATCTATTGCACTGACCTGTACTGGTGTCAGCATGTGAATATGTAGGAGCTTTGAGAAGAGAGGTTATTGATGCAAACAACTGTTTTGAATTTCCAGTGCAGTTTGAGATTTTTTGTGAAAGATATTGAGACCTGGCAGTGGTCAGTGCTTTGGAGTATGATTTTTGGTGTTCACGGTAGGCCTGTTTATGTACATGTAAACCACTGGAGATGAATTTCCGTTCCAGAAATGTGTTTTCATCCTACGGCTCTGTTGTGTACCAAGGGGCTGACCTGGAAAAAGTAACTGTTTTCGTTTTGATTGGTGCTGCATGTAACTCAAGGATATTGTAAAGGCTGGAATTATATTGGTCAACAGAACCATTAACTGATGCAAACTGTGTGACTAGTGGAATTTGCTGTATGTCATGGTTAAAGAGGGTGGTGTCTATTGCTTTTAAATTGCTGCACTGGATTTGACGTTTTGTTTTACAGAAGGGACTTGCTAGGGGCATTTTCAGGGAGATAACCTTATGGTCAGACATGCCCAAGTCATAGACTCTCATGTTGGTGATGGGGGCATTGTCTGTTATTACTAGATCAAGAGTGTGGCCTTTAGTATGTGTAGGTATTGTGACATGTTGTGTGAGATGTAAGCAGGCCAGGAGTTCAAGGAACTCTGCAGCAGGACGGTTTGTGGGGGAGTCAACATGGAGGTTGAAATCTCCCATAATGAGTATATTATGGGTTATTGCACATAGTGATGTGAGTAGATCTTGCAGCTCAGTGATAAAACCAGGGTGTGGTTTTGGGGGACGATAGATGAGGAGTATTGTTATAACTTCTTTATGAGATCTGTATTTGAACGGAAGACACTCAAATGTGGTCAGCTCTGGCAGTGGGAGGGGGGTGGCAATTAGATCTTTGCGATGAATGACAGCAAGACCTCCACCCCGGCCGGTGGTTCTGGCCTTCTCTAGGTATGTGTATCCTGGGGGACAGGCTTCATTTAGTGCAAGATATGAAAAGAAGACATATGCCGCTCTCGACGTAAGAATTGGGATTTATAAACTGCTAATTTCACGGAAAAACGTGCAGTCCTCCCATTGACTGTAAAATGAATGGACAGAGCATCCGGTTCAGTGAAGTGAGTCAAATGTGGAAGAGCCTTAAACCTGCATTCTATCTAAATTCCAGCAGTGGGGAACGTGGTTGCAAAAAGGAAGTCGGTGACCCACTTCTCACATGATTTATTACTACCTCAGTAAACATTTTCATGAAGCGCTTAAGGTCTCAATTGCTAATTTTAAGTTTTTTTCAATAAAGATTGAGGTTATTTTTTTGAATTATTGTCTAATTAATTTTAAAATAGACGATAAAGCAGGTGTTCAAATACTTGTGTCATGCAATAAAATGCAAATTAATTATTTAAAAATCATTGTTCATTTAACACAAAGTCCAGTGAATCATCGACCCTGAGTAATAGATATGCGTCGTTTTTTTCACACTGTTTTGCTTTCTGTAGTCCACACAGACAACATTTTGGGGCTCCTCTTTTTTGAAACCACCACCACTCCCGAGGCCCATGTGCTGTCTGACAGTTTGATAATGCCAGCTCTTTGCATCTTTTCCACGTGCAGCCTCACGGTGAGCCATATGGAGGTGCCGGGGATGTGTATAATAATTATTAAATAGAGTTGTGTCTCTAAACTTACCTCATACAATCTTGTTCTCTATTTTATAAAGGACAACACACATTAATTAACATCTCTGTAAATGTGCCAGTGTTAGCCAGAAGGGTTTTTTTCAACTGTAGGCCTTGGGCCAAAGGATTTTAGACCAGAGCAACAGGAAACAAGACATTATTACAGGTTAAACTATACAGACAGAAGTCAAAAAGACACCATACAGATGCTAAAGCAACAAATAAGCTTTCTCAGTAAGCCAGCAAGAGGCAGGAAGCAGCAAGACATCAGCACAGTTACATATCAACAGTATCCCCATTGAGTCTAAGAAGCCATGCAAGCATCAAAACACAGCCAAGCAACACATACCCGAACCGTTTACTTGCACCATGCAAAACAGTAACAAACAGTAATCAATGATGAAATAGGCTGCATCACTCATGAGGGAGGTGTTACTACAACACAGGTTAATAGGATGGTAAAATAGTTAAACTACAAGTTAAACATCAAACATGCTAGCAGAAGGTCAACAGTGATAACAACAATAATATAAAAACCAGGAGATAAAAATGTTAACAATTTTGACTTTACAAGAGCCAGGCCTTTAGACATTGTGTGAAATTATGGTAGGTGGTACAGTTTTTTGCATGTCTTTACTGTGGCGTCGGTAGGACAATTTAATTTGACCTTGGGTGTCTTGAAACGCACCATCATATAAAATGTAGTATTATTTTTTTTATCATTTTAATGTTTAGAAACACTAAAGAGAAACAATTCCAAAAGATAGGGTTTGGTCATTTGGAAATATTATAAATTATTATATAATATTATTTAATATTATGTCGAAATACATTTCTACTTTATTTAAGAAAAATCTCCCTTTGCTATTAATCATTTTGTCTTAGACATCCAAAGTTTTCTGGTCTTTTTATGTAATTAGAAAATGTTAGAACCATATTTGAAAAACAAAAAAATCAAGGTATATTCAGTATTGTTTCATTGAACACCATCATCAAACTTTAAGATGGAAAACATTGGTATGTCATAATTGTCTATATCATCAAATTTAAAGAAATCTCACATAATGGGCTATATTGTGACTTAAAACACCTTTAAACACATTATCATTGGCATCAAACAAAAAGTCATTCTTTCACACAGACATAAATTCAGTGAGCCATAATGATACCACTATATCAAGAGAGCCATGATTTACTCACTAGTTGGCCATTCGCTGAAAGACTTCCAAAGAAAGGGTAAAGGAATTTCAATGTCCATCTTTTTATTGCTCACTCTAATGTACGGTGCTGTGCTCTGGGATGTCCTTCTCATGAGATGTGCGCTTTCATTCAGTCCACTGTAGAGATGTGATTGCAAAATACTGATAAATTCACTGGTATAATTATTTACCTTCTCCATTCTTAAAGCATTGTAAGCCATGTGAATCTTCATTTTGGCATGGTTTCTATACTCAGCCACATATCTCTTTGCCTCCTCAGTATGGTTTGAAGCCTGCAGAATCTCTGCGTGGATGGCATCAACTTGAGAAGCAATTTCCATGTTTGCGTCTTTTAGGTGGGTGATGAAATATTTTGCTTTTTCACCAATCACTTGGAGGAGTTCATTTACTTTTTTTTTTAGCAAATCGCACCCTCTGCGCACTGAATGTCTGAGCTGATCATATACAGATCTTATAGAAGACATCAGTTTATCCATGATTTCATTTCCATTGAAAACAACATCAGTTCTAGGTATGGTGAAATTGATTTCACTGATGTATTTGGAAATATTCTCCACAAGGCTGGCAAACCTTTGGATTGCCCTCTCAGTGGCTCTTGATACAGACTGATAAACTCCCTGGAACATCTCCAGGCTTGAGAGCTTTTCTTCAGATCCAGGCACTGTAAACTTTGTTTCACTCATGAACTGCGTCACTGACTGTGTGAAAACATTAATTGAGTCGTTAAAATGTTTCAATAATTGTCTAGCATTGTGAGCCAACATGTCTAGAACATCCTGCACACTCATGGACATCAATCTTTCAGAAGCCTTCATGTACATGTCTTTTCCTTTATTACTAAGGTGGTTGATTATAGTCTGCAGTGTTGTAAAAGACACAAGCAGCTCATGGTAAACACTCTCTATGGCATCGGAAGCCACGTTTTTCAGCTTCATGCTGCCACGTTTGAGATCAAAGCCTAAGTGGGCAGTGTTGTACTTGTTAATGAACTTGAGCACAGCATCAGTCATTGCAGGAATCCTTTTCTTGGTACCTTCAATCACAACATGGAGGAAGTCCCAATTCCATGATGTCTGTAACATAAACTGAGAGTTTCTCAGCATGGCTTTGGCAGTGAAAACATCAGTATCCTTTTCGGGAGTAGACTAGAGTTGAGGGAAGAAATTCAATTTTTAAAACCGTGTCAAATTACACTACATATAGCAGTAATCCATCCGTAGATTTAAGAATTATTTTATTGGTGACAACAATATGCAAAATAACAGCTTAGAAGTGTCTTACCAGGTTGCGACTGAAGAGTTTTCCATAGAACTGTGACGGAGACCTCCGCTGAAATTGCAATCCAAGGAACCCGGCTGACGGACAAGACATAGATGCAGTGATGCCATCTTTGCGGGAAGCAAAGCGGAAGTGTGCATCAACAAATGTCCGGCTAGTGATGTCAACATTGAGAGTATTACGAGACTCCCTTTAAAAGAGAGAAACCGTTGTTAGAGGATTCCCTAGTGCATTTGGAAGACCCATGAACAAGAACTTTATTAAGAACTGTTCTAATATGCAGAAAAGTGCAAAGAACTTACATAGAACCAGCTTGAGGGGTTTGGCGCTTCATCCTGAGAAAAAACAACCATATTTCTATTATAGTGAATTTAGTCTAGATCAATAACAGTTCATTTCCAGGATCATCGGCGGTGCTACATTTTGTGTATGACTCTGTTCTCTTCGGGAAACAAACTTTAAGATAACAGGCTACACGCTGATTGTGGCAAGTTTTAATAGAAGGCAGGCCTGCATGGTTCTTTTGGGGAAAGATTGTAAAGATTTACAAAACTGGTGGGGATTTGCTGTAAAAATACACAAGGCAAATATTGGTAAAAGCAATTGGCGTTTAAATTTTATAGCTCACGTTTCTGTATTGTGTAAACAGTTAATTTAATATAAAGTATGTGTATGTGGCGTTTTCTTTTATGGGGTGCAAATGTTCCACCAAAACAAGTTCCTTCCTGAAACTATTTTGCTTAGCCAGCATTGCTGAGTCTGGAGCTTAGCGCCACCCAAAACGATTGTGATTGGTTTAAAGAAAGCTCTGAAAGCTCTTACAACCCAGGAGTCTTGGCCAACAATTTCAAACCTAAGCCAAAACATCTTTGTGGCCCCATTGACAGTTGTCATTTCAATTGTCTAATATCCAGAATAAATGCTAATAAAATGTAAAAGACTTTCATCTACATTTAGTTACATAGCTTGTTTGTCCAGATCCCAAATCTCATTTCAATCCAATTTGGTTTTGCATGGCTACATGCAAGTCAGGGTCAACCCTCCTCCAGTACAGTGTGTGCAGATATTGGTGGTAATGCATCTGAAGTAGTTTGGTAACTGACAAAAAAAGGATATAGGATGCAGTTAACAAATATATACAATATGTCTATTTAGAAATTGATATGTAAGAACGCCCATTTCTACCAGTAAAATAAAACAAAAAGATTATAAGTTAGTCATGATGAAAAATGTATATATGTAAGTAAAGATTTTGAATTACTGAGTTAATGAGTTAAAAAGTAAAAGAGGAGGAGATACATGATAATGTTGTTCTTCTTCTTCTTATTATTATTATTATCTTTTATTTATAGAGCACACTTCAAGCCATAAGCACAAGAGTTTTCTCCAAAAGCCTAATAAATGTGTTCAATGTCTGATGGAAGTTAGTATTGAGCGGTTGGTAGTAGCTCAGTCCATAGGGCATTGGGAACCAGAGGGCTGTCGTTTCAAGTCCCCATATGGACCAAAGTACAGAGTGTAGACTGGTAGCTAGACAGGCGCCAGTGTTTGAGCCCAATGTTTCCAGAGTGAAATGGCAGACAGCTTAGTTTTTTATTTTTTTATAACTGTTAGGAATTTAGTCTTCAACTTTATCACTAAGGCTTGGTTGGACATAATAACGGAGCGCAGGAGGATGAGATGGCCCGACTCCATGTATGATAGCATCAAATATCCTACCATTAGATAATGGCAGAACACAGTGTAAATAACTAAATATCCCTGTGCATATACAGTGAGGAAAATAAGTATTTGAACACCCTGCTATTTTGCAAGTTCTCCCACTTAGAAATCATGGAGGGGTCTGAAATTGTCATCGTAGGTGCATGTCCACTGTGAAAGACATAATCTAAAAAAGAACATCCAGAAATCACAATGTATGATTTTTTAACTATTTATTTGTATGATACAGCTGCAAATAAGTATTTGAGCACCTGTCTATCAGCTACAATTCTGACCCTCAAAGACCTGTTAGTCTGCCTTCAAAATGTCCACCTCCACTCCATTTATTATCCTAAATTAGATGCACCCGTTTGAGGTCGTTAGCTGCATAAAGACACCTGTCCACCCCATACAATCAGTAAGAATCCAACTACTAACATGGCCAAGACCAAAGAGCTGTCCAAAGACACTAGAGACAAAATTGTACACCTCCACAAGGCTGGAAAGGGCTACGGGGAAATTCCCAAGCAGCTTGGTGAAAAAATGTCCACTGTTGGAGCAATCATTCGAAAATGGAAGAAGCTAAACATGACTGTCAATCTGCCTCGGACTGGGGCTCCATGCAAGATCTCACCTCGTGGGGTCTCAATGATCCTAAGAAAGGTGAGAAATCAGCTCAGAACTACATGGGAGGAGCTGGTCAATGACCTGAAAAGAGCTGGGACCACCGTTTCCAAGGTTACTGTTGGTAATACACTAAGACGTCATGGTTTGAAATCATGCATGGCACGGTAGGTTTCCCTGCTTAAACCAGCACATGTCAAGGCCCGTCTTAAGTTTGCCAATGACCATTTGGATGATCCAGAGGAGTCATGGGAGAAAGTCATGTGGTCAGATGAGCCCAAAATAGCACTTTTTGGTCATAATTCCACTAACCGTGTTTGGAGAAAGAAGAATGATGAGTACCATCCCAAGAACACCATCCCTACTGTGATGCATGGGGGTGGTAGCATCATGCTTTGGGGATGTTTTTCTGCACATGGGACAGGGCAACTGCACTGTATTAAGGAGAGGATGACCAGGGCCATGTATTGTGAGATTTTGGGAAACAACCTCCTTCCCTCAGTTAGAGCATTGAAGATAGGTTGAGGCTGGGTCTTCCAACATGACAATGACCCGTAGCACACAGCCAGGATAACCAAGGAGTGGTTCTGTAAGAATCATATCAAGGTTCTGGCGTGGCCTAGCCAGTCTCCAGACCTAAACTCAATAGAGAATCTTTGGAGGGAGCTCAAACTCCGTGTTTCTCAGCGACAGCCCAGAAACCTGACTGATCTAGAGAAGATCTGTGTGGAGGAGTGGGCCAAAATCCCTTCTGCAGTGTGTGCAAACCTGGTGAAAAACTACAGGAAACGTTTGACCTCTGGAACTGCAAACAAAGGCTACTGTACCAAATATTAACATTGATTTTTTCAGGTGTTCAAATACTTATTTTCCTCACTGTATAATCAAATGTCAAAGTCCGGAAAGACAGCCGTTAAGTTCTCAATCATGTACTGTCTCAATCATCTCTAGATGGGGGTATGCTGTGCTTTAGGCAAGGTGTTAACAATCACAAATGGTTACACATATAAATACTACGGTGACCCCCCGTGCGTAATGCTGCATGATAGCACTGCTGACACTGCAGGAGGACTAACCCCAAATGGAAGAATCAGGAGAGAAAGAGACCATGACGATGACTGGCTAATATGACGATTTAAATTCCCTAAAGCTGTGCTATTGGATATATTTACTGAATTGGGTCCAGTAGAGAGGGCAACGCGCCAGAACCATGCCATCCCGGTCCAAATACAGGTCCTCGCCACTCTGGGGGAAACCGGCTGTGTAAGTGTTTATATTAATATTATCATCTTCAACTTTATCACTAAGACTTGTTTGGATATAATATAGTCAGGTTAAATCTTATCATGTACCTGTAGGTCTGATATATACTGAAGCTGTCCCCGGGTGACGTAATGCCTGTGACAGGTTTCCATACATTGTGTGTGAGCAGGCAGAAATTATAATTCAATTTCCAGCAATTACCAAGCGTCTGATAGGCTTTTTGCTTTTTTCCGCCAGTCGTCATGATTCAGCATGATTCACCGTCACAAATGAAAAACTGTCAGGGTCATTAAAATACTACTCGCAAGGTGCTTTTCACTGACAATTTATGGTTAAAAATGGGCGCGTATGGGGTGTCATAACAGGCTGATTCATGTACACACACTTGTGGGTAATTTCTGATTTATAAAGGGAACATTGTTTACAGGTGTGCTTACACATGGTTTTATAAATCTTTTTTTGGCAAACGCCATTTTTAGCTTTCGAGCATACGTACACTTTCAGTAAGGATCCTACGCACAGTTTTATAAAAAAGAGACCCCAGGTTTCCCTACACTAATTCAATTTGCAGTCTGATTTAATGTCTGAGAAGTTTTTGGCTTTTTCTTCACCAAATGCCAAGGTCATTATCATACTGATCAGCATTCATTAGGTGCTTTATGGTTCAAAATGGGCGTGTACATGCCGAGATAAGAGGCTGATTGACATACACACACTTGTGGGTAATCTGGGATTTATAAAGGGAACATTGCTTACAGATGTGCGTACTTTTAGTAAGGATCCTACACACAGTTTTATAAATGAGACCCCAGCTCCACCTATACTGAACTATATCATACCTTTGTCTGTCCTGTGTTGGATTATGTTGCTGGGGTTTGGGGATACAAAGTATATAAGGGATGTGAACAAGTCCATTATAGAGCAAAAAGGTATTTTCTCGGAGCTAATAAGTATGCCCCTATATTAGCTATTACAGGAGACGTCGGTTGGGAACCATGTGAAATCTGCTGGGTAGTATCTGTGCAGATTATGGAATTTATTTTTGGATATGAGTGATAGAACATTACTGTATGTAAGAAAATATTAATATGGGTGGGCCTCGGGCTGAGCTTACCCACATGCACTTTTTTTTTCTTGGTTAGTGGGCCGTGCATGAGTCAAGCCGATTGGCTGAGGTTGAGTAAAATTTAGGTAGAGCGTAGTTGGACACACAACAAAAAACACAAGCGAGTCAGGTCCGCGGGTCTGTTCAGTTAACGTTTAGGGTTTTTTCAGCTTCAGGTTTTTTTTTAACTTTGGTTTGTAGTACTTACTTAGTAACCAGTAGATTTCTGGTAAACGTAGGGTTTCAGACATGCTGCTTGGTTTAAATGCGACTCCTGTTGCGTCTGCCGTCAGAGATTTTTATTTTTTTTTAACTGTCAGCTGGCTTAATTAAAGTCAATGCAGATCTGAGAAACACCATCTGCCCCCGCACCCTCTCTCGCTCTCTCTCTCTCTCTGTCTCTCTCTTACTCACACACACACACACACACATATACACACATACACACACACACACACTCACACATACCTGGTGTGGAAATAAAAAAAATTAAAAAAGAACCAAAAACAAAAAAAAAATCACACTGATAATAAAAAAATTAAAAGTTAAAAAAGAAAGTTATATTGAGTATGAAATCTCTTGTTCATTACATTTTACTTCATAATTGCAACCGCATGTGTTGTATTCATTGTTGCAAAACTTGTTCTGTATATATAACAATTTCTGATCAACTCATATCAATTGCATGCTTAAATAACATACTGGTTAAAGCCCCGCCCATTTCAAGACAACCCGACCCACTTCCGGGTTAAATTCTGTCCACTTCTGGGTTAGACCCCGCCCAGTCCGAGTACAGATACGGATACAGATAATTCATGTGGTAAACAGATACAGATACAGATAATGCTGTACTCGCTCATCCCTACTAGACATAATATCTACATACATGGCATTTGATTGGAGGCTAGTTTCACTTTGTCCAACAGCAAAATTAAAATAGTTTAGATGTGTGTACATAGTTTCTGTAAATGTATTTTATTAATTGTCCATTTCATGATAATATTGAACATGAACATGTATTTTAAGTTCCATTAAAGAGGGGGGAAGGGGGGTCACAGTTGAGCATTTAAAAATGTGCTTAAAAGTAATGCATTAGTTACTTTATGAAGTAACTAGTTATTTTTATAATTTGTAACTGAGTATCTAATTGAGTTACTTTTTGGAAAAGTAACTAGTAACTGTAACTAATTACTTTTTAAACGTTACTTGCCCAACACTGTTTATGAGAGAAAATGTAGATATTGATGTGATTAAAGGCTGTTTTTCAGCTGTTAAAATATTGAAACAAGACGTTGGTTGGGCACTAGCGACGATCTCAATGAAATTGAAAAGGAAGTTAATTTTGCTTTGTATTGTCGATTTTATCATAATTTCAGATTTCAGTTTTTTTAGTTTGTTAAAGTAAAAGAGATGAGGGTTGTAGGATATCGATCTGTTAGTTTGGTTTAAACAAAAACTGTTTTATTTGCGCACTTTAGAACAAGAATGGGCATGCTTTGTATCTGTCTGGCAGTCATCCCCGTTTATTTACTTAACTTAATTAGTTATTTTTCAGTGGCTGTAGTTTTGTTTTATGTATGAAATGTTTAGTTCTTGTTGGATGTTGGGGTTAAACTATCAAGTCGTGGCTGTCAAGATAGATAAGATATAGTCTTGTATCTTCTAAAGGCTTTGTATGGGTATGTGTACAATGTGTTTTGGCATTTTGGCACACTGCTATCCTCAGCCTACTGCACAAAGATAAAAGTCCTTTGGCTTATTTTGTTGAAACTGTTTTGTGCAGTGGTGCAGTGCCATCCATCTCATTTTTCACCTACTTAATGATAAAAATTTTAAAATCTGATGACAGCAATGTCTTTGCAATCCCCAAAACCCCCTGGAATAGTCAAAGATTTTACACTTCCAACTTCTACTTATATACCAATATATTGTAAAACTACAACTCCCACCAGACACACGCCACAGAACCTTTAACAAAGCCAGTATACTTGTAGTTATTCCAGGGTTGGTGGGTGGACCCCTTCAACTCTTGTTTTGTGCTGTCTGCCATGGATGGGCAAATTGCGCGCCAGTTGACCGAACAATCTGAATCCTATACAGTACAAAATACAAATACATGAAAATAATTTTTTTTATTCTTGTTATTTTGATTGTATAAATCCTCACGTACAATGTATGACAAGTGTATCAATATTACGTCTATATTGTTTGTTTTTCGTTATGACTCGCTGAGCTGCAATTACTATGTCACCTACTGATATCATCCTGGCTGGTTGGAGATGCGTAACCATTATACTCAGATTACTGAAAAACTAAGCAACTAGTCCCACGGTTGTTGGTGACAAAATCACTCATTAAATATGTACATTGCAGCAATATTGGTGTTACTGAGCTGCCTGGTTGCTTTCTGATTCTTTGACATGAATGACTGCATTGCATTATGGAATATGCCTAAATCTGCTCATAGCCTCGTATTGTTATGTCTTACAGCATACTGTAATATTTTACTGGTAAGATTGACATAATAACTAAAATAAAGAATAATTAAAATAATAAATATGAATAAATGTTCATTAATGTAGTGGTTAAAATACCAATATCAAAACGGTATAGCTTTTTGGTGCAATTCCGATTAACAGAAAAAAATATGTGTTGCATGCTCTAAAGATACTAATTGAAATACTTTAGTTTAAAAATTGTGTTCATGTACACATATCAATAGATTAAATTTGAACTATCTCACGAACTGCCGTGGGACTGGGTTGGGTTGAGACCGATACAGGCAGAGGGACAGACGAAGTAATAAAATTAAACTACATTTTACAGTCATTGTTTTGTCAAAGATATTGCATGTTGATATTGTCGCTGTTACCATTTGATGATGGCGGTGGCTCCTCATCAATGTCTTGTCTTAGTCATGAAAGAAAAAAGCTATTGTGCGTAGTTTTTGCCCCCACAAGGAATTCAAAGTAATGACAACAAAACTGTCGCCGATTCCACATGATACAATCCTTCCTTGATTGCGCACCACCCACACCCCTCCTCCACACAGTCACTTGCAACCAAGGAGGACATGGAGGATTAAAAAAACATAATTTTGTATTTTCTTTGCGCAAAAGTTGCCGGAGAACACAATTTTCTTCAATACTGAGAAATACACAGAGAGTATTGTGGAGCTGATAGTCTTAATTAGCTTTGTATCAACTCATTTGGCAATGTCTGAATGTAACAGACTGTCATTAATATAAAACAAGTTATGTACTAAAGCTTTAAAACTGGCACATACATACACACACACAAATGAAAAGAAATAGAACATAAAAATAAATCTCATGACCACAGATGTGTTATCTGTCAGCTTTTAGGAAAAGCTATTCTGTAAAGGTTTATCATGAAAAGTCTTGCTTTTCCAGACCTCCACACAGCATTCTGGGATGGGAGATAAACGTGCTCTGGTTTATTTGTATTTCTTTAAACCAATCGTCTTGGGCAACGCTAAGCCCCAGACAGAGCAACGCTAAGCCCCAGACAGAGCTGCTGTGCCACTGCAAAATAGCCTCAGGAAGTAACTTGTTTTGGTGGAATGTGTACATTTTAAAAGTTGTTTTAGTTGTGCAACAGAAAACTCACATTGGACAAATAGTCTAGCTGGCTTTCTCGATTTACCCTGCAGAGAAATGAGGAGCAGGTAACCATAGTCATCATAAATCGACCGGACTTCCAACACAAAAAAAGCAGAAGGTATCCGGCCAAAAAGAGTGTGATCCGGCGGAATTCCCAGTGGCAATGGAGCAATCACGGAAGTGGAATGTCATGGATACACAGTAGACTAATCATGACTAACTTTTCATCTTTTCTTTTGTTTGTCTTTGACTGGGCTTTCATGGCCATTTCATTAAATTAAGCAAAAAAGTCTAGATTTTTGATTTAATAAAAAGTAAGAAACAAGAAAGACACTGTATACACAATGACTTCTCATGAATGATTCGTATGATATCCTATGACATAACGTGGCCACTGGCCGGTTAGTAGCAACCGGTCACATGACAGTTAAGTTTAGCGGTCTATACAGTTAAATTTAGCTGGCAAAAGCTGACTTTGAGCCGGGTACAAGGCATTGAGAAGGGACGGCCCTTTAAGGGGCGGGTGCAGTTGAGATTA
Organism: Etheostoma nigrum; assembly: GCA_029931835.1. Lineage (NCBI taxonomy): Eukaryota > Metazoa > Chordata > Actinopteri > Perciformes > Percidae > Etheostoma > Etheostoma nigrum. The sequence goes on along the minus strand of CM057256.1, from coordinate 27,562,258 downwards.
GCCCCCAGAAGGTGATTGTCATGTGGCAACAAAAGTTAGGTTTAGGTACCAAAACGACTAGTTAAGATTAGAAAAAAGGCTGGTCCCTTTAGGGTACTCCCGGGACACAAACACGCATTTCCTGGATGAAGGTACACAAATTCCGCTACTCCCCCTTTAAAGCCCTGTGTTTTTTGACCCACCCATACACCCGACCACCTTCCTACGCAGACCTGAGCGGTACAGCAGTAAATACGTGGGATACATATGAATCATAGAAGTATGAATGGTTCATGAGAACAGCTTGGTATACACCTACCTTAGGTTTTGTGCCAAAACATGTTGCCAGTTGACATTTATATCACTGTGAATAAAGTTGTACTTCCCATTTAGCTTGATTAATCCATTATCAAATCCAAGGGTTGCAACGGCTGAGGGGACATAAGCAAAATAAAATATTAGATACGTTGCAATGTCTTAGATCTAGTAATTCATACTAAATTGTCTTATCAAATAACGTAGAGTGTGTGCCTATCTTACCAGAGAGGTCATATTCCAAGAAGATCATGGTAGAAGTACAAATTGAATTCAACGAGGTTACAAGATTTGAGTCCTTTCTCTCCACATTGGCAGTTGCTGATACATTATAAGTAGGGGAAGAAACATTCAGAGTGGCCATGAGGGCTCCAAAAGCTGGAATAAACACACTTGAAGGCAAATGTGAGGCAATTTCAGGGATTTCAATTTTTTGCTCGGGCACTGACATTTTTGGCAAGCCAGGTAACATGATTTCAAAGTCTGTAATGGTGATAACCTTAGGGATGGTAAGGTTCTTAGGATCAATTGTAAAGCTTTCCACATGCAAATTGGTAAATGGTACATCAAAGGCTGGAACTGAGATTGCAGGGGGAAGAGTGACAAAATCAGGGACATCCGGATTTTCAAATCGCATGTCTATGTTCCTTACGGAGTATGGAATTTCTTTTACCCAAGGAGGCACTGCAATACTAATCCCAGGGATGACAAAAGTGATGCTGTTTTCAAATAGTTTGAATGGAATTGTATACTCTTGGCCATCCATGGTCTTTGTGTACACAATGCTGGAAGAGATGTCAAAGAACTGTAAGTCATCCATATTTGTGACCTGATCATACTTGAAAACATCCCACAGGGTTTTCTGATATACAGGAAGCCTAACTAACTTCAAGATAGCTAGGTGGCCTGCCACTGATTTGGTGAAGTCCATGCGTACTTCAGATTTATCATTGGACACAAGTAAATGAAAAGAATGGATAAGAGATGCCAGCTGTTCCTTACAAGACCAAGTGAACGACTGCTTATTTGAGCTGATGACAAGGTTGATGCTTTGAATTAGTTCAGCATGACCCAAACTACTTGGCTGACTTGCAGTAATACTCAATGTAGTCTTGAAAGTTGTTAAAGGAACATCTAGTTCTCTCTTAACAATGTGCTTTCCATTTGTGTTGAAATTTGTGGAATCAACATCGTTATTGCTGGTGTAGCCAAACATTCGCTGCAAGGAGACTTCAAGAGCCAGGTTTTTATTCATGTTAAACTGAAAAATGTTTGAGCTTTGTTTTTGATTTTCCTGTTTGTCAATGTTTGAGTTTAAGAAAGTCTTGACAGTTGAATGCAGGCTATTGGCATTAAGGTAGAAAGTTGCCTCATTTTCTAGATCTCCAGCAAAGTTACACCTGTCCATCATCTTTATGTCTGACTTTCCTTGGGTAGATGTCTCCAGTGACACATGAGAAGAAAGTGCTTCCAGTGACCAGTTCATATCAATGTTTCCTTTGCCTACAGACTCAATTAGAGGAATGTTAAACATGTATTTTAGTTTTATCTTGGAAACAACATTTAACTTGTTCTTGGTATTTCCGGTGAGTTCCTGATTCAATTCTAGATTGAGGAGGGGGAAATTGATTTTAGCAATGTTGGCTACAGAAGCTTCCATGCTCCCTTTGGTGAGACGAACAGCATATTTATGGTTTGCCTCCACATTATTATGCTCCAGGGACACAGTGGTAGCCAGCTTTATTCCTCTCTTCCTTGTCAAACTGGTGGTGCCATCAATTTTTCCATTCAATATGTCAAAGACAGATGTTGAGGAAGCTCCTAACCGTGCAACAATGTCAGACTGGTTGTAAAGGCCAGCATTAACACTTAAACTAATAACTGGGGATTTGAAGGAGAAGTCACAAGTTATGTTGCCCATAGCTGGGATCAAAATGTGGTTCTGAATGGCTGGTAGTGTGAAATTAGGCAGCTTTATTTCACTTAAAGTTTCTGGAACATGGACCACAGGTAACTCCAAAGATGGTAGCACAAGGGTGTAGGATGGAACAGAGAAAACAAGTGCTGGAACTTTGAAGCTTGGTGTACTAACTTCCTTGGGAACAAAGTAGCTAAAGGCCGGCATCTCTGCCCTAATAGCAGAAACCTCAATATCTAATACTGGTATTTTGTATCCAGGGACAGTGAAGATTCTAGAAGGCAAGCTAGAAGTGTCTATTTTGTGTTTGATATACTGTAACTTTGCTTGGTTGTACGAATCTTTTAGAACTGCAACTACTCTGTCTCTACATTGTTCAAATTGAGCATGGATAATGTGGGCATTGTCAGTAATTGAATTGTAAATTGGTTCAAGATGTAATTCAAAGCTGTGTGTATCAGGGTTCTTGTAGTAATGAAGCTTTAGATTCATATCGAAAGACTGTTGAGGAGTGCTCAGCAAGGTTTCAAATCCAGCATTTTCCCACAATGAAAAGTCTTTGACCTCAGGGGTTTTAATCGCGAGATAAGGTACAGTTATCTCTGGGATAGATAGAGGAACAGTTAAAAAGTCAAAATTAGCTTCTCCATTAGCTGATGAGTAAAATAAGATTTCCATTTTATTGTTTTCTGCTGTGAAGTTGTGATTGTACTTATATTGGTTGAATCTTGCCAAAGTAAACCAACCAGCACGCTGCTTCTCAGAGTTTAGTATGACACCATAGTCATGCTGCAGATCCACCTTTCCAGTAAGTTTCAAGGGGAAGAACATCTTTAAGTTTACTTTATTCTTAACATCAAGCACAATCTCAAATGGGTGGGCCATGAATTCCAGTGAGTTGGCCATGAATCCACTCAGACGTTCAGTGAATTCAGCATTATGAGAGGCTGTCAATGCAAGTTTCAATTCCCCAACATGAGCCTCTCCATTTAAAACCACAACACTCTTCTTGACAGATGGAAGTTCAGTTTCACATCTTGCTTCAACAGTGGTATGGCTTAAGGCCACTGATTCAGCAGTTAGTGTTTGCTTAGATTTCATGGCTTTACAGTCTGCTTCTCCTACAAAAGTTAACTTGGCCGTGCTAAAATTGTTGTTGAATTCTACATTGCTTTTGTATGTACATTCATCAGAATAGTCTTGAATGGACCACTTTCCATTAGTAGTAGTTTCACCGATCACAGTTATTCTGCCTGATTCCATTGTGGCTGCTATATTCTGTTTCACTGATGCCTGACTTGAAGTTTCAATTGACGGGATGTGCAAGATGTGGTTGTAAGTTGTGTTTATGGCTACAGAGATTCCATTCTTTAATGTAAGTGCCAAATTCTTGACTAAGTCTATGGTGCACATTTGGGTTGTGGCCTTGGTAGTGGTCTTAGCAGAAGCCTCAGCAGAAGAGCCAGTGAGTGTCAAGGATCCTTCATGATCAATTGAGAAGGCCACATTAGTAGCTTTCACTTTTTCTGTGAATAGCAAATACTTCATTCTGGGAGCTTCCAACTGAGCAGTGGCTTCAAAGCTGTATTCAAGGGGTTCAAATGGTGATTTTGCATATGAAGTAATAGTGGCTGTTAACTGTGGTTTTTTTGGTGTGGACGTTGAGTTCACAATCTTCCATGAAGTTTCAAGAGTGTAGTGAGGGGAGTTCAATCTAAATTCTCCATATAGTTTGCCAAAAACTGGGATACAAATGTCACTGGGAACCTTAGGCAATTTGATCTCTGGAATTGGCAGCATTGTGATTTTAAAGCCATTCAGATTTAATTTGGAGATATTGAAGGCTGGAAATTTAATTTCGGAAAGAGTTATTTCTGGAAAGGTGAGATCTGGTAGTTCAGATAGGTAAAGAACTTTAAGGTCACCAAAGGTTTTCTCAGGATCCGGTGTTTGGATCTCAAATGTTTGGATTTTGTCAAGGATTCCAACTATATTTGCTTTGATCTCATCAAAGTTTATGGTAAAGGTAGAACTTGTGTAGGAGTTGAGGATGGTGAACTCAGGGACTGAAATTTGAGCTGGGATGCTGATTTCCTGCAGTTTGTTCAAGTTGATTGTAAATGCTGGAATGACAAGGTCAGTGAGAGGTACAGTAAAAGTTGGAATTTCAATCTTAGCTCTCTTCAGTGCACCCAGAACTCCATCTACAGTTTGCGTCATCTGGGTAATGATCTCATTGTCATTGGCTACTTTTCTGATCTTCTCCATCAGTTGGTTAAACTGTGCAGAAATGTAGGACACCCCATTACTGTAGGATTGGCTTGCCCTTTGGAGGTAAATGTTCATTTCATTCCTGATATTCATGTCAAGGATTCTTTCTCGAATGTCCTCCAGGATATCCTGCACTTTTAACTTGATGTCATTGTAAAATGTAGTGTCAATCACTTTTTTTAGTTTCTTTAAAGCGTCAGCTACCTTTGTGTTTTTGAGTTTGTGCAAATATGTGAAGATGGAACTTTGGATCTCTCTAAAAAATTCCCTAACTGCCTCAATTTTTTGCACAGTCTCATATGTTTTAATCTGTTCATTGATATAGTTTGTTAGTTCGTCAATTTTCCTGTTAATCTCATTAACAAATGCACTGTAGTCAAATTCCTTGATTGACTTAAGCATTAAAGAAATGCATTGATTAAGGTTATCAATGCTTGTCCTAAAATCGATTTTTCTGAGCTGGCTTGTCACACTGTGCAGAAATTGCATAATTTGATCATAAACAAATTCAAAGTTGATAGATTTCATAGCATCTACCATTGATTGCACAGTCTTATCAATTTTGAATTCCTTGATTAGAATTACTACCTGATCCATTAATTCTTTAAATTTATTATCAAGTTTGTATTTTAAAATTAGATCCCTAATGTAAAAATACACTGTATTTATTTTGTTGGGGATTTCATATTCATCAATCCAGTTGACAATAACATCATTCATAGCTTCAATCATAATTGCTATGTCTGAAGAGGGGATTTTATATGATAGCTGTTCAACATACATGGCCAAATCAATTGAGAGAAGATAATCCTCTAATGTTTGTAAAATTATGTTAACTTCAAAGTTCTCAACAGATTGCTTCATTTTGGACAGTTTGTCTTTGATTTTCTCCAAGATTCCATAGTTAGAATCAAATTCTCGCAGCCACCCAGCACTGCTTTCCGTGAGCTTCTGTAAATCAATCTGTCTGATTATGTCCTCGAAGGCATCAAGTACTTTAATAAATGAAGTCTTGATTGCATACTTCTCATCAAAGGCTCGAAGCTGATTTCCAATTTGTGAAAGTACATTTGTTATCTTGTCGGCAAGGTGTCCGGCCTTGACATAGTCTTTGACTGTAAGAATGAGATCTCTAAATTTGGTGGCGATGTCCAGTGCCATATTTTCCATGTTCTTTCTCAAGTTGTTCATTGCAACCTCTAAGTCATCCATTGTTACAGCAGACTCATGGATTAAATGATCAAGTTTTGCTTTTACTTGATTCACTTTGTTCTCCAAGTCAATTTCTCGCAGGAAGTCACTCACTTGCATAGGTAGCCGATCTAACTTGGCTTTAAAATCAGTAATTCTCTGATTAATATCTAAATTGTTGATGGATTTTTGAAGCAATTCTAAGGCTTGTACAAGTGTGGTCTTGAGCTTCTCAAAAGCAACAGGAAAACTCTTAATGAATGGGATGTTAATGATATGACAGTCACTGTTTTTATCATACTTGAGGAAACCAGCCATACCTAATTCTTGTATTTCTGATCTCTTGTCTTTGCTTAATTTGCTGAAAATGTCTGTTAACATTATTCCAGAAAATTCAAATCCAGTCTTCTCAGGATTATTGTAAATACTGATGTCCTGGTTATAAGCATGGTTGTTTAGTTCAGATTTTACTTTCCAGGTCAGAGATTGGTCACTTGGTGACAGGAGGCCATCAAATTTGTTGTCCAAATTAGTGAAAGACTCCCCACTTGAAAGCATATGTGTGATTGATATCCGGTTGTCATGTGAGAATGCAAGAGCTAGGGGCTCAGCTTTTACCAACAACTTGCTGTACAGCTGTCCGGTGTGCTTCCCGTATAGATTAATTTCTCCATCACTGTTTATAAGAGCATCAACAGTGAGGCTAAAAGGCAGTGCCATAGTGCGAATGGTGCTGTTAAAACGTAGAGGTTCAGAATAAATTTGTGCCTCACAGTTTGTCTTGGAGGAAAGTGCAGCAAACTCAAGTTCACAGTTGTGACTTAGCTGGGCATCCATTACATTTCCAGACATGCTGTGTTTTATTGTACCAGCCAAATTATCATACTTGAGTTCATAGATATGATTAATTTTGTGTTCTTCATATGATCCCATCATACTTCCACTCAGATCCATCTTAAACGGCTCAAGCTTTATGTGGCCTTCATTGTTCAAACTGACATCATAAAACTTAAGATCATTTGTCATATCAAATGATATAACAAATGGTTTCATATCAACATTGGTGTCTTGCTTGTAGTAAATATCTTCACAGATGAAGTTGTTAGTCTTGGAGTGCAGGGCTAGGGTCCACATAGTGAGTGTCAGTGTGTGGCTATTTTCTGTAGTCATCTGCTTCAATGTTCCCATTGTATTGCTAGTAAAGGTTAGAGCCCTTTTGGTAAGTAAAATATCAATGTTGTTTCTTGTAGTTGCATCATATCCATGGCCCTTAAGGACACAATTCAAAGAGGCTACCACAGGTGTGATTTTACCCTCAATGCTCAGCTCTCCTCTGCTCTCCTCAGTCATCGCTTTGGTCCCAGAGGACAAGAATGCTCCATTGTTGTCTATCTCACCACTGAATATATTCTCCACTGTGACAGAGCTGCACTGAATGCTGTTAGTTCCACTTGTGGTCAGACCATTTCTTCCAATCATAACAGAAGCTTTGTGCAATCCACGACCTGTATCAAAGGTGAAGGAAACTTCAGAGTTTACCTCAAGCACATTTGAATCCAGGGATCCTGTTATAAGTGAGTATGCCCTATTTGTGTTATCATCTGCCTGTGACTCAATTATGAGGATGGCCATATGGCTGGACCCACTAAGCTCAACTTTGTTATAGAATGATTTACCCATGGCTGTGGCAATGGCATTGCTCTTCAGGGTTAGTTGGGCATCTTTATACTTGAGCTCTGCTGCATGCTTAAGAACATCCTTCTGGGCATTGGTTTTGAACACAATGTTCAACTCAGAGTTTGCATAGATTCCATGTATCATGCTGTGAACTTCGATAAATGGCAAGTTTATGTGCAAATTGGACTCTCCTCTTCCTTCTCCATTTAGTGGATGTAGGTTGTAGCTGTGGGTGTAGGAGGTATTGGTGTAGAAGGAACATATTTTAAGTGATCCGTCCACGGTGCCATCTCCTGAGACTTCATCAGAATCTAGAGCTGAAGTTGACTGAGCAGAGTAATAAAGAGAGGCTTGCATGCCTACTGGACTAGAGGCTTCCATCTTATAGCTGGCTCTTGCATTCAATTTGTTGGTTACCTTTAAGGTTTCTAAGACACTGAAGCTTGTGTCAATGAGGCTATGGCTGAAGGAACTATTCAGAAGATACTTGAGATTATCATCAGCTCTTCCTGACGTCATCCCGATTCCTTTAAAAAGAAAGAAAGGATGTAAAGGAATTATCAGAATCTGTAACAGCACAGGCAAAGATGTAGAATAATTTCTGAAAAACACATGCTTAATGCTGAAATGTTATTTGCTGCAATTTATCAAAACTATTACTATAATATAATATATATGCTCCAGATCTCATCTTTCCCAATGGAAGGTCAGTTTTACAGAAACAAAATTTAATTTTGTTTTAACTACATTTTTAGATCTTATCTGTCATGCCACTTTTTCTTAGTGAATATAACAAAAGCCCACACCCTTATTCAAGGTGCTTTAAATACTGTCCAAAATTCAGTCTGGGCTGGGATTGCCTCCACAGATCTCTCACACTAGAGTTTGACTGACATGGCCAGGAACGGATGTACACAGCTTTCGCTTTCTGATGTAACAAGCAAACGTGGAGGTGGATGAGCCGTAATAGCAGCAGCTAGCAGAGCTGACAGCGGCTATAATGCTCTAACTCTGCACAGCACGGGCTCAGATGAAGGTTACTGCTGTTTAACATATCACAGAGGAAGGGACACTAGCTAGCTACAATAGCTCTATGGTTAGCTCACACTCTCCTAGCTATCACCACAGAGCGGTGCACCTCAGTGTTGACGTTAAGCAGGTAACCTCCGTAAGAGCCCCATTCTGAAGGGAGAGGCTAACACTTTCAACAACCCTTTCTCACAGCTAGGTCATCAAATACTGACGCCAAAGGGAGGTACTCAAATGCACTAACATGCATGTGCAGCTGGACTGGCTACCAGAACAATGTAAATTGACTGTATTTATATAGTGTTTGAATTCCTTAATTAGAATTACTACCTAATCCATTAATTCTTTAAATTTATCATCAAGACTGTATTTTAAAATTAGTTTACTAATGTAAAAATGCACTGTATTTATTATGTTGATGATTCCATATTCATCAATCCAGTTGACAATAACATCATTCATAGATTCCATGATATTTGCTATGTCTGAAGAGCGGATTTTATATGATAGCTGTTAAACATCATTGCAACCTCTAAGTCATCCATTGTTACAGCAGACTCATGGATTAAATGATCAAGTTTTGCTTTTACTTGATTCACTTTGTTCTCCAAGTCAATTTCTTGCAGGAAGTCACTCACTTGCATAGGTAGCCGATCTAACTCTGCCTTTGATGAGAAGTATGCAATCAAGACTTCATTTATTTAAAGCCAGTAATTCAGTTTCAATTCAGTTTTACAGTTTTACTTTTCTAGACTTAAAGACTACTCAAAGACTACATAATACAGGAACCTTTCACCCTTCACACACACATTCATACACTGATGGCAGAGGCTGCCACACAAGGTGCCACCTGCATAATCACATTCCAAATATTCACGCAGCATGAGGAGCAATTTGCGCTTCAGTGTCTTGCCTAAGGAACTTCAACATGTAGACTGCAGGGCCAGGGATGGACTTTCCAATTGAACCCCAAATTGCTCCTGATGTTGCACCATCTGTGTGTGAATGTGCGTTAATCTGATCACCAGTGTATGAATGTGTGTGTGCGTGTGCCCCTGTAGTGTGTAGAGCATATTGAGTGGTCATTAAGACTAGAAAATTGCTAAATGACATATATGCAGTCCATATACAGTACATGACGTACAGGACCTTTAACTATTAATTAGTTTAAAAAAAATGTTCACCTTCAAGCTTGTACGACAGTAGATGAAAAGGGGATTGGGCCATAGCTTTGTACTGTGCAATGTAGCTTGGGACATCAACAGTGTTGTTGCCCCCAGTGATGGAGCCTTCCCAGCTGTAAATGTTGCTGTTGATCTTGGTGGATGCTTCAGCCAGACCAAGAAGGGGGACAGTGAAATCTAAAGAAGGCGGTATAGTGAATGATGGTAGTGGATAGTTTTTGGCAGGGATATATAGACCTATCGCCGGTAAATCTATAAGGGGAATAGACAAAGTGGTTGGTATGTTTATTTCTTCTGACTTTTTGCCGGCATGTGGAAGAGGAAGTGAGATGGCCATCTTATCCTTGTTGAACTGGTATCGGAACAAACTGTCACTGTTGAGATAGAAGAGAATGCATGATCAATATGGTTCCAATTTTAGACTGCATTTGGAGTGATGCCAAGATCAAAAAGTGGCTGATGGTGAGCCACTGTGGTACATTATTATTTACTATTTACTCATCATTCCCATTCTCATATCTCACTTATTATTTGTTATTTATTCATCATTCTCATTCCCTATTCCAGAGCTGTTCATAATGTTCATACGGTTCATAATATAATATAACATAATACTATTTATCCCAGTATCCTTTGCACTATGCTCCGCATTTAAATAATTTTTATTGCATTATATTCATTACACTAATGCCTCTATATTGTTTCTGTTTAAATTATGTATATATTAGTGTGTATATATTGTTTGGTTGTTTGGTTGTTTTATATGTGTTTGCACATTGTGAGCAACAATGTTCCAAAGTAAAATTCCTCGTATGTGTCCTCATATCTGGCAAATAAAGCTGATTCTGATCATTGAGTTGCTTAAATGCTCAGTACTAATACCTGCTGTAGCAGTGGTAATAGTAGTGGATTGATGTTTGTATCAGTTCTAACACTGCTATTATGAGTTATCACCATATGTGTTTTGTGAACTTGTATTGTGCCTTTCATATGACTCAGTCTAAAAATGGTAAAGTGAATAAGAACAATTGAAGGGGAACATGATCCGGTCTGAAATGTGTCTTCAGCACAAACGGATTCAGGCAGCATGCCTCAAATCCTGGCTGCTGAGTGAGGCACATCACATCTGCTGATTGCGGGGTGAGCTCCTCGACCGGCGGCCAAAACGCACTCACTTCCCTACAGCACAAGCTGTCACCCGCAGTTTCAGCACCAAATACACAAGCACTTGCCAAACACAGCGACACGTTTTCACCGGAGGAAGAGGTAAAGGCTTAGAAATAACACTAGGCAAATATGGTGTTACTGCAGGTAGTAGGCTACCATCAAAACGTGGGCAATCTAATCAGAAATGTGTTAATGTTGGGGGAAAGATTTAAATAGGGATTATCTTGGGGGGGGGGCATGATGCCTTCTATTCCTACATCTAGATAAGTGTACCTTCTACATCTAGATAAGCGAGAGCTGTGTCCGGGTTCTCGGCAGTAAGTCGGACTCGTTCCAGGTGAGGGTTGGCCTCCGCCAGGGCTGCGCTTTGTCACCAATCCTGTTTATAATATTTATGGACAGGATATCGAGGCGTAGTCGGGGCGGGGAAGGGTTGCAGTTCGGTGGGCTCGGGATCTCATTGCTGCTTTTTGCAGATGATGTGGTCCTGATGGCGTCATCGGTCTGTGACCTTCAGCACTCACTGGATCAGTTCGCCGCCGAGTGTGAAGCGGCTGGGATGAGGATCAGCACCTCTAAATCTGAGGCCATGGTTCTCAGCAGGAAACCGATGGAGTGCTTTCTTCAGGTAGGGAGTGAGTCCTTACCCCAAGTGAAGGAGTTTAAGTACCTTGGGGTCTTGTTCGCGAGTGAGGGGACCATGGAGCGTGAGATTGGTCGGAGAATCGGAGCAGCTGGTGCGGTATTACATTCTGTTTATCGCACCGTTGTGACGAAAAGGGAGCTGAGCCAGAAGGCAAAGTTCTCGATCTACCGGGCAATTTTTGTTCCTACCCTCACCTATGGTCATGAAGGCTGGGTCATGACCGAAAGAACGAGATCCAGGGTACAAGCGGCCGAAATGGGTTTCCTCAGGAGGGTGGCTGGCGTCTCCCTTAGAGATAGGGTGAGAAGCTCAGTCATCCGAGAGGAGCTCGGAGTAGAGCCGCTGCTCCTTCGCGTCGAAAGGAGCCAGTTGAGGTGGTTCGGGCATCTGGTAAGGATGCCTCCTGGGCGCCTCCCTAGGGAGGTGTTCCAGGCACGTCCAGCTGGGAGGAGGCCTCGGGGAAGACCCAGGACTAGGTGGAGAGATTATATCTCCAACCTGGCCTGGGAACGCCTCGGGATCCCCCAGTTGGAGCTGGTTGATGTGGCTCGGGAAAGGGAAGTTTGGGGTCCCCTACTGGAGCTGCTGCCCCCGCGACCCGACTCCGGATAAGCGGATGAAGATGGATGAATGGATGGAGAAAAAAAACTCAAAAACAAAAGCTAAAGGTTTATAATTCAAGAGTCAATTTACCAAAACAAACTATGACCTAAAAAAGAATGGACGACAGTGTCCTTTGGAACTCCAAACTCTTTGAGCTTCCTCAACAAGACTAATTCAATTCAAATTTATTCATTGTGTCAAATCATGTTTCTTGCATTCTTGCATATGTACCCAAAGTATTAGAGCTAACATGGCTATTGTTGGCTTTGCTTCCGTATTGGCTTACCCCATGGATGTAATAATGTACCAAAGTGGCATATGCCAACAGCTGCCGTGGCTGGTAGGTGTATTGAGTGGCCAGTGCCACCAGGGGATCAGTTTAGTCTGCTCCTGTGAGGCTCTGTGTGGCTAGGGGCTTTGTCTATTGGTTGATTTTTGTCTTTTTACTTTTTGAAACATATTTCAGATAAGTAAAAAAAAATTTGAATGCATCTGCCAACACTGCCAGGTTTACCACGAGCAATTGCATTCATTAGATCTGGAAGTCACTGTTTTTTGTGGCTCTTTAGGCTTAACTGGTTGGCTACCTCTGGTTTATGCCATCATCCAATAGCAAATGCAGTTGTGGTGAGCGGCATGTGCCACCAGGCTTATGGCTATAATGCCACCAACGTAGTCTGAAAATAAATATATTTTTATGTCTATGCTCGCCACCGTAATCAGTCTGACTAATCAATAACAGTAAACCAACTAAAGTTAACCCAATAAAAGGCATGTATGTTTCTCTTGTCCGTTCTGTTGCTGGGATATGAGTGATGCTTTTGAAGGAAAGTAACGTTAAGTAATGTTACATATCATCATTACAGATGTACTCTAAGCCTAAATTAACATTAGAGCTTTAGCTAACAATCTGACTGTTAATCCAAACAGAGATTTAAAGCTTACAACTTTAGAGCAAACTAAACTGTACTTACACCATAATGAAACAAAAAATACAATTACTTCTGGCATGTTTAATAGTAGAACGTGATAACACATTCCATTATATAAAACTCCACATTGCGGAACATTAACCAGACATACATAACATAACATTATCTATTATTCACCATAAGGCCACTTTGAATTCAATCTCGGCACTACTGTGCAGGGAATCAGAGAACAGAACAAGTACTGTAGTACTGAACTGTTAAGTTAGGGTTTATGCCCAGTAATAACTGAAAATAATGTTCTTAAATGATCAAATATAAATTAAACACTCACGACTGCAGAAACAATTTCTCAGCCAGGGATGGCAGGGTAAGATCTGAGATGCTCCTCTTACTTCGCAGGTTTGCAAGATAGGGGATGCTTGCTGTCAATTTGTCCAACCATATATCACCCGCCTTTAGGGTGACATAGAGATAAATTGCATTTTACTTAAGGCAAAAACTGTAAAGCTTAAAAGCGCTCAAAATAACATAATAATAAAGATAATATCTCTGGTTCTGCTGTATCAATTTTTATCATGTCTAACTGTCCATCAAGACCATCAATGTTAAAAGTGCAATGCGAAATCAGAGTACTTAAAACTCTGGTGCACAACATGAACTTTCATTACATGGCATTATATCCACCAAATGGCACTATCAACCTAGAAAACGACTATGTCCTTTGCTCATGGGCTAACTTTTAACCATAATTCTTAGTTTTTATGAAAAAAAAACAGACAAATCAGAATGACAAATGCAATCTCTTGAAGAAGATAATAAAAAAATGTCAAAGCACTACCTCAATTCCTTTGGTCACTATGTGACGCAGTTTCATATCAGTATTTGTCACTTTCTGGTCCAGGATATGATCGATGAGCTGTTGCAGCTGCCTGTGATGATTCTCTATATTTGGGATCAATTTCTGAATCTCTGACTTCAGATGTGATTTTAGTTCCACCTCAAATATGTCATCATCTGTATAGAGAAAATCTGAATGTATCAACACATATACAAATCAATGAATGGATTTGTTGTTTGTGTTAAAGCTGTGACTGAAGGCTGACAGTTACTGTATTTAAGGGAAGCTTTCTGTTGGTAGAATGTCTCAGGGAGGTTGATGACCGTCTCTAAGTCCATGAACAGATCATCATCCCTCTTCAAGGTTGCAGTGACAGAGGCATCAATTTTCAGAGATGGAATGGCCATCTGGAGTTGCAGCATGGCATTCTTCATCATGTCAAATCTACATTAAAAACAAGGACAAATTGGTGGGTAAGACTGCATTTCAGTTTCTTAATTATTTGCATTTCCTGATCCATTCAAATATTCTAAAACTAAATTGTCTCAAGAATCAGACAGCACTGAGACTTATTTATAGCTTTATCTATCATAAGGAAGGATTGATGGTTTGTTTATAGAACTATGTACCTTGAGTGTCCAACAAGAGTCAGCTGTGGGAGGTTCCTGTTGGTGACATCAATGGTGATTCCTCTCATTTTCTTTCCTTTGACATCACTGTCAGTTATAGCCAGGTTGATGCCTGCTTCCACATCGTAGTCAGGAATGACAACCTCAGCAGTGAGAGTATTCTTGTTGTGATTGTATCTCAGAGCTACGGTGGTCTTAGATGAATCGTACCCTAGTAGCAGCAGTATTTAAACTCTTTAGTTAGTTTTTATTTCCAGGGATATTAGCAATTGGTGGCTTCAAGATCTATTAAGTGAGGTACTCATATCAATGGCATAAGCTTTTTGTGCACTTAGTAAACCCTTATTATATACACGAATGTAGTGTTAGTAAGGGCCTAATTGTTGTGGCACATATTCTTTCATTTATTCTGGACCATTACGGTTTCAGTACATGGCCGTACCAACCTGGGATGGTTATGCAAAACCCAGGATTATGTTCAATGACAAAGCCAATGTCTAGAAAATTTGGCATATGTGATTTAAAATATGGCATGGTTAAGGTTAGGGAAAGGGTTAAAACTGTGGTTAAGGTAGGATTAAGGTTAGGCAACTAAAACCATTGTTTAAAAGACAAACCTAGGAGTTAATAACACATGGGTCCCAAGTAGAGCGTTCTCTGGGATATGTTTTCATGCTAATCAAATGTTACCAGTTTTAGCCAAAACCCCACATTTGCTTATAACCAATCGAACGACAAACACCGTGTAACCAGTAACCAGTAACATAGCTCAAGCACAGCGTTTGTCGTTACACTGTTCATGATATGACTTTCCCAAGATGGCGCGGGCCTGTATATCGAACGGTACTGTCTTTATAAACTATATTTTTAATAAATTGTCTGTACACTTACAAAGTTCTCAATGCTACGGTTTACATGTAGGGACCCTCATAATGTAATGGTGAAAGTGTGGTGCTATTTTGAGCCTTGTTAGTGGTATAGAAATAGTGATTTCTTTTTACTTTCGCATGCCCCGACAACTAGCGTTATAAGCTAATTAGGGGTTTGCGCTATGAAAGATGGGTAAAACACAGGGCTTTCATCCAGGAGACCGGGATCGTGTCTTGCGTGTCACGTTTCCATCATGTCCCGTGTGTTACGTTTTCTAAACTCAACCGTCGGTTCTTTTTTTCACTAAAGCCAAACCCGTTATTCTTTTCCAAAATCCAACCGGTTCTTTGTTGCCTAAACGCAACCGTGTGTCACGTTTCCTAAACTCAACCGTCAGTTTCTTTTTTTTACTAAAGACACACTGTGTCACATTTCCTGAACTCAACTGGCAAGTGGCGATAACACGGCAAAAGGCGTAAATGTTTACGTCCGCTGTATATAGCGTAGACATAAACGTGGATAGCTCAAAATGCGCACAGATAATACGTCACTTGGCATAAGAAAGTCGGCGTATATGTTTACACAAAGTCATGATGTCATGTTGGATACTGGATGTAATTCTTGGCTATACTGGGCTGGCCCGTTACTTGCATGCTTACATACACACGGACGAGCACACACACACACACACACACAATCTTATAGTACCTTCTGCTTTTAGGGTTAGCGTCAGAGAGTGTACTTTATGCCGACCCTTTTTACCCTCTCTGAGCGTTTCGTCAGTAATGGTGGCAGTGTACTCTGAAACTTCCCCTGTCGGCTGGATTTCAACTGCAAACCTGAGAAAACAAGACAGCTTTAACTTTCTGGTGAAGTATGTTAACTATGTAGTTGGTTAAAATCATAGATTACTGCATTTAAATATCAACCAATTACAAATCAGCTACCCAAGCACAAATGTTCTTCATGTGGGACCTGCTCTGTTAGCCACATGGGGACGACATCAATAACATGACTGACTGCATCAAAGAGTACATTAAATTCTGTGAGAACATCATCATCATGACCATGCCCTCCTGGACTGTACGCTGCTTTCCAAATAACAAGCCAGGAATCAACAGTGAAGGCAGGGCTGGACCCGGGTTAAAAAAAATAGGAACTTTTGACACCCAGACCAACCCACTACTATTGCCCGTGGTTCAGGGGTAGAGTTGTTCCCTGCCAATTGGACGGTTGGTGGTTTGATCCCTGGTCCTGCAATTCCATGTCAAAATGTCTTTGGGCAAGACACTGAACCCCGAGCTGCGGAGTGTAAATGTGTTTGAGTGTGTATCTGAAGAGCAGGTGACACCTTGTATGGCAGCCTCGGCCACAGTGTATGAATGTGTGTGAACGGTTCCTGTACTATGTAAAAGTGCTTTGCCTCACCAGCCAAAAAAAGTACATTTTTAACATTCACTAGTATTTTGGCTGGTGGACGAACAGTTAATTTTGAACCCTGCATACCATCCCCTTATACTCTCACTAATCTGACTGGTAAGTAAAAGAGTATGATAATGTACTGACTGAATCGAAAAGGCTGCCTGGCTCCTAATGGCAAGATGGCTAAAGGTTGAGGGTGGAGCATGGCTGTCATCACGATGTCTTGCATAGTTAACAAGGGACAAGTCTGTAATTTAAGCTAACGCTGCATTTTGTACACAGTATGCAATTTGTGTTGTTGTGGAATGTGGGTAAGTCAGAAAGCTATAGTATTATGTTGGCAAGTGCCTTAGCTTGCTAATACATAACTAAGATTAGCTTACTAACAGCTAACTTGTTCTCACTGTAGTATCAGTTAACTTGTCCTTACAAAGACTTCTACAATAATTGTTTGATGTGCTTAAATACTGTACTTTTAGCACAATCAGACAGTCAAATTAATGGACACTTGTATCGGAGAGCAGTGAAGTCTATTAGAAGAACTTTTCTGGCGATGGCTGAGCGTTACCGCGCAGCCTCCGACTGAGCTTGACGACGCAGATGTGATGTGAGCAACGTGTCTGAAAGTTGTAAGTCTTCTGGTAGCGGTGCCAAGAGAAATCGCAATCATTCCCAATCAGCAGAGACGGAGAGTGTTGGTATATGTTAGGAAATAACATGGTACAGGCTAATTATTGCTAACTAAAAGACTAGTTCATATTAGTAATTAAACTAAAACAGCTAAAGTAAGTCAAAACTGCCTGCAAGCTTCTCCTGTATGGTAATCTCCGGTAATTTGTCTATTATGTGACAGAAAGTCTCGTGGTTATGACACAATCGGTAGCCTATTTTTACACAAACAGCTGCTACAGAGCCATAACGTTAGATACAAGGTAATGGAGCCTTTTATACATTGTTGTGTTTCTTTAGAAAGAAACAATGTACAAATAGAGTCTTTAAACGCTTAAGATATAAAGGTCAAAGTGGCACCAAAATGAATGGCAGTCAATGGAATGCTAACGGCAGGTGATGGCTTCTTAGCAACAAAATGGCTCCATAGGTGGACGCTCGCTTATCCTCTTGGTTTTTAGCTGGCTACCGGCATTTGGGAGCACGGTGGGGGGCAGGACTTAAATGCGCTCTCTCTCTCTCTATAGATACAAGTGGGCCACAGTAGGATGTGATTGGCCAGTGTTCAGATGACAGACAAACCAGTGGGCCAATCATGTAATCTCTCTTCTCTCTATGACATGCTGGAAGACATTGTACCTGACTACGGTAAGCATACCTGACTCATTTCCATTTCCGGTGCTTGTGTGTTGGTAGCGTGTTGCTGCTCACTAAATACCAGTTCAGTTTGTTAGATTTGCTATTACAGCGGATAACTGTCCGCTAAACACTTATTCTTATAGTAGTTCTGCCTAAGCACTCACTGATCTTTTCATTTTTTGGTGACTTTGGTTAAATAACAGTTGTTTTTAACGCTTGGTAGCTAACGCTACCGTACTTTAGTTTAGCTGCTAGCAACTTTAGCTTAACAGTTAGCCATGTCGTTTCCCTCTCCTACTTTCTCTTGCTCGATGTGTGAGATGTTTAGTTACTCCTGTGCATCCTTTAGCGAAAATGGTATGTGTAACAAGTGTAGTTTATTTATAGACATGGAAGCGAGGCTTAGTGAGTTAGAAGTCCGGATCTGCACCATGATAGATCAGTCGTTAGTTACTGTAGCTAACCACCCCCCGGTAGTCGGTGCAGGCTGGCTTGAACCTAAGTCAGCCTCTGGTAGCCGTCCCCGTTAACTCCTGAGCAGCCAGGAAAAGGTTCCTGGGTTTCTGTTTGTGGCAAAAAAAAGCGGTTAGCGGTTCTAACAGATTTTCCCCACTCAGCGATACATCCGCTGAGAAACCAACTCTGGTTATTGGAAGCTCCATTTTGAGAAACGTGAAGTTATCGAAGACAGCGGCCATAGTTTAGTGCATCCCGGGGGCTAGAGCGGGCGACATTGAGTCTTATTTGAAACTGCTGGCTAAGGATAAACGTAAATACAGTAAGATTGTAATTCACGTTGGCGTTAATGACTCCCAGTTGCGCCAAACGGAGGTCACCAAGATTAATGTTGAATCGGTGTGTACATACGCAAAGTCAATGTCCGACACCGTAGTTTTCTCTGGACCCCTGCCAAATCTAACCAGTGATGACATGTATAGCCGCATGTCATCATTTCGCCGCTGGCTATCGAGGTGGTGTCCAGATAATGATGTGGGCTTTGTAGATCACTGGCAGTCTTTCTGGGGAAGACCTGGTCTGATTCGGAGGGACGGCATTCATCCCACTTGGGATGGAGCAGCTCTCATTTCTAGAAATCTTGACAAGTTTATTAGTGGACCTAATCCTTGACTATCCAGAGTGGGGACCAGGAGGCAGAGTCGCAGTCTGACACACTTCTCTGCTCCTCCATTCCAGGAGTTACCTAGTAAAAACCCCATAGTGAATGTGTCTGCCCCCCGACCATTGAAATGATTTAAATCAAAGGTAAACAGAAGAGGAGCTGTGCATGAAAACCTCATAACAATTAAAACCACAAGTGCAATAGTGCAAAAGAATAGGAGAATTCAATGTGGACTCTTAAACATCAGATCTCTCTCTTCGAAAGGTGTACTAGTAAATGAATTAATATCAGATTCTAATATTAATTTATGTTGTCTTACTGAAACCTGGCTGGGTGATGGAGAATATGTTAGTCTAAATCAATCCACCCCTCCCAGTCATATTAATACTCACATTCCTCGAGGCACAGGCCGAGGAGGTGGAGTGGCAGCTATCTTCGATTCTAGTCTAATAATCAGCTCTAAACCTAAACTAAATTATAACTCATTTGAAAGTCTTGTTCTTAGTCTTTCACACCCAAGTTGGAAATCACTGCAGCCAGTTCTATTTGTTATAGTGTACAGAGCACCTGGTCCATACTCTGAATTCTTATCTGAATTTGCAGAGTTTTGTCAAATTTAGTGCTAAAAACGGACAAAGTTCTTATTGTAGCGGATTTTAATATTCACGTGGATGATGAGAATGATAGGCGTAGTACTGTGTTTATCTCTCTATTAGATTCTATTGGCTTCTCTCAAAGTGTTCATAAACCGACTCACCGTTTTGGCCACACCCTTGATCTTGTTCTGGTATATGGTGTTGAAATTGAACATTTAATAGTGTTCCCACAGAATCCCTTTCTATCTGACCACTGTTTGATAACTTTCGAGTTAATACTGCTGAACTACACGCCATTAGGCAAAACCTTCTATACAAGATGTCTATCTGATAGTGCTATAGCTTTAAATTAAAGCAAACATCGCAGAAACCTGAGAAGATTTGGCTTTCCACCAAATTGGAAAATTCTCGGTTAATCTGGCAAGATAGTCTTAAAACTTATAGGAAGGCTCTCCGTAATGCCAGAGCAGCGTACTACTCGTCATTAATAGAGGAAAATAGGAACAACCCCAGGTTTCTTTTCAGCACTGTAGACAGGCTAACGAAAGGTCACAGCTCTACTGAGCCAAGTATTCCCATAGCTCTTAGTAGTAACAACTTCATGAGATTCTGCAATGATAAAATTATAACTATTAGAAGCAAAATTCCCCAAGACCTGCCTTTAACTGGCACTGACTTATCTCTAAACTCAGGAACCTTAGAAACAGTTGTAAAACCAGATATATGTTTAGACTGCTTTGCTTCACTTGATCTTTATCAATTTAATTCAATTATTTCTTCATCTAAACCATCAACCTGCCTCTTAGATCCCATCCCGACTAGGCTACTTAAAGAAGTTTTACCCTTAGTCAACACTTCTCTACTAGATATAACCAATCTATCTTTATTAACAGGCTATGTACCACAGCACTTTAAAGTAGCTGTAATTAAACCTCTTCTGAAAAAGCCCAACCTTGATCCAGAAGTTTTAGCCAACTATAGACCTATATCCAATCTTCCATTTCTCTCTAAGATTCTTGAGAAAGCAGTCGCTAAACAGCTATGTGACTTTCTGCATAGCAACAGCTTATTTGAGGATTTTCAGTCAGGATTTAGAGTTAATCATAGTACAGAGACAGAGATCATATTTTATTACAGAGATTGGAACATTTAATTGGCATTAAAGGGACTGCTCTAAGCTGGTTAAGTCTTATTTATCAGATCAATCTCAGTTTGTTCATGTTAACAATGAATCCTCTGTGCACGCCAAAGTTAGTCATGGAGTCCCACAAGGATCTGTGCTCGGTCCAATCCTGTTCACTTTATATATGCTTCCTTTGGGCAATATTATCAGGAAGCACTCCATAAACTTTCATTGTTATGCAGATGATACTCAATTATATCTATCAATCAAGCCGGATGAAACTAGTCAGTTAGCTAAACTTCAAATGTGCCTTCAGGATATTAAAACCTGGATGAGCTGTAATTTTCTAATGTTAAACTCAGATAAAACTGAAGTTATTGATCTGGGACCCAAGCACCTCTGTGACGCATTATCCAAAGAGATAGTTACTCTGGATGGCATCACCCTGGCCTCCAGCACCACTATGAGGAATCTTGGAGTTATCTTTGATCAGGACATGTCCTTTTATTCTCACATAAAGTCCTAAAATAAATGTCCTATTGGTGAGAACAGAAAAAAGAGAGTGTAGGAAAGCTTAACGAAAGTGGCGAAAAACAAATCTCCTGGTCCATTATAACACCTATAAAGAGAGACTTCGCATTTATAATTTGGAACTGAGGAATGCAAGAAGGTCTTTCTTCTCTGATATTATCTCTAGAAACAATAATAACTCTCGTGCATTGTTTGCCACTGTCGATAGATTAACAAACCCTCCAGTACCAGTAGCATCTGAACTTTTATCTACCAAGGCCTGCAATGACTTTGCATCCTTCTTCAAAGACAAAACTCAGAAGATTAGACAAACAGTCAGTGCCTCCATATCAAGCTCAGGATATGTATTGCCGCAGTGTTCAAGCAAAACTAGTTCCAATATGACAGAATTTCATATAATCAACCATGAAAACCTGGAGGACATTATACAACATCTGAAAACCTCCTCCTGTTGCCTTGATATTCTACCAACGGGTGTTTTCAAAAATGTTTCAACTTGTTTGGCTTCTGATCTTCTACAGATCGTGAACTTGTCTCTTCTTTCAGGTATCTTTCCACAGGCCCTGAAAACTGCAGTAATCAAGCCACTCTTAAAAAAGAACAATCTAGGCACATCACTAATGAGCAACTATAGGCCGATATCAAACCTTCCGTTTTTAAGTAAAATCATTGAAAAAGCGTTTTTTTTACAACTCAGCCATTTCCTGTCACTAAACAACCGTTTTGATACCTTTCAGTCAGGTTTCCGACCACACCACAGCACTGAGACGGCTCTTGTCTAAAGTCTTTAATGACATCCACCTTAACACAGATAGTGGCAAAATTTCAATCTTAGTATTACTTGATCTCAGTGCTGCATTTGACACGGTCGACCACGACATATTACTAGACCGATTGAAAAACTGGGTTGGACTTTCTGGCTCAGAACTAAACTGGTTTGAATCCTACTTACAGAATAGGGATTACTTTGTGTCAATAGGTAATTATACATCTGAGCATACAAATATGACGTGCGGAGTTCCCCAAGGCTCTATTCTGGGGCCTCTTCTGTTTAACATCTACATGCTCCCACTGGCCCATATTATGGAGAACAACAAAATAAGTTACCATAGTTATGCGGACGACACACAAATTTACATAACCTTATCACCAGGGGACTATAGACCCTTACAAAAACTGACTAAGTGCATCGAACAAATTAACGGCTGGATGTGCCAGAACTTTCTTAAATTAAATGAAGAAAAAACTGAGGTGGTTGTTTTTGGAGCAAAAGAGGAACAATTAAAAGTCTGCGCTCAGCTTCAAACAACAATGTTAAAAACAACAGACAAAGCCAGAAATCTTGGTGTAGTCATGGACTCAGACCTGAATTTTAACAGCCACATTAAGACAATTACAAAGTCAGCCTACTATCACCTTAAGAATATATCAAGGGTTAAAGGACTTATGTGTCAACAGGACTTGGAAAAACTGGTCCATGCCTTCATCTTCAGTAGACTTGACTACTGTAACGGTGTCTTTACAGGTCTCACTAAAAAATCAATCAGACAGCTGCAGCTGATTCAAAACGCTGCTGCCCGAGTCCTCACTAAGACCAGGAGACTGGATCACATCACTCCAGTTCTGAAGTCTTTACACTGGCTTCCTGTGTCTCAAAGAATTGATTTCAAAGTACTTTTGCTAGTTTATAAATCACTTAACGGTTTAGGTCCAAAATACATTTCTGATCTGCTACTCCACTATGAACCACCCAGACCTCTCAGGTCATCTGGGACAGGTCTACTTTCTGTCCCCAGAGTCAGAACTAAACAGGGTGAAGCAGCTTTCAGTTTCTATGCTCCTCATATCTGGAATAAACTCCCAGAAACCTGCAGATCCGTTGCTACTCTCAGTTCTTTTAAATCAAGGCTGAAGACCTTTCTTTTTGATGCTGCCTTTCTTAAATGACTGCTCATTTCTTTAAATTTCTTATGCTGTACTGTAACTTTTATTCTTGTGTTTTATGTGTCCTAATGTTTTAACTATCTATTCATGTGTTTTATCGGTTTTTAATGCTTCTGATTTTTAACTGTTTGTACATGTGTTTTATCTGTTTAACTGATTTTATGTGAAGCACTTTGAATTGCCCTGTTGCTGAAATGTGCTATACAAATAAAGCTGCCTTGCCTGCCTTTTATTCTCACATAAAGCAAATTTCAAGGATCGCCTTTTTCACCTACGTAATATTGCAAAAATCAAGAATATCCTGTCTAAAAATGATGCAGAAAAACTAGTCCATGCATGTGTAACTTCTAGGCTGGATTACTGCAATTCTTTATTATCAGGCTGCTCGAAAAAGTCCATAAAGACTCATCAGCTGATCCAGAATGCTGCAGCACGTGTTCTGACAGGAACCAGGAAAAGAGATCACATCTCTCCTGTTTTAGCTTCTCTGCATTGGCTTCGTGTAAAATCCAGAATAGAATTTAAAATCCTTCTTCTCACCTACAAAGCTCTTCATGGTCAAGCACCATCTTATCTTAAAGAGCTCATAGTACCTTACAACCCTACAAGAGCACTACGCTCCCAGAATGCAGGGTTACTTGTGGTTCCTAGAGTCTCTAAAAGTAGAACGGGAGCCAGAGCGTTCAGCTATCAAGCTCCTCTCCTGTGGAACCAGGTTCCAGTTTGGGTTCAGGAGGCAGACACCGTCTCCACATTTAAGAGTAGGCTTAAGACTTTCCTTTTTGATAAAGCTTATATTTAGGGCATAGAATTGAATATTGTTAGGGAGTGAGGAGTTGCAGCGTCCGCCTAACCCGGCCCACGTGCTTCTCGTCATAGTTGTCAGATCTATCTATCATATAATCAAGAATATAATAAAATTAAAGGGAGACTTGGCATACAGCCCGATCCGGTTGGGGAGAGTTCTAGCCTGACCAGGCCCCTCTCTTTACCCCGTCTCTCTTGGTTATGCTTTGATAAAGCTTATAGTTAGGGCATAGAATTGAATATTGCTAGGGAGTGAGGAGTCGCAGCGTCCGCCTAACCCGGCCCACTTGCTTCTCGTCATAGTTGTCAGATCTATCTATCATATAATCAAGAATATAATAACACTAAAGGGAGACTTGGCATACAGCCCGATCCGGTTGGAGAAAGTTCTAGCCTGACCAGGCTCCTCTCTTTACCCTGTCTCTCTTAGTTATTCTGTAATAGTTTTAGACAGCTGGGGGACTTCCTTCGACACACTGAGCTCCTCTCTCCTATCTTTCTATCTTCATATTTTGTGTGCATCTATGTCCCAGAAATGTCATGCCATGGTCCCCTTCCCTGCCACTGCCACGATCTGCGGTGCCCAGCTACGTCCTGCTGTGCCTTGTAATGCTGCACAGTCTCCTGCTATGCCATGAACTACTACAGAACTACTTTTTTGGGACTGTTATTGCCACTCTTCATTCTAACCCCAACTGGTCGTCAGACACCGCCTACCAAGAGCCTGGGTCTCTCCGAGGTTTCTTCCCAAAGGGGAGTTTTTCCTTGCCACTGTCGCACTGTTGCTTGCTCTGGATGAAACTAGAACTGTTGGGTCCTTGTAAATTTTGGAGTATGGTCTAGACCTACTCTATCTGTAAAGTGTCTTGAGATAACTCTTGTTATGAATTGATACTATAAATAAAATTGAATTGAATTTAATTGAATTATGGGCCGATCCAAAAAAGAATGTTTTCGACCCAAGTGCGGCCCATTCAGCCAACACAAATAGACCTGCTCACCAGGAAATCTCCCGGTACTCCCGATGGCCAATCCATGCCTGCCTGAAAGTTCTTTTAAATGAGAAGAAGACAGCTTTTAAGTCTGGAAAGGCTGGTCTTGGCCTACCTAAGACTTCTACAATTTGCCTCGTCTGGGAGTGGACGATTACAATTTACACTCTGTTGTTATTACACACTACACACAGGCGTGAAATACACACATATGCTCAGGTCCTATACATGCATTAATGGATAGATGTTAAAGTGAGTGGGCTGCAACTGCTGAACAGGCGCCCTGAGCAGCTGATTCAGTGCCCTGCTCAAGAGCACCTTGGCAGTGCCCAGGAGGCGAACTGGCATCTCTCCAGCTACCAGTCAACACTCTGTACTTTGGTCCGTATAGGGACTTGAATCAGCCACCGTCCGGTTCCCAACCCAACTCCCTATAGACTGAACTACAGCTACCCCAAGCTCATTTTGCATCTGGATTGGAGTGGCAGCAGTGTGATAATCATTTTGATTTCTCCAGTACATTCAACACCATCCAGCCACCACTGGGTAGGAAGCTGCAGCTGATGGGTGTAGGTGCGTCCAAAGTCTCCTGAATCACTAACTACCTAACAAGCAGACCACTGTTTGTCTGTCTGGACAGTGTTGTGTCTGATGTGCTGTTGAGTGGTACAGGGGTTCTACAGGGGAATGTACAACTCAGAGTCCTGTCACTTACAGAAGTTTTCTAATGATTCTGCAGTTGTTGGGTGTATAAAGGATGAACAGGAGAGGGAGTAAGAAGAAGTGGTAAGAATCACCTGCTGCACCTGCAGCATCGGAGCCAGCGATACAAACAGACTGAACAAACTGATCAGGAAGGCTGGCTCCATTATCGACTGCAAACAGAAGACATTTGAAGCTCTGGTGGAGAGGAGGCCACTGAACAAACAGTTATCTATCATGGATAAGCCCGACCCCACTCTCCAACCCACACTGGACCAACAGGAGAGCACTTTCTCCAAGAGGCTCTGACAGCCTCGGTGTCTCACTGACCGCTACAGGAAATCATTCCTACCACAGGCAATACAAGTTTTTAAGACTTCATCACTGAGTGTTAGATAAAACTCATACACATCACAATACTGTACCAAGTGCAACTTGCACAAACATAGCTTATACTTATATCTTTAGAAATACTATTTAAGTAGGTTGTACATTTTTATTTGCCACTTGCATATACATTCTTTCCTTTGTATTTTTTTATCTTTATTTTGGAATAGTTGTTGTATTCTATCCTATTTTTTCTTGTATATTATGTATGTGTGCTGTGTATCTTATATGCTGCTGCTGTAGCACTGACATTTCCCAATTTTGGATCAATAATCTGTCTAATCAAATCTAAAACTCAGATCATAAAAGCCAATGGGTTTCAAGTTACATTTTTTAAAGTCCCCTTCTCTTACCTGCTTTCTCCGGTCAGGGGGTAATATGGGGCTTGGTCCATTGAAGTAGCATTGGAGTATCGTGCTATTGTGCATAATTTCAGACCATAGAAAAGGGGCTGGCAGTCAGTTGAGTCAGTCCGGTCCTCCACCAGGGATGGCACTATTTTTGTTTGACCAGAGGACACTGATAGCAGCTTGTTGCTGTATTTTGAAAAAGAGAGAAAGGAGAGAACAACATGACTTAGTGGCAGCCGCTGAAAGTGTTTTGTGTTATCTGACTATACTGATAGTAGGTCTAGGTGCCACTGACCTAATACTGAACAACTGAGTGTTTGACTTTGGGGCAGGGATGGTAAGCCTCATCTGGTTTCTGCTCATGGTGATTTTAGCATTGAGGGAACTCTCATGATACATGTTAGTGTGCATCTCAATTCCAGCCTCCACATAGTCTGGAATGTGCACACCCATTTGGGTGATGATTTCTAGCCCAACTGAAGGCATGAAGGACAAGTCAGTCTACAAAGAGGACACAACAGAATATCTGTAAACAGCAATTCACACGTGACAAACATAAAAATATTATTTTATTTTACATATAAAATAAGATGAAGAGGAGCTAACTTACCATTGTGTTAGCAGGTGAGTAGGTCAGGCCTCCTTTGGCACCAGGTGCAAACACACCAGCCATTGAGAACTTTAGAGGAAAGCCAGAGGCAGTGGGTAAAGAGAAGGCATTCTCCATAAAGATGTAGTGGCCAAAGACTTTATTTTCAGTGCTAGATGTCAATGCAAAATAGGCCTGTTGGAAAGAAAACAAACAGCTTGTATGAACATATAAGTTGAGTCAAAAGTCTCTTTGGCTAGTGACATGGAAGTCCACTATCAAATTGTGTTTTTTGTAAACTGCTATATAAACTCAGGCCAAGAAGAAGAGCTATGTAAGATTGGTGTGGGACACAATCACTTTTGCTTCACAACATCAACACAAAGCAATGTTACTTAAGGCAGTTAAAATGCATCTCTTTGCATATTCCTCCTAGATACCACACCGTGGTTTTAGAGGTGAAATGGCACTTCTCTGTTTGACTTGAGCTAGCAACCCTCCGGTTTCCAAGCTAAGTCTCCACAGACTGAGCTTCTTCTGAGTAGGTTACAAAAAACAACCAGATGTGTTGAAGGAAGACTATCAGACTATAATCAACTAAAGTGGAAAGCCTTGTCAATAAACCTAAGGAAGATTGGTGTGTGATCAATACATGGCCTGTTTTGGGGATGTAAAAATGCAACTGTTTTTCAGTTTTGTTCTTTTCAAAAAAGTATTTTAGGGAACATCACATCTGACCTTGACAGGTAGCACCTTGATGAAAACATTGTAGTACATGGACAGAGTCTCAGCCATCTTTTTCATGTCGCTGGTCTTGATGTATCCTAGCTCAGCTCCTAGAAGCCGGAGATAGGCAATGGCTTCAGGGGATGAAGAGAAATGTGCGTCATCCATGAGCTTCTGAATGCTGTTTGTGATATCTTTCAGAAGATCCTGTGGAACCTGGAGAGATAGTACAGATGTATGCATTAGTTTCTGGCCATGCATGCACCTTTCATACCAAGTACAGGCAGGGTTGTATTCATTTGGTAGTGTAGACAAGGACAATATGTATTATGTGTCCAAAAATCATTTCACCTGTCTCTTCATTCTGTCTCTTTCGGGGGCCATTTTAGCCAAAACCTCTCTGAGCATCTTGGCTTTGTCCCCTGCCCAGTACATGACTTTGGAGATGGAGTCAGGGAAGAAACCATTCTCTCCAAAGAGAGCGTCAATTGTTGGTTCAAATCCTGTTCCCTCAACACCAATCTTGAAGGGGGAGATTTTGAATTTGTTAATATCTTTACAAAGCTTATTGTGTGTTTTTATAACAGAGTGCTATTGATAACGTACCCCAAATAAGTCATAGTTGTAGTCAAAAACCTTTAAAGTGGTCTCCAGCATCACCTCCTTAGGTAAGGTGTCCGTAGCATCGAAGATGATGTTACTTTGCACTGAGCCCAAGGGAGAGTCTATTTTGTAGTTGCTTGACATGCCAGCAAATACCTTGTTTGCGGGTGATGGCTGATCTTTCAAGGCCAACTCAATGTACTCTCTGAGTCTTTAGTAAGGAGAATAAAGAATGTTGTAGTAAGATGACACAGTGCCAAAACAACATTTCAATATTCTGTCCCTTTTATTTTCCATGCCCCATAAAGTTCAAACTGATCTAGGAAATGTACAATAATTATATAACATGCAATAATACATTTATAATGTGTAAATAGCATTTTGCACAATGTTTGCAGTGTGTGAGCGCGTAAGCATGTGTGGAATTTTAATTACCTTTAGAGGAGATGCACAGCTAATTTCCTTGTACAATGTGCAACTACAATAAAGGAATTCTAGTCTGTTGTTTTTTAGCATAGAGTTGAATTGTATTTATATAATAAAGCTCTATTTCCATAATTATCACAACAGTATACATGTGCATGTGCTAAGAAGCTATAAATATTATTGCATAGTTGTTAAACTAGCTAATATTGCTGGTCAATTACTTACTGATGCATTTGTGGCTCACCAGAGTTGCCAATGTTTTTCAGGTGGGAAACTACAAAGCTTTTGAGCTGCTCCTCACTCACATTTTCCAAATTGTACAGAATATCTCTAACCAGGGCTTGGTCTGGGTTCTTCATCAGAATCAGGTAGGCTGCTACACGTTTTTCCACAGGGCTCTTAGCATCCTTGTACACCTCCAATAAAATGTTTCTGACCTGTGGTTGACCAAATGTTAAATTACAATGTGAATCTTTGTCAGTTAAATCCCACAACATATGCTGTGGTGACCTTATGATCACAATGTGTTCTTAATGTGTTAGTGTAAAGTAGTTGTACCTCATCATTAATATCCATCAACCTAAAGGCCTGTATAGCTGCCTTTTGGTTTGATAATGGAATGTTTGTTTTCCTAGCACAACGCAAAACGGAGGAAATCAGACTGGGGCTGACAGCTTGCATGGCTTGACCCATGACACCAACAACCTGGAGATTAGAAAAGAAATTTGTGAGAATGCACCCTTAAATCAGATTCACTGACAAGAACTAGCTCAATACAGAAATACAGTCAATTAGATGCTTGTATGATAAGTACCCTCAGTACAAGGAAGGACATGTCTTCGCGGTCAGCGGAAAAGTCAGAGTCATCATCAAAGATGCAGTTATTTAAGAGTGTTTCCATGAACTTTGACACATCTGTGACCACTGGAGTAACCTCTGATTTATAGAACCTGTGCCAGGTGCGACAGACAGACAATATGTTAATTTTAAAATAAGTTACAGTAAAATTTAAGTGTTTCCCTCTAGTGGTCAACAGTAACAATTATGAAGTTGGCCAAAACAAAAAACATATAAAATAAATATGTAGTAATATTTAAAAACATTTTGTGTCATAACTATCAGTTTTTCAAGCATTAAATAGTATTTTGCTTACTTCTTGACTGTGTTGGCTAGAGCATACATAATTGCCCTGCTCTGTTTATACTGAGCCATGCTGAGCATATCTCTGACACGTGTGGCATCAGGGTCAGTCTGTAGACTCAGCCCATAGACTAGAGCGTCTACTTCTGGTGACAACCCATCAAAGGTCCTGATGGCGTGGAGGATGGCGCTGGTGCACTCTGTGGTTCCACACTGAAACAAAGACTGCAGGGTGAGCCAGCCTGACATATCCAACATCTCAGTGACTATCTGGCTCAGGGTCTCATTCCTTAGGACGCGCAGGCTGGACACCAGCTTATGGAAAAGGCTAGTCCTCTTTTGACCTTGGTCTGTGCCTGCCAGAGCCACAAGCTCCTGTAGGGTGCCCAGAACAGCATCCTTTGTCTGTATTGGAGCTTTATCATCAGGGTCTTCAAAGTAGAGTGGTTTGCTCTGGCTCGGGTTCACATCTGTGTTTGAACATTTCACATTCATTTTGAAATTTCCTACAAAGAGAAATGAACTAAAAGTATAGATACCAGGCACAGCAGACATGCTGCAAATGATCACTCACCAAAAGCTTTGTTGTTGATCCTTTTGGAGCTTTGAAAGTTGAGATCCTGGGTCACCACAGATGATATTCCATTGCCCCTGCAAAGCAGATTAGAAAGTGATACAAAATACACAACAGTGCACTATATACACATACATCTGCACACAGATGATGACTTACTTATGGGAAAATGGCAGGTAGATGTGTTTTTCTGTGCACATGGCTGTTGTGATGTGCTTTCCCTTGTTATCAAACTGGTAGTTGCAGTCTTGAGTGCTTGTAATCAGTTTAGACATGGGGCCATGCTGTAAAAAAAACACATCCACAATGCTCGTGTGTTACAAGACAGGTCACAAGACCGTTTTTATTATTCTGCTGCATCACTCTTATTTTTGAGGGGCTTAGCATGCTGGAAAACACACAATAACTTATCAGACCTAGCAAAAAGTTCTGTAGTGATTTTTTTTTTAATTTTTCTACCTGACAGGAAGTCGTCCATCTTGGTTTTTGTGCAAATTTTTTCATTTTACAAACGTGTTTTAGGACTTTAGAATGCACAAAAACTCTCAATGTTGTATAGAATAGGAAATTCTTTGATCTGAGTTCTCATTTAGGCTTGGGAGTGTTATGATTGCTCTATAGCACCCCCTAATTGGTTTTAGTGGCAATAGGAAGTAGACCTAAAAGTCAAGGTGCTATACTTTAACGAACTCTTCCTAGAGATTTCATCCGATGAACTTCAAATTTGGTCTGTGCCATCTCAAGACCTTAACAATGAAAATGTATTAGAAGCTTGAGTTTTCGTCCAACGGTTTGGGCGTGGCACCCATTGTTCAATGAACAAAGAAGTTGTAACTTGAGTGTACGTTGTCTAATTTGGCTGAAATTTCTCACGATTGACAAAGGTCTAGGTCTGAGGACATCTATAAGCAAAAATGGACCTTTGGTCATAGCGCCCCCTGCTGGCAACAGGAAATCAGCCTTATAACATCATCCAACTTACATGAAACTTGTAATGTGTGGTCTCCATGTGATATTGAGCCCCCTTTACTTTAACCCCACCCACTTACACAAACCACGCCCCCTTATATAACAGTTAAACCGTTTAAGGTAGAGTCTTGTGTGGTATCATTGAACTCTGTAGAGAGTTCCATTTTCATTGGTGATGGTTTGGCCCGCCCCTTGTGATTAAACCACGACCCCTTTCATAAGGGGTGATCTATTTAACGTAGAGTCTTGTGCGAGGTATCATTCAACTCAGCAGAGAGTTTCGTTTTCATTGGTCATTCATTGGTCATGATTCCTCCCCCCCCAGTTTCTGAGTGCCACACAAATGCATGGCTGCAAGGAGCGGCGTCCGCCACATGCAAGGAGGTGCGAGAACCTTACTTACTTAATTCTTACTACCCGACTATACAAAATTAGATAAAAGCTTCTACACTAGATGCCCATATGACAGTGTTATAACTAAATTAACTAAAAAAAAGCATTTAACTCAATGTTGTGCTTTGATATAACAGAGGACCTTTATGTTAACTTTAGTCCCTCCCATGGTGGCCGGGTTAGCTCAGTTGGTAGAGCAGGCAGACACATATAGAGGTTAACTCCTTGACGCAGCGGCCGCAAGTTCGGCTCCGACCTGTGGCCCTTTGCTGCGTGTAATTGATTTTTTGGGGCACTTTAGGTCTTTATTTCCACAAATAAAGACCTAAAATGCCCCAAAAAAAACTTTTCAAAAGAAAATTTAATAAATACTTTAGTCCCTCCAAAATTGATAATTTTGTAGATGGTTCTACGGCATGCCTACAGACAATTTTAGACTATGTTGCCCCCCGCAAAAAGAAGATGATGAAGCAAAGGAAATCAGCACCTTGGTATAACTCCCAAATTAAAACAAATCTCACAAAAACTTCAAAGTAAATGGCGTTCCACCGAATTGGAGAATCTAGTTTAGACGGGCAAGACAGTCTGAAAACTTATAGGAAGGCCCTCAGAAATGCCAGATCAGACTATTACTCATCACTAATAGAGGAAAATAAGACAGTCACAGCTTTATTGAGCCATCTATTCCTATATATCTGAGTAGCAAGAACTTTATGAGCTTCTTTAATGATACAATTAAAACAATTGGAGATAAAATTAATCACCTTTTGCCCTCAACTTCTAACGGCTCACTTTTAAATGCAGGACTGCTAGAAAGAATGACAAGACCTGACATAAACTCAGACTGCTTTTAACCAATAGACAAGAAGCGTTACCCGTGGTTAGCACTCCATTACTGGATGTGATCAATATGTCTTTATTAACAGGTTATGTACCACAGTCATTTAAAGTAGCTGTGAAAAAAGCCTCGACCCTGAGGTCTTAGTCAACTATAGACCTATATCTAACGTCTCAGGTTTACGTTTGTAACCCTTGTTCCCCGAGATAGGGGAACAAGACACTGCATCGGTTACGACACTATGGGAACGCCTTTAGGCATGACAGGGCTGAATGCGAATGAAAACTAATCCAATCCTATTGGTCCTAGTGAGAACGGTAGCATGTGACGGCATAACCGTAGGGACATATGAGCAGACCGGCACATAGCTCAAAAGCTCTTTCTCTGAAGCAAGGCACTCCAGGCGGGGCGGCGAACCAATGCAGTGTCTCGTTCCCCTATCTCGGGGAACAAGGGTTACATACGTAATCCAAGACGCTCCCCTTCGAGGGGAACTCGAACTGCATCGGTTACGACACTATGGGAACGAGATACCCACTACCCCGCGCCGAAACCCCGCCTGCCCTAGCGTGCAAGCAACCTGTGGGCACAACTAGGAGGAGAGCACCCGGGTGCCAGGTGCGGAGGGAAGGTCCAGACTATAGAACCTGAAGAATGTGTGAGGAGTGGCCCAGCCAGCCACATCACAACCCTCTGGAAAGACGTTCCAGAGAGGAGA
Source organism: Etheostoma nigrum (assembly GCA_029931835.1). Lineage (NCBI taxonomy): Eukaryota > Metazoa > Chordata > Actinopteri > Perciformes > Percidae > Etheostoma > Etheostoma nigrum. The sequence goes on along the minus strand of CM057256.1, from coordinate 27,528,751 downwards.
GCCGTAGAGGCCGCCATGCCTCTCGTGGAGTGAGCCCGTACAGCCATAGGTGAAGGCAAACCGTGCACCTGATAGGCCAGGGAGATAGTCTGAACAATCCTGTCGCTGATAGTATGTGCGGAAGCGGGGAGCCCAGTCCTGGGGGACCCGAAACACACCAGCAACTGGTCTGTCGACCTCCACCAGGAGGACCTCAGAGTGAAGACACTCAGTGCCCTGACAGGGCACATCAAAAAGAGCCTCCCGTCCTCCGCCGTCACATGAGGTGGAGGATGAAACGCCTGCAGTACCACGGGCCCCATTACAGTGGACTGCACCTCGGGAATGTAGCCCGGAACGGGGTGCAGGATGGCCCTCACGTTTCCCGGGGCAAACTCAAGGCATCGGGGAGTAACCGAAAGACCCTGGAGGTCCCCCACCCTCCTCAGAGAGGTGATAACAAGGAGGAAGGCCATCTTCAGGGTCAGGTACACGGCCTCAGCCAACTCCATGGGTTCTAAGGGGGCCACAGCCAAAGCTTTGAGAACCACCACCAGAGCCCAGGTGGGAATCTTTGAGCGAGTCGCAGGTCTCATCCTCTGGGTCCCACGGAGGAACCGCACGACCAGGGGAAGCCACCCCAGAGACCGATCCCTCGAAGGGGCGTGGAAAGCCAAAATGGCTGCCACGTAAACCTGGAGGGTGGATGGGAAAGGCCCGCAGAGAAGTGGTCCTGCAAAAACTCCAGCACCTGAACCACCGGGCAAGTAACTGGGTCCAGCATGCATCCTCTGCACCAGGCAGAGAAGACGCTCCACTTCAGGCCATACATCCTCCGTCTAGACGGGGCCCTGGAGCTAAGGAGAGTCTCGACCGCTCTTGCCGTCAGGCCCGCCTCCAGGTACTCTGAGAAAGACCAGAGGGACCTGCTGTTCCAGGCCACGGCGGACCGACCAGGAGCGCCATCAGGTCCGAGAACCATACTTGGGTCGGCCAGAACAGTGCTACAAGAAGCAGGCGGATGCCCTCCTGACGGACCCTCTCCAAGATCCCTGGGTCAAAAAGCGCACAGACGCAGCCTCGGCCACTTCCACAACATGGCGTCCAGCTCTAGCGGGGCCGGGGGCGTCAGGGAGAACCATAGAGGACAGTGCGTAGTCTCCTGAGAAGCAAACAAGTCCACGTCTATAGGTCCAAACCTTCCGCACAAGGACTCCACCACCTCGGGGTGGAGCCGCAATTCCCCGGGCCTCAGGTCCGCACCCTGATTCTGAAGACCAGGGAGAAACATCGTCCTGAGAGAGAGCAGTCTCCGCAGGGACCACAAGAGGATCCGATGCGCCAGTCTGCAAAGAGGGCGCGAGCGCAGACCCCCCTCATGATTCAGATAGGCCACCACTGCCGTATTGTCGGACCTGAAAAGCACGTGGCAACCCAGGAGTGCAGGCAGGAAGCTCCTCAGAGCCCGGAACACGGCCAGCATCTCGAGGCAATAGATGTGCCATGACGAGTGATGCTCCTGCCAAAAACCCCTGGCAGAACGGTCGTCCATGACCGCGCCCTACCCGGTGAGGGAAGCGACTGTCGAAACGATCACACAGTGACAGGGCGCCCCCAGCGCGGGTCCTTGGGACAGGAACCAAGGCGTCTACCACACCGACAGGGCACGAAGACATTTGTGCGTAACCCGTATCAGGCGGAACGGGTGTCGCCACGGGGAGAATGCCTTGGAAATCAGCCACCACTGCAGGGCCCTCATGTGCAGAAGACCAGAAGGTATCACGCTGGAAGCAGCCGCCATGAAGCCCAACACCCTTTGGAAGTGTTTCACTGTGATGGCGCGGCCCAGCCCCACACTCTACACCGTGGCCAGAACGGACTCGACACGAGCCGGAGACAGATGTGCCAGCATCGTCAACGAGTCCCACACAACCCCTAAGAACGCAGTCCTTTGGGCAGGTGCCAGCACACTTTTCTCCTTGTTGAGCCTCAGCCCCAACGAAGAAGACAAGCAAGGACGACATCTCGATGCCGAACCGCCATCCCCCGAGACTGAGCCAGGATGAGCCAGTGGTCAATGTAATACAGGACCCGGATGCCCTGGAGCCACAAAGGGGCCAGTGCCGCATCCATACACTTGGTGAAAGTGCGAGGGGAGAGTGCTAGGCCGAAGGGAAGGATGAACGGAGACGCGGAAGTACGCATCCCTCAGATCTATGGTGGCAATCCAGTCCTTGGACTGGATGTGACACACGAGGGCGGGGATGGCGAGCATCCAGAACCTGTATCTCCTCAGAACCGGTTCAGAACCCGCAGATCCAGGATAGGGCGCAGGCCCCCGTCCGTCTCGGGAACGATGAAGCACCGGTTGTAGAAACCGGACCCGCTGGCCAGTGGGGGAACAAGCACCTCGGCCCCCTTCTCCACCAGCAAGCGCATGGGAAAAGAGGGTCATGCGGGACCTCAGTACCCGCATGGGCAGGGCCTCGCAATGGTCACTAACAGCCCCCTCGAGAGCTGCCGTGGCGTGCGACAGGACAAGACAGACAAGCAACACACAGCACATGAGAGTCTCCTACCGTGATGAAATGCGGGCAGGGAGACACACATCTCCGGAACTGGTTAACTGCTCAGACATACTGCAACTTCCAGGTGAGTAGGATACGTGGAATTATTCAAACACAACATCAACCAACATGCCTGCTGAATAGAAAAAAGCTAATGAGCTATGTGCCGGTGTGCTTATATGCCCCTACGGTTATGCCGTCACATGCTACCGTTCTTACTAGGACCAATAGGATTGGAGTAGTTTTCATTCGCATTCAGCCCTGTCATGCCTAAAGGCGTTCCCATAGTGTCGTAACCGACGCAGTTTGAGTTTCCCTCGAAGGGGAACCTTCCTTTTCTCTCCAAGATCCTTGAGAATGTAGTTGCTAAACAGTTATTTGAGTTTATACATAGAAATGGTCTATTTAAGGACTTTCAGTCAGGATTTATAATGCATGATAGCACCGACACGGCACTGGTAAAAAAAAAAAACCTTCTAACTGCTTCAGACAAAGGACATGTCTCCTTACTTGTCTTATTAGATCTTAGTGCTGCATTCGACACTACTGACCATCCTATTACAAAGATTGGAACATTTAGTTGGCATTAAAGGAATTGCACTAAGCTGGTTTAAGTCCTATTTCTCTGAGCAATCTCAATTTGTTAATGTTAACGATAAATCCTCCAGGTAAGCTAAAGTTAACCATGGCGTTCCACAAGGCTTGTAACCAAGACTTTTCCAGTAATCCACAGAAGACAAGAAACACGACAAGTTGTACTTGCTGCAAGGAGAGCTGTTGAGTGTCACCCCTGATAATCTCCAGACCAACTCTAACATTCTCCTTCAGTGCAGCCTTTTTATAGTATGAGTGAAGTAAGTTTTACACGATGTATGCAGAAACGTGTGCGACCTATAACCGCACACTACACAAGACAATAGGATGACATTTGAGTTCAAAAGGACATACACACATACAACACAGAGGTGTTCAATTCAATCAAGAGGGCATAGACACTCACACAATAGGAAGTAAGCAAATAAAGAAGCCTGCTGTTAAGCCAGCTACATCCAAAGTTTCTGTGTGAGCTGACACATGTACAAGGAAAGGCAAAGTTCACAAATGAAAACACAATTAGGTCTGTAACATAAAGCAGTATAAACACTTTGAGCATTAATAGCAAAGTAAAATCTCTAACACATAATTATCCAAAGATAAAGTTACTCTGGCTGGTTTTGACCTGGCCTCCAACACTACTGTCAGAAATCTAGGAGTAATTGTTGATCAGGATATATCCTTTAATGTTTTCATCTTTGTAACATTGCCAAAATTAGGAACGTCCTTTCTCAAAACAATGCAGAAAAACTAGTCCATGCATTTGTTTACTTCCAGCCTGGACTACTGTAATTCCTTACTATCAGGATGCTCAAAAGTCCCTTAAGACTCTCCAGCTGATCAAAAATGTTGCAGCGCGTGTTATGACAAGAACTAAGAAAATAGATCACATTTCTCCTGTATTAACTTCTCTGCATTGGCTTCCAGTAAACTTAATTTAAAATCCTTCTTCTGACCTACAAAGCTCTAAATGGTCAGGCACCATCGTATCTGGAAGAGCTCTTATTATATAGTATATAATAATAATAATACATTTTATTTAAAGGCGCCTTTCTCGGCACTCAAGGACGCCGTACAGGGTATCCATACATTAAAAACAGCAAAAAAATACTTTACAACAAAAACAACAGAAAAGGCAGAGCAATAGACATTTAAGTGGAATTGGCAGTTTTAAGTTGAGTTTGAGTTGAGTTAAGTGTTTTGAGTTGAGACTTGAAATGGGGGAATGAATCAATGTGTAAAATATTACCTTGAAACAAAAGGGAAATATTTGGAACATAAAGGGTGGATGAATTTCATTATTATCATGTTATTTCAATATTAATATAACTATATTACAACTACCCAGATATACACATAAAAAAAAAAAAAATCCCCCTCTCACCCCTTGTGGGGTGGTATGTGTCATCTTCAAGCTAGGGTCCTCTACCAGAGGCCTGGGAGTTTGAGGGTTCTGCGCAGTATCTTAGCTGTTCCTAGGACTGCACTCTTCTGGACAGAGACCTCTGATGTTTTACCTGGAATCTGCTGGAGCCACTCTCCCAGTTTGCGGGTCACAGCCCCCAGCGCTCCGATTACAACTGGCACCACTGTTGCTCTTACTTTCCACATCTTTTCTAGCTCCTCTTTCAGCCCTTGGTATTTCTCAAGCTGCTCGTGTTCCTTCTTCTTGATGTTGCTGTCGCTTGGGATTGCCACATCTATCACTACTGCCTTCTTCTGCTGTCTGTCCATCAACACAATGTCTGGTTGGTTAGCCATCACCAGTTTGTCAGTCTGGATCTTGAAGTCCCACAGGATCTTAGCTCGGTCATTCTCGACTACCTTAGGAGGTGTCTTCCATTTTGACCTTGGGACTTCCAGCCCATACTCGTGGCAGATGTTTCTGTACACTATGACAGCTACCTGGTTATGACATTCCATGTACGCTCTTCCTGTCTGCATCTTCCACCCTGCTGTTATGTGCTGTACTGTCTCAGGGGCATCCTTGCACAGTCTGCACCTGGGGTCCTGCCTGGTGTGGTAGACCCCGGCCTCTATTGATCTTGTACTGAGTGCTTGTTCTTGTGCTGCCATGATTAGTGCCTCTGTGCTGTCCTTCAGTCCAGCCCTTTCCAGGCACTGGTAGGATTTCTTGATATCAGACACTTCTTCTATTTGTCTGTGGTACACGCCGTGCAGCGGCTTGTCCCTCCATGACGGTTCTTCATCTTCCTTGTCCTCACCTTCGGGTTTCTGCTGCCTGAGGTATTCACTAAGCCCTTCATCTTTGGGGGCCATCTTTCTGATGTACTCCTGGAACTTTGTCATTTCATCCTGGACAGTGGTCCAGGATGAAACATATATATATATATATATATATATATATATATATATATATATATATATATATGCTGCTCTTATTTTCTTCATTGTATGTGCCTTCTTATTTTTACTTTTTATGTTGTTTACTTGAATATTATGTTTGTCTGTGGACCTGTGTATGTAAAATATGTCTTGACTCCACCATGGGATAGAGGGAAACATAATTTCGATCTCTTTGTATGTCTTGACATGTGAAGAAATTGACAATAAAGCAGACTTTGACTTTGGCTTTGATATATATAAATTAGGGATGAGCCGAGTACTCGGCTGAAACGAGTATCCGGTACGGATAAAGCACTTTTGCCAAGTACAATTATTATACGAGTAATATGAGTCAATATCTGTGCTCGTATTGAATAAAAGTCCTCAGCTGACCATGGCTGCGTTCTGTTTTAGTCACAGCGCCCCCCCCTACACACACACACGCTCTACTCACTCAGACACAGAACACGGAGAACAGCGCTCCCTCTCCCTCTCTCTCTCTCTCTCTCTCTCCCTCCCTCTCTCTATCCCTCTGCCTCACACATTCAGGTCCGCGTGTCTTTTCTATTAACGTTTAGGGTTTCTTCAGCTTCAGGTTTGTTTTTAACTTCGGTTTGTAGTACTTACATAGTAACCAGTAGATTTCTGGTGAACGTGGGGTTTCAGACATGCTGCTTGGTTTAAATGCAACTCCCGTTGCGTCTCTGCCGTCGGAGATTTTTTTTTTTTTAACTGTCAGCTGCCCCCCCGCCACCTCTCTCTCTTTCTCTCTCTCTCTCTGTGTCTTTCTCTTTTTCACACACACAGACACACACACACACACACACACACACACACACACACACATACCTGGTGTGGAAATAAAAAAAAGAAACAAAAACAAAAAAATCACACTGATCATAAAAAATTAAAAGTTAAAAAAAGAAAGTTATATTGAGTATGAAAACTCTTGTTCATTACATTTTACTTCATAATTGCAACCGCATGTGCTGTATTCATTGTTGCAAAACGTTCTGTATATAGTTTGTTTGTTACCATGACAACACCATTGATCTGAAGCTCGATGCTGTCATGTAAATAGTTTTCTAATAAGCAATAAATATAACAATTTCTGATCAACTTTTATCAATTGCATGCTTAAAATAACATACTGGTTAAAGCCCCGCCCATTTCAAGACAACCCGACCCACTTCCGGGTTAAATTCTGTCCACTTCCGGGTTAGGCCCCGCCCAGTCCGAGTACAGATACAGATAATTCATGTGGTAAACAGATACAGATACAGATAATGCTGTACTCGCTCATCCCTTATATATATACAGAATATGTCTGTGGTACACGCCGTGCAGCGGCTTGTCCCTCCATGACGGTTCTTCATCTTCCTTGTCCTCACCTTCGGGTTTCTGCTGCCTGAGGTATTCACTAAGCCCTTCATCTTTGGGGGCCATCTTTCTGATGTACTCCTGGATCTTTGTCGTTTCATCCTGGACAGTGGTCTTGGCACTCACTAGCCCTCGGCCTCCCTCACTACGCTTGGTGTACAGTCTCAGGGTGCTGGACTTGGGGTGAAACCCTCCATGCATTGTGAGGAGCTTTCTCGTCTTGATGTCAGTAGCCTCTATCTCCTCCTTTGGACAGTTTATTATACCAGCGGGGTATCTGATGACTGGCAGGGCATATGTGTTGATAGCTCGGATCTTGTTTTTCCCGTTCAGCTGACTTTTCAGGACCTGCCTCACTCTTTGTAGGTATTTGGCTGTGGCGGTCTTCCTTGCTGCCTCCTCATGGTTTCCGTTAGCCTGTGGCACCCCAAGGTATTTGTAACTATCCTGAACATCTGCAATGTGGCCTTCTGGTAGTTCAATCCCCTCAGTTCTGATCATCTTCCCTCTTTTTGATACCATGCGACCACACTTGTCCAGTCCGAACAACATTCCAATGTCATTGCTGTAGATCCTGGTAGTGTGGATCAGTGAGTCGATGTCTCGCTCATTTCTGGCATACAGCTTGATGTCATCCATGTAGAGGAGGTGACTGATGGTTGTTCCGCTTCGGAATCTGTATCCATAGTCAGTCTTTGTGATGATCTGGCGGAGGGGGTTCAGGCCTATGCAGAACAGCAGCGGGGATAGTGCATCGCCTTGGTATATGCCGCACTTGATGGTGACTTGTGCAATTGGCTTTGAGTTGGCTTCCAGACTTGTTTTCCACAGCCCCATTAAGTTCTTGATGAAGGCTATTAGTGTCCTGTTGACCTTGTACATCTCCAAGCATTCCATTATCCATGTATGTGGCATTGAGTTGTAGGCTTTCTTGTAGTCAATCCAGGCGGTGCACAGATTGGTCTGCCTGGTCTTGCAGTCTCGAGTGACTGCTCTATCCACCAGTAGCTGGTGCTTGGCTCCTCTGGTGTTACTGCCTATTCCCTTCTGGGCCTTGTGCATGTATTGAGCCATATGCCTGTTCATCTTAGCCGCTATGATGCCTGACAGGAGCTTCCATGTTGTGCAGAGGCAGGTTATTGGCCGGTAGTTGGATGGAATTGTTCCCTTCTGGGGATCCTTCATGATCAGGACTGTCCGTCCTTGGGTTAACCATTCTGGGTGGGTCCCATCCATCAGCAGTTGGTTCATTTGTACTGCCAGGCGTTCATGGAGTGCAGTTAGTTTCTTCAGCCAGTAGGTGTGGATCATGTCAGGGCCTGGTGCTGTCCAGCTCTTCATACCTGCCATTCTTTCTTGGATGTCTGCCGTTGTAATGGTTACTGGTTCTTGTTCTGGGAGATTGCTGTGATCTGTTCTTAGATCCAATAGCCACTGAGCATCTGTGTTGTGGGATGCATCTTTCTCCCATATGTTCTTCCAGTACTGTTCAGTCTCAGCCCTGGGTGGATCTGCTCTTATATTATTACCATATATATATACTGTATATATATATATATATATATATATATATATATAATGCATGGTATCAAAAAGAGGAAAGGTGATCAGAACTGAGGGGATTGAACTACCAGAAGGCCACATTGCAGATGTTCAGGATAGTTACAAATACCTTGGGGTGCCACAGGCTAACGGAAACCATGAGGAGGCAGCAAGGAAGACGGCCACAGCCAAATACCTACAAAGAGTGAGACAGGTCCTGAAAAGTCAGCTGAACGGGAAAAACAAGATCCGAGCTATCAACACATATGCCCTGCCAGTCATCAGATACCCCGCTGGTATAATAAACTGTCCAAACGAGGAGATAGAGGCTGTCCAGGATGAAACGACAAAGATCCAGGAGTACATCAGAAAGATGGCCCCCAAAGATGAAGGGCTTAGTGAATACCTCAGGCAGCAGAAACCCGAAGGTGAGGACAAGGAAGATGAAGAACCGTCATGGAGGGACAAGCCGCTGCACGGCGTGTACCACAGACAAATAGAAGAAGTGTCTGATATCAAGAAATCCTACCAGTGGCTGGAAAAGGCTGGACTGAAGGACAGCACAGAGGCACTAATCATGGCAGCACAAGAACAGGCACTCAGTACAAGATCAATAGAGGCCGGGGTCTACCACACCAGGCAGGACCCCAGGTGCAGACTGTGCAAGGATGCCCCTGAGACAGTACAGCACATAACAGCAGGGTGTAAGATGCAGGCAGGAAGAGCGTACATGGAATGTCATAACCAGGTAGCTGTCATAGTGTACAGGAACATCTGCCACGAGTATGGGCTGGAAGTCCCAAGGTCAAAATGGAAGACACCTCCTAAGGTAGTCGAGAATGACCGAGCTAAGATCCTGTGGGACTTCAAGATCCAGACTGACAAACTGGTGATGGCTAACCAACCAGACATCATGTTGATCGACAAACAGCAGAAGAAGGCAGTAGTGATAGATGTGGCGATCCCAAGCGACAGCAACATCAAGAAGAAGGAGCATGAGAAGCTTGAGAAATACCAAGGGCTGAAAGAGGAGCTAGAAAAGATGTGGAAAGTAAGAGCAACAGTGGTGCCAGTGGTAATCGGAGCACTGGGGGTTGTGACCCCCAAACTGGGAGAGTGGCTCCAGCAGATTCCAGGTAAAACATCAGAGGTCTCTGTCCAGAAGAGTGCAGTCCTAGGAACAGCTAAGATACTGCGTAGAACCCTCAAACTCCCAGGCCTCTGGTAGAGGATGACACATACCACCCCACAAGGGGTGAGAGGGGGATTTATATATATATATATATATATATATATATATATATATATATATCATTGAACCATTCCTAGTTATTATCTGGGTAACTGCATATTATATCTGTTACCTTTTTATCACCTTATTACCCCAGTATTACATCTTATTACTGTGATTTATTACCCTGTTATTACCTTGGTAATTACATGTTATTACCATTATTTTACCTCTTTATTTTCATACTGTTACCCCACTATTACCATGTTATCACAGTGGTGGCAATTAAAGTGCTACCAAGATGTTTTAAGATAATGAACCCCCCTCTGTTCCCATTGTGGGGCTGTTATAGGCCTCCCACCACTCAAGAGTGCTGCATTGTTGAATAAAGGGGAAAAGTGTGTGCCATATATGGCAATATGTTTCAGCCAATCTTCAAGTTTTGATGAGATGAGAGATAATGGGGCCAAAGCGTAGCATTCATTTTAACCACAAAGATACAAGCTTGAATCGATATGGGGAGACCCATCCATTTTTCCATAGCTTTCAAAACGTTGCTCAGAGCAACAGAATAGTTAGGCCAATCTGGTTTAAGTAAGGGAAAACCTCAATACCTAAACATCTAAATTGTTTAACGGTGGGGATGTTAGCAGGGATGATTGAATTGCGAGCAGAATCATTCAAATTAAGTAGTGCAGACTTTGACCAGTTTACTTTACCTTTTTTACCAGCCTGATGAGCTTCCATATTCCCCGCATAATGACAGAAGGTGAGGAAGAGACTCAGAGGGGTTTCTAAAAAGACCATAACGTCATCCGCAAATAGAAAGGTGATGCTGTGTCATGGCCGCGGGAATTAGGGGTGCGGAGGGTGCTGCAGGACCTAAGGAAAGGACAAACTACTACAACCATAATTTAAAAAAATAAACAAACATTTATTTTTAATAAATTGATTATTAATATAAACCTAATCCCTTTCAATATAAATTAAAAGTAATACATTTAAAAAATTTGGTAAGTAAGAGATAAACACATCATTTGATTAGAATGTATCTGCCGATCTAGCCAAGAGCGAGGAGCGCTGCGCTCCTCTGATGCTCTTTCAGATACCAATAGTTGTTTTCTGGTCAACAATAGCTAGCCTAGCCATGGCACAAAAGCGCATTTTGTATTTTATTATACAACCACATGCTAAAAAGCCTAAAAAAACGTAGGCAGAAAAAATTCTGTTCCGACTGTAACCGAAAGTAGCAGCAGCACCTCTGCACTTGTCACTCCCAGGGCGATCCTGTTAGCAACAGGTGAGTAGGGAGCTAGCCAAGCTAGCAGTACCAAGGCAGCCGCGGAGGAACATAAACAAAGGCAACTCAGTGCTGCCACCCTCGGTGTCACAGTTTTCCTTCTAGACGTTTTATAGATGAGGATTTTTCCCGTTCTTTTCATCCTCCGTGAGAAGGATTGCACTCTCTGTTTTGGTTGTATCTGATGGCTTCCCGTCAGCATGTGAGTAAAGATAGGCTTTTCGCAGAGAAAGGTTTTTTTAACTGGCGCAAGGCATCAGCTAAATTTGGTTTGCACGAGAAATCGGCCAATCCCTTTTAGGGGTGACACGACTTGAACGGACTTTTAATTTACCCAAGGAAAGAGAGTGGGTAAAGAAGAGGGATAATTGGATGTGTGACACAATACAGAATGAGAGAATCGAACAGTTTGCTCAGTACCTCATGCATCAGACTGCCCGTTCTATGGACTGCCTCTGCTGCAAAGCCCTTTTTGGGCCCTGTGAAATTGTGGCAAGGAGCCTTCAGAGTGCAAAGTCAAGTGCTCTTGGTGCCATTACTTGTGTAAACCTGCTCAAGGTCAGAGTAGGGTCACAGAGAGATGACAAGGTGGTGGCTGAAATGGTAGAAAAGGTCAAAGTGTATGCTACCCAGAATGCTCTGAAGATGCCAGATGCTGAGCCCAAAGTAAGCAGAACACCTGCCCGCTATCGGCCCTGAAGCGTTGTCAAAGGTAACAGGTGAACGCAAATGGAAAGCTGAGTTTTATGAAGCTCGGGATTTACTCCAGTCTGAACTCACCAGAAACAGCTGCATTCAGGGAGAAGACCCTAATTGATGTAGCAAACAGTAGGAACTTGACGCACAATTACTTCAGCTTCCTAAACAGCTAGACACAGGGCGACTGCACCTCACCCTTTTCCACGTACACGGGGACATCGTTGCCCAGTTGGATATTAATGCAATGATGAAAACTTTCATCAGTGTCAACCCGGAGCGCAAAAAAACATTTGGAGTGTTTTGACTGCAGCACAAGGTAAGAATTCTGGTTTATTATATATTATTTATCAACTGTTCAGTAACAATTCAACTGAAACTTAATTGTAATTATTGGAGAGCCTATTGGAAACCCAGAATGAGGTCACACCTAGTTTTAATTATCTAACCATATTGTTATTAGGCCAGGCTTAACACGCGTTAATAACTTTTGATACATATGGCCCAATATCTTTATGCGTTTAATTTGCTATTGCTGTGCTACAAAAACTCAAGGCTGCATTTCTCTATTTCAATGTTTGTGTCAGGTCTGCGTGTGAGGGAACAGTGGCAACCACAGCAGAGAGCAGCGGAGGATCAGACTGGCTTGCACTTGCTTCACTTTGACAACATAATTCATTGATTATACCCTTGTGTTTATTGGCTCAGTTTTTGAGCTTCTGGACCATTGAGCCGTGTGCCTCTATCCTGCATTACTCGTGCCTAGCCCTTGTTTTGTATTATGGACGTTATTCTTGTTTTTTCGCTTGTGGAGTGTGCATGTGTTCCAGTTTTAAACTTTTAAAAATTTATCAGCACCCCCAATTCAAAATATGTTCCCGTGGCTCTGTGCTGTGTATTGCAAATGCAAATTGGTGACACACATAATTGATTGGCAAATGGCTTGAGCCAGAGGCTCTTAAGAGAGGAAAAATAGTGCGGGACTCAAGGGGCAGCCTATGCGTGAAAATCTAGAAACTGGAAATAAAGAGGAGGTGCGTCTTGGGCTGAGGGGTTAGAATACATAACTTTAATCATACCAATGAAAGTGTTACCAAAGCCCATCACCTCTAAGACTGACAATAAAACTGACTACTCAAGTCTGTCAAAGGCTTTCATTGCATCAAGAGAAAGAAGTGACATTGGTGTCTTACTGTCTCCTGCAGCATCCACAATGTGGAGAAGGCATCTAACATTATCTGTTGCCATTCTTGTTTTAAATAATCCTGTTTGGTCGGAATTCACAAATTTTGACATATGGGACTCCAAACGACAAGCTAGGAGTTTTGCAAAGATTTTTTAAATCAGAGTTAGCAAGCTCGGAGGTCGATAGCTAGAGCACTCCGTAGGAGCCTCATGCTTTTTTAAGGGTAGGGAAATTACAGTCATGGCTGTCAAGAATACTTGTATTGCTTTCCACAGTAGTTTTTAGGTTGTTCACATCCGCTCTGAGAGAACCAAGGCTTGCAGCCAGAGATGCTAGCTAGGCATGGATAGCAGTTAGCTTATTGTCGTTGTTGATGCCCACCTGTTGAATCTGAGACTGAATCTGAGAAAAACGTAGTTTAAGGGTAGCTTTTCTGTTTTATTAGGTTTTGTTCTTGTTTGCCTTCTACTTCAAGTATCTCTAAGAAGCACAAAGTGTTTTGAAGTTGGAACCATATAGAACAACTATCTGACAAAGTTGGGCCAGGAGCTTCACTTTAAGCCGCCATCTCGGTCCAGTCAATCATTCCCCATTGCTTTACGTTGCTTCCGCTTACTCACTGTGCAACAATAAGATGGGCACGGTAAAATGAAATAGCATCTGTGAGTCTGTAGTTATATCCATATGGATATAGCAGATATCCATAGTGTAAAGGAGGTGGGATGCACTAATCCATCTCGCCAGGAACAAACCCTGATGATCCCATGGATGATTTTAAGTGTCAAGGTGTACCCGGTCCACCAAACAATTCTTGGCGGTCTTGATTCTGCACACATCTCTGTTACTGTACTCCTATTTACTAGTTCATTCTTTCATCCAAGCATGGTGCAGCGGATCCGTGCGCACTGTCACCTGCCGTGAAGACGCTGGCCTCACTAACCTTTCCTCCCCTGAGTCGGGTCTCCCTCGCCCTGGACTCAGCTTCATCAAGCCTACTAAAACGTAGAAAATAAATGGCATTACATCAGTGATTTTATCTGTTGGGTGGATTTCCACTTCGATATTAGACATTTTTTTTCTAAATTTCTGCCATGGTCACAATTTGACGATCACAATTTGCCACTCTGGGCCTTTTCTTTTATTGCTTATCCGAGATAACAAACCTCCAAACAGAACATTTTTTTCTTGCCTTTTCTCGATTAGCACCTCCAACATCACAAGAAGTTTTTTTTTTTTTGTCTGCAGCAGGATAACCCATAGTAATTGGACAAAGAAGGACGTCAGGGGCGCATTTAGAGTCATTTCCATATTAATTTATTGGAGGAGGCTAGGTGGGGTCTGTGATTCGTTCACGTGCGCTCAACTTCACTTTGATTGTGATGTATAAAGGAAAGGTATGCAGGACCTGGCATACGCCTGGTTTTATACATGTGAATATTTCTGTGCGTAGGTACTTTCATGTTTTGGCCATACGCCATCTTCTGGTATGAAAGCGGCGCAATCTTTTATACATGAGGCCCCATGTCCGAGGACATCTATAAACCAAAATTAACTTTTGGTCATAGTGTCCCCTACTGGCAACAGGAAATCAGCCTTATATGACAAACATCTTCCGATTTACATGCAGTTTATGTGTGGCCATGCTCAATTGCATAATTTTTGAAAGATTTAAGGTAGAGTGTTGTGTGAAGTATCACTGAACTCAGTAGAGAGTTCCCTTTTAATTGTAGATGGTTTGGCCCACCCCCTATGCTTAAACCACGCCCCTTCATAATTAGAGACCTGTTTATCGTACTCTTGTGTGAGGTGTCATTGAACTCAGCAAAGAGTTCCTTTTTCGACGGTTATCCCCGCCCTGTACACTTTGTACAACATTTGCAATATACCATCTGAAATGGCGCACACTCCACCGCGCACGCTGTGTCCGACAGTTGCGCAAATGCAGGGTCGCGTGGATTGGCATCCGCCAGTAACCCTATCGCACACAGAGGAGCAAGGGCCCGTCCAACGCTGCTTGCAGCTTTAAATATAAATGTGTTTATAATGCATTGTAGAAACAAGGTGACCAGCAATTACAGAATATTATACTTACGTTACTGACGTTATTGTAAAATGTAAATGTAAACCACTTCAAGTACAATGATTGGTAGTTCACAGGAATTTTCATTTGACCTAGATGCCAAATTCTATTTTAATGTATCAGCAGTGTAATAGTTAAGTTGAGAATAAGAATTAGAAAAGGGTTTATTGCCAAAGTAAGTTACACTTGCAAGGATTTTACTTTGGTGCATACATAAACAAAGAAACATATATTACATATACAGTGAGGAAAATAAGTATTTGAACACCCTGCTATTTTGCAAGTTCTCCCACTTAGAAATCATGGAGGGGTCTGAAATTGTCATCTAACAAAAAATGTCTAACAAAAAAATCTAGAAATCACAATGTATGATTTTTTTTACTATTTATTTGTATGATACAGCTGCAAATAAGTAGGGCCTATCAGCTACAATTTTGACCCTCAAATACCTGTTAGTTTGCCTTCAAAATGTCCACCTCCACTCCATTTATTATCCTAAATTAGATGGACCTGTTTGAGGTCGTTAGCTGCATAAAGACACCTGTCCACCCCATGCAATCAGTAAGAATCCAACTACTAACATGGCCAAGACCAAAGAGCTGTCCAAAGACACTAGATACAAAATTGTACACCTCCACAAGGCTGGAAAGGGCTACGGGAAATTGCCAAGCAGCTTGGTGAAAAAAGGTCCACTGTTGGAGCAATCATTAGAAAATGGAAGAAGCTAAACATGACTGTCAATCTCCCTCGGAATGGGGCTCTATGCAAGATCTCACCTCGTGGGGTCTCAAAGATCCTATGAAAGGTGAGAAATCAGCCCAGAACTACACGGGAGGAGCTGGTCAATGATCTGAAAAGAGCTGGGATCACCGTTTCCAAGGTTACTGTTGGTAATACACTAAGACGTCATGGTTTGAAATCATGCATGGCACGGAAGGTTCCCCTGCTTAAACCAGCACATGTCAAGGCCCATCTTAAATTTGCCAATGACCATTTGGATGATCCAGCGGAGTCATGGGAGAAAGTCATGTGGTCAGATGAGACCAAAATAGAACTTGTTGGTCATAATTCCACTAACCGTGTTTGGAGGAAGAAGAATGATGAGTACCATCCCAAGAACACCATCCCTAGTGTGAAGCATGGGGGTGGTAGCATCATGCTTTGGGGGTGTTTTTCTGCACATGGGACAGGGCAACTACACTGTATTAAGGAGAGGATGACCGGGGTCATCTATTGCGAGATTTTGGGGAACAACCTCCTTCCCTCAGTTAGAGCATTGAAGATGGGTCGAGGCTGGGTCTTCCAACATGACAATGACCCAAAGCACACAGCCAGGATAACCACGGAATGGCTCTGGAAGAAGCATATCAAGGTTCTGGCGTGGCCTAGCCAGTCTCCAGACCTAAACCCAATAGAGAATCTTTGGAGGAGCTCAAACTCCGTGTTTCTCAGCGACAGACCAGAAACCTGACTGATCTAGATCTGTGTGGAGGAGTGGGCCAAAATCCCTTCTGCAGTGTGTGCAAACCTGGTGAAAAACTACAGGAAACATTTGACCTCTGGAATTGCAAACAAAGGCTACTGTACCACTACTGTATCTCTCACAGTGGACATGCACCTACGATGACAATTTCAGACCCCTCCATGATTTCTAAGTGGGAGAACTTGCAAAATAGCAGGGTGTTCAAATACTTATTTTCCTCACTGTATTCCTGGTCGAGTCAGATCCCCCCCGACCCTAAGCCATGTTTTGGCTCAAGGTTTTGGCCTCTTAAAGGAAGTTTTTCCTTGCCTCTGTCGCCTAGTGCTTGCTTTTGGTGGGATCTGTTGGGTTTCTGTCAATAACATCACAGAGTACTGTCTAGACCTGCTCTTTTATGAAAAGCGCAATGAAATAACTGTTGTTGTGATTTAGCGCTAAATAAATGAAATAAAAACAATTGAACATATATCAATAGGAAAGTCAATATGAGTTATTGCCATTACAATAATTACAACGTTAGGAACTTGCCTTAGTGAGCTTATAGAGCAGGAAAAGAAGAAAAACATTCAACACAGCGTACTTACATCTAAATCTATCAAATTATAAAAGAGAGAAAAAAAACTCAAACTACTTCAGGTAGGGAGTGAGTCCTTACCCCAAGTGAAGGAGTTTAAGTACCTTGGGGTCTTGTTCGCGAGTGAGGGGACCGTGGAGCGTGAGATTGGTCGGAGAATCGGAGCAGCTGGTGCGGTATTACATTCTGTTTATCGCACCGTTGTGACGAAAAGGGAGCTGAGCCAGAAGGCAAAGCTCTCGATCTACCGGGCAATTTTCGTTCCTACCCTCACCTATGGTCATGAAGGCTGGGTCATGACCGAAAGAACGAGATCCAGGGTACAAGCGGCCGAAATGGGTTTCCTCAGGAGGGTGGCTGGCGTCTCCCTTAGAGATAGGGTGAGAAGCTCAGTCATCCGAGAGGAGCTCGGAGTAGAGCCGCTGCTCCTTCGCGTCGAAAGGAGCCAGTTGAGGTGGTTCGGGCATCTGGTAAGGATGCCTCCTGGGCGCCTCCCTAGGGAGGTGTTCCAGGCACGTCCAGCTGGGAGGAGGCCTCGGGGAAGACCCAGGACTAGGTGGAGAGATTATATCTCCAACCTGGCCTGGGAACGCCTCGGGATCCCCCAGTTGGAGCTGGTTGATGTGGCTCGGGAAAGGGAAGTTTGGGGTCCCCTACTGGAGCTGCTGCCCCCGCGACCCGACTCCGGATAAGCGGATGAAGATGGATGAATGGATGGAGAAAAAAAACTCAAAAACAAAAGCTAAAGGTTTATAATTCAAGAGTCAATTTACCAAAACAAACTATGACCTAAAAAAGAATGGACGACAGTGTCCTTTGGAACTCCAAACTCTTTGAGCTTCCTCAACAAGACTAATTCAATTCAAATTTATTCATTGTGTCAAATCATAACAGAAGTTATCTCAGGGCACCTTACAGATAAAGTAGGTCTAGAACACAGTCTGTAATTTACAGAGACCCAGCAATTCCCCCTCCAAGAGCAAGCATTTAGTGCAAACGTCAGACAGAAACAGGCTCTTGCTGGGCGGCCATTTGCCGCTGCCGGTTGGGAAACAGAGACACAGATATAGTGTAATCTCTGATGAGACTACTTTAGGATTGTGTAAATATTACTTTCCTATTTAACGCTATAGTGCGTAGTTTTGTCACCCCCATGAGGGATTCTAAGCAATGACAACAACACTGTCGGTTCATCAACATGACACAAGCTTTCGGTGATTGCACACCATCCCCACCTTTCCTCCACGTAGTTGCTAACACGGAGGATTAAAAAATTATGATTGACTCGAAAAATGCCTTACTTGAGCTTTCACGTGTGAACGTCACCGGACGACACCATCAGCCATACTGAGTAATGCAGAGAGTGTTATGTGGAGCTGATCGGCCTAATTAGTGTTCTATCAACTCATTTTGCAATGGCTTGAATGTAACAGACGTTCATTAATATAAAATAGTTGTGCACTATTGCTTTAAGGTTGGCAGAGATGATACCGCCAAGAAATTAAAATAAACAACTAAATACAACCTTTATATTATCAACTGGTTCCCTGGCAATTTCAAGAGGTTGTTCACCATCTTCCCCTCTCCTTAAGTCTATGAAAATGTATTGGATTCAAATGACCTTTAACTTTTAGCAACATATGAGAAAGCGAAGAGAGAAAGAGAATGCTCCTTTATGCCACTTAATTGGCTCAATAAAGTCAAATTGTCTTTGTAGAGCTCTTCTCAAAGCAATCACTGTTTTATGAGAAGGTGTCATATTTTACCAAAGCCTTCATCACACGATACAATAGTATTAAGTAAATTCAAGTCAATTTGTTTGTATAGCCCAATATGATAAATAACAAATTTGCCTCAGGGGGCATGACAGTCTGTACAGTATATGACTGTCTCTGCCCCTTCCAAACACCTTGCTTTCAGAAAAGGGAAAACTCCCCAAATAAACTTATTTAACTGAGGAATTCTTCTCCCAGGATAAATAGACGTGCAATAGATGTTGTGTGTACAGTATAGACCAACATAATATAAAGAGTGTATTAAAGACAGTATTCAGTCAGAAACTCAAGAGGCAGGTACTAATATCTCACCAGTTTTTGCAGCAGGGCTAGGGGGCTGTTGACTAGTTTCCTGCTGTAAAACTGGTCACACTGGGACAGATCTCTGGACAGTGTCACATCTGTGGCAATATCCTTCCTGGCATGGACCAGGTAGTCTGTTAAACATTGGCCATGCACTGTGCTCTGAAAAAGAAAAAACATATAATTAGGGATTTAGCTCATGAACATTAGCTTTAAAATACAGGAGACAAAGCGTCATGCAAGTGCAATTGTTTTTCTTTTTAAAAACTTTCACCAGAATGTGATCTTTATTTTTCTGCCATTTCATTTTCTTTCATGTTCTTCATATGTTCCCTAAAGTATATCTGTACTGTATGCTTAATTGCTGCTTTAGCAAATTATTTTACCCAATTTACATCTAATATAATGTGTCTTCATCTAAAGACCCTAATTCCATAATTGTGCCCATTTTGGGACATTTTTAGAGTTGTGAGAATTTACCAACCATGAGGCTGCTCTGTTTCTCCTCCATGACGGGCACGTTGAGTGCTGAAACGATTCCTCTTTTAATGTTAAGGATGTTGACTGGCTCGTCTGTCTCTGGGAAAAGTTGAACACTGGTACCTCCTTCCACAGTGAACCTAAGAAGGTTCCTGTGTAAAGAAAAGTACAGAGCAATTCAGCCATTTAACTCAGTATAGACTCATACTGTGTCTATACGAGAAGAATGTTAATAGATGTTATATAGTGTGTATATTGTGTTTATATAGCACTTTTCTAGTCTTAGTGACTACCCAAAGCACTTATATTAACATTCATTACAGGAACTATTCACACACATTCATACTCTGTGGCCGAGGCTGCCATACAAGCCGAATTGCTCCCACAGGTGCAAGTGCTCATCACACAGATGGTGGGAGCAATTCAGGGTTCAGTGTCTTGCCCATGGAACTTCAACATGGGCCTGCAGGGCCAGAATCACCAACCTTCCAATTGGTAAGCAACAAGTCTGAGGTGGCAGAGTTGATGTTCAGTTTTAATATTAGCAGTCTGAAACTTTCACCAGACTGGTTCTGCAAATTCCAACAGTTGCCAAAGATGCATTGCCATAATGTAATTTATGTACTGTGTATTAAAGCTGCAGTAGGGAGTTTTGAGAAAACGTGGACTTAGCCTAAAAATTTTAACAAGCACACTTTACAGGCTCCTCCCCCTTGCTCTCTGCTGCGCCACAGCCCCCCCCCCCCCTCCACAGCTCCTCGAGCCTGCCGTGAACGCGCAGGCTAGTAAGCAGGGCCACCAATGTTTTCCACACAATACAGGGGATTTATTCTGAGGAGGGTTTAGCTGTTGTGTGCTGTGCTTTTAAAACTTTATGTAAAAAAATTGCTTATTTAAAATATTTCTATTAAATGTTTTGTAAATATTGTTGGGATTTAAAATTTTATATGTGCTTAAACATTGTGGGTGATTTGCATTATACATTCAAGCTAAAAGGTAAAAGCATTATTTCAACATAAATGAAGACATGGTGGTCATGCATTAAGTTTGTTGTTATAAGTTTATAGTTTGTTGTTTGTTGTTTGTTACATTAAGTTGTTTTGCAATACTTTTGTTTTATAATATAATTTTATATTTATGATGTTCTGGTACATTTTGTTATAACCAGCTCTACAAATGTGTCAGAAGTTGAATTGATGATGTTAGAGACACCCTGTCTCTGGTTCCAGTCACCCTTTATGGCCCAACTGCTCTGCAAGTCCTGAGGGTCATAAACCCTCAGTCGCATCCCAACTAAAAGATAAGGAATAAACACAAGACCCCACCCTTTGTGAGATAATACTGGGGGTCTGAGAGCCAAAGAGTCAGACAAAGGAAGGGGAGAGCTGCGACAGCTTGATCCAGGTAACTTTGTCTCAGGATATCCTATGTAATAAAATGGATTCACATTTCAACATCTGAGATTTTGACTACTAATTGAATGAACCCTGAGAATGGAGCAGGATTTAGCTCCAACAATATTTTTAAATAAAGAGGGATTAAAATTCTTTATGTAATCGCTCATTTGTGAGAACAAAAGCAGCACTTTACACAATACATTACTGAATTACCTTTTGGATCAATTTAAAACACTAAACTTTCAGTAGGAATGATGAATCACTGAGGAAGCTCACTAAGCCAAGGAATAACAACATCTTAGAAATATGTCTTAGGTTTTATTTTGCATATGGGTAAAATAAATCAGCTTTTTTTGCAAAGTACACACAAGGAAATACTGAAGATCTTGATTTGGACTGAAAGACTATTCCTTCACGTGGCTCTGTGTCTGGGGCCATGTCTGACCTGTTGAAGGAGTATAAAATAATTGTGTCAGACATTTGATTTACAAATTACATCCTGAGGGGGAAGAAAACGTGTATGTTTAAAAATAATCAAACATAGAATTCTGCCTTGCCAAACGTCGACAGGGACAGCGCACAATTAAAGTAGTTTCACCATAGCTGCATTTAATAGTGATCGACAAAAACACATTTTGGCTTACTAAATGTAGGTATCGAAACAATATCGCTTATACTGAGGGTGAAAGAGTTAGCTACAACATTCCTGCCGTGCTACAAGCTAACAAGCTAACTATTAGACTTAGCTAGCAACAAGCTACAGAGTAAAATTAGATTTGCGCTATCACCAGCGATACTGTAACCATCGCTAGCTTAGTTGTGTAGCTAGTTATTAATAAATGAAACAAGTCCAGCAGGGATACTTACATGTCAAGCAGAAATGTGACTAGCTCTGAATCCGTGTTGAATCCTTTCAGGAGGCGTAGCTCCCTCCACCTCTGAAAAGCCGCTCCGATGTTGACCCTCGTTTTATTTCGGCTCGGTTTAATTCTGTCTTTTTAGCTCGCTTTTCGTCATCGGTCTTCTTCTGTTTGCCCGTCTTTGTTTTCTGAGCAGGTGTCACTCGAGAAATTGGCAGTTTTCGTGAAAAGTTGTTTCTCCGCGATTAGCACAGCTGCAGCACACTGGGAATCTTGAGCTTGAACACGGTACGCTCTGTGCGGGGGGAGGGGGAGGGTTATGAGCAGCGTGTACACGAGAGTGATTGACACTGCTAAGATAGTCCTCCTGGCTCTGATTGGCTGTTTCTGACCGGGAGTGGTGTATTTCTGCAAATGGCAGCAGGGACACAGGGAGGAGCCACAGGAGCTTGATTTTTTCACAGATTATCTGTCTCATATTCTACTGTCAGGACATAGTGACAGTTTTAACAAATATGTAAAAAATATTTTTTTTACAAAAGTTACCTACTGAAGCTTTAAATCTACATGTATGGCCACATATGAAAGTGTCATGAGCCAGAATTGAAAACATCAGATTTAAATAAAAATGTTCCCTGTTCTCATTGTCATTACTAAAGCAGATCTGGTTGTGTGTATGACTGAGGTTATTGAGATTTGGGTCTCTTTCTACATTGTGAATGTAGCCTTATATGGTAATTTTGGGGGGGGGGTTCAAACTGGACCCCATTTCCCCATGCATTTGTGTATAATAGACTGATGTGACCAAAATCTTTGAAATTGTATTGGGAGAGAACAAAGTGATGGGCCGTCATGAACAGAGCTGCAATGTAACCTTGTGGCGCAATTGTGCACTCTCAATATTTGCTCACTAAAAGTGATTGTTTTTGCCAGGTTGTTATTAAAAGTGTCTGACATCTTTTTGGAAAAAGAAAGTGGAGAGAATTAGATTTATTCTGAAGGACAAGCTTTGACTTTTACAAAGTTTGACGTACCTTGGACTCTTATCTTGACAGAGAATGCCATTAAGACGTGAGTAAGAATACACTTCTGGGGTGGGAGGGGTGGGTAACTGAAGAAAGGGTTTAAAGGGAGGAGGTGGTAAGCTATGTCTTTTTTTGTATTTTTGTACTGTGTATATATATATATATATATATATAAAAAAAAAAAAAATCCCCCTCTCACCCTTTGTGGGGTGGTATGTGTCATCCTCAAGCTCGGGTCCTCTACCAGAGGCCTGGGAGTTTGAGGGTTCTGCTCAGTATCTTAGCTGTTCCTAGGACTGCACTCTTCTGGACACCTCTGATGTTTTACCTGGAATCTGCTAGAATCTGGGTCACAGCCCCCAGTGCTCCGATTACCACTGGCACCACTGTTGCTCTTACTTTCCACATCTTTTCTAGCTCCTCTTTCAGCCCTTGGTATTTCTCGAGCTTCTCGTGTTCCTTCTTCTTGATGTTGCGATCGCTTGGGATTGCCACATCTATCTGCCTTCTTCTGCTGTTTGTCCATTAATACGATGTGTGGTTGGTTAGCCACCAGTTTGTCAGTCTGGATCTTGAAGTCCCATCTTAGCTCGGTCATTCTCGACTACCTTAGGAGGTGTCTTCCATTTTGACCTTTGGGACTTCCAGCCCATACTCGTGGCAGATGTTCCTGTACACTATGACAGCTACCTGGTTATGGCGTTCCATGTACGCACTTCCTGCCTGCATCTTACACCCTGCTGTTATGTGCTGTACTGTCTCAGGGGCGTCCTTGCACAGTCTGCACCTGGAGTCCTGCCTGGTGTGGTAGACCCCGGCCTCTATTGATCTTGTACTGAGTGCCTGTTCTTGTGCTGCCATGATTAGTGCCGCTGTGCTGTCCTTCAGTCCAGCCTTTTCCAGCCACTGGTAGGATTTCTTGATATCAGCCACTTCTTCTATTTGTCTGTGGTACACGCCGTGCAGCGGCTTGTCCCTCCATGACGGTTCTTCATCTTTCTTGTCCTCACCTTCGGGTTTCTGCTGCCTGAGGTATTCACTAAGCCCTTCATCTGTGTGGGCCATCTTTCTGATGTATTCCTGGATCTTTGTCGTTTCATCCTGGACAGTGGTCTTGACACTCACTAGCCCTCGGCCTCCCTTGCTACGCTTGGTGTACAGTCTCAGGGTGCTGGATTGGGGTGAAACCCTCCATGCATTGTGAGGAGCTTTCTCGTCTTGATGTCAGTAGCCTCTATCTCCTCCTTTGGCCAGTTTATTATGCCAGCGGTGCATCTGATGACTGGCAGGGCGTATGTGTTGATAGCTTCGATCTTGTTTTTCCCGTTCAGCTGACTTTTCAGGTATTTGGCTGTGGCGTTCTTCCTTGCTGCCTCCTTATGGTTTCCGTTAGCCTGTGGCACCCCAAGGTATTTGTTTCGAAGCATCCATCCATCCCATAGTCTCTGCATGTAACCCCTCTCACTCTTTAGTCCATGTATCAGGTTGCCCTGGTTCCCTAGCAACTTTTTTATGAATATTTTTATTGTTTTAGCGAAGGAATAGTGTACAGTGCAATAGTACACTGACAATTGTAACAAGACACCCTTCTATTAACCCCGTCCCACCCACAACAAACCTTTATGCCGAAAAAAAAAAAATAGATTAAATGAAAACAAATATATATATATATATATATATATATATATATATATATATATATATATATATATATATATATATACATACATATATATACACACACTAGTAAACAAATATACAATTTAAAATGTTAGACAAAAAGAAAAAACACCTTTCTTTTGTTACTCCTGGTAACACATAATGTAGTCATTTTGCTCCACCATCCTTATGTCCCAAGCAGTTATGAAGAGGGAAGAGCAGTTAGTCCTTCAAAGTAAGTCAGTAAAGGGTCCCAAGTTTTGTAAAATTTTCTTGATGATCCTCTGATGGAGAATTTAATTTTTTCTAATGTTAGAAACATCATAATGTCAGAAAGCCACCTGGAGGCTTTTGGTGATGTAGCCGATTTCCACTCCATAAGTATTCTCTGTCGCGCTATTAGGGTTGCAAAAGCAACAGCACTCTCCCTGCTATTGGACATAACAATATCATCACTCTGCACCCCAAACACAGCCAATGTAGGGCTAGGTTGTAGATTTAAACCGAAGGCTTCATTTAAGATCTTAAAAATTGATGTCCAGAAGTCTCTCAACTTGGAGCATGACCAAAACATGTGAAGTAGATCCGCCCTGTCTGTTCTGCACCTGTCACAGATGTCATCTGTGTTGGAGTATATTTTGGCCAGCCTAACCTTACTGTAGTGCATACGGTGAAGGACTTTAAATTGAATCAAATTCAAACGTGCGCAGGAAGAGGTTCCATTCACCCTGTTTAGAGCCCTGTCCCATCCAGCATCTGATATGTTTGTCCCTAATTCCTCTTCCCATTTTACTTTTATAGGGTCCATGGATACACTATAGAGTGACATGATTGAATTGTATAAGGCAGAGATTTGGCCCCTTGAGGTCAGAGGGGTCTGCAGTATATCCTCCAGGTTAGAGTGCCCAGGTAATTGAGGGAATGATGAGACATGAGTTCGGATGAAATGACAAACTTGAAGATATCTGAAAAAACTGGACTTGGTGATGTTGAATTTACTGACCAAATCCGCGAAACTGAGGAAAACGTTATTCATGAAAAAATCTTTAAAAGTAGTAAGGCCCGTAATATCCCACTGTTTGAAAGTGTCGTCCATTGTAGCAGCTGGAAAAAGATGGTTTTTACAGACAGGGCTGAGTACTGAAAGATCTGAGAGATTAAATGTTTGCCTAAATTGTATCCAAATCTTAAGTGTTGCGCTTACTACCGGACTGGAAGTGAAGCGCGTTGGGGAGAGAGGGAGTTTGGACGTAATCAATGCAGCAAGTGACGCCAGTTTACAAAACTTGGCCTCTGCACTACACCAGTCTGCCTCAGGATGTTGAAACCAGGAAACAACTTTTTGTAAGTTTGCAGCCCAATAGTAAATCATTAAATTTGGGAGGGCGAGCCCACCCCTCTGTCTTGGTCTTTCAAGAAATTTTTTACGCAGCCTTGAAGTTTTATCTCCCCAAAGAAAGCTTGAAAGTAACTTTTCTGTTGCTCGAAAGAAAGATTTTGGAAGGAAGACCGGAAGATTTTTAAATAAATATAGAAATCGAGGCAACACGTTCATTTTAACACAGTTAACTCTTCCAGCTAAAAATAAATACATGGTGCTCCATTAGATTAGATTAGATTAAACTTTATTGTCATTACACAGGTACAAGTACAAGGCAACGAAATGCAGTTTGGGTCTAACCAGAAGTGCAATAGCAGTAAGTGCAGGATATACAATAGTTCCATGAGTGCAGGACATGGATATGTACTGAATAAGTATGGAAATGAATACTATTATAAACAGAATTTTACAGATTTTACAAATTTTACAGATTTGTTCTATGAATATAAAATATAGATAACAAGTATTGTGAGCAAGATGTACGGCTGGATATGTGCTGAATATAATATACATATATATATAATTTTGGTATTACTATAAGTAGAAATTTTACAGATATGTACAATGAACATAATATGAGCAAGATTTACAGGTGAGTATGTACTATATACAGGCGGCTATTATAGACAGAATTTTTACAGATAGATATAATAATTTAGGCTAAATGTAGCAGTATAACAATGATTTAAGGTAGTACAAATAAAGTTTGGGCAGAAGCTATCCGAATTAAAGTGCAGTGGAAAGTAATTGCACATTACAGTTAAGGTGCGGTAATGCAGATGTATGTAAACAATTGGTACTGTAAATAAACAGTCAGCAGTGCAAATAGAAATGTAAGTATTGCAAAAAGGTAAGTATTGCAAAAAATATGCAGATAGTATTGCAAAAAGGTAAGTAGTGCAAAAAAAGATGCCGATATAGACAGTTGTTACTGTAGTAACAGTCAGCAGTGTAGGTGAACATTATAGTATTGCAGATAACAAAATGGAGGCAGGTGTGAGGAGGGAGAGGAGAGTCAATCAGTGTATGAAGGGGAGTGGGATTAATGAGGGTTAGAGTTCAATAAAGAGACAGCTCTAGGGAAAAAACTGTTCTTTAGTCTGCTGGTCCTGGTCCGGAGGCACCTGAACCGCCTGCCGGAGGGCAAGAGAGAAAGTCTTTGGGCTGGGTGAGAGGAGTCCTTAAGGATGCTGTGAGCTTGATGCAGACAGCGTTTCCTCTGGATGTGCTCGATGGCGGGTAGTGGAGTCCCGGTGATGCGCTGGGCGGTTTTCACCACCCTCTGCAGTGCCTTGCGCTCTGCAACAGAACAGCTCCCATGCCACACTGTTGCACAGTTGGTCAGGATGCTTTCTATTGCACAGCGGTAGAAGTTCACCAGGATAGTTGGGGAAAGCTGATTCTTCCTCAGTGTTCTCAAGAAGAAAAGGCGCTGGTGAGCCTTCTTGACCAGGCAGGAGGTGTTGGTTGACCAGGACATGTCCGCCGAGATGTGGATCCCCAGAAACTTGAAACTGGAGACACGCTCAACAGCCATTCCATTGATGTGGATGGTGTCGTGCGTGCCTCCTGACTCTTTTCTGAAGTCCACGATGAGCTCCTTGGTTTTGGTGGTGTTGAGGAGCTGGTTATTTTCAGTGCACCATGTGGCCAGGTGCTTGATCTCTTCCCTATAGGCAGTCTCATCGTTGTTGCTTATGAGACCAATCACCGTAGTGTTGTCCGCAAACTTGATGATGGAATTAGATTCGTGAAGAGGGAGTAGAGAAACGGGCTTAGCACACAGCCCTGTGGTACACCAGTGTTGAGTGTGATGGACGTGGAGCAGTTGGAGCCTGATCGAACATTCTGAGGTCTGTTGGTCAAGAAGTCCAAAATCCAGTTGCACGTGGAGGTGGTGATGACCAGGCCTCCAAGTTTGGCTATTAGCTTAGCTGGAATGACAGTGTTGAAAGCTGAGCTGAAGTCAACAAACAGCATGCGTGCATAAGTGTTCTTATTGTCCAGATGTGTGAGCACAGAGTGCAGTGCCATGGAAACTGCATCCTCTGTGCTCCTATTGCTACGGTAGGCAAACTGGTGTGAGTCCAATGTGGATGGTAGCGAGTCTTTTAGGTGTGCCAGGACCAGCCGCTCAAAGCACTTCATTACGATGGGTGTGAGTGCTACAGGGCGGTAGTCGTTAAGGCACTTCGGGCTGGAGTGTTTTGGCACTGGCACAATGGAAGTGCATTTAAGGCATGTTGGTACAGCTGCTTGGACAAGAGACAAGTTGAAAATGTCAGCAAAAACCCTAGCGAGCTGCTCCGCACATGCCCTGAGTACGCGTCCAGGGATGTTATCTGGTCCAGCAGCCTTGTGCGTGCTGATCCTGCTCAGTGCCTTGCAGACATCTGTGGAGGAGAGTGTGATTGGCGGGTGGTCGGCTGAGGGTTTGAGCTTGGTGGCAGTTTCTCTGTTGTCTCTTTCAAAGCGAGCATAAAAGTTATTCAGCTCGTTCAGGAAGTTGACATCAGTGGCTGCGGGGGAGGAGTGAGTGGGTTTATAGTCACTGATGGCCTGAATGCCCTGCCACATGCGTCGAGGGTCAGCGTTGGAGAAGTGTCCCTCTATCTTCAGCTTGTAGCAGTGCTTGGCCTTTTCGATGCCCCTTTTCAAATTTGCTCTGGATGTGCTGTAGGCCTGTGCATCTCCTGATCTGAAGGCAGTATTGCGTGCCTTCAATAGGAGTCGCACTTCCCTGTTCACCCATGGCTTCTGATTTGGGTATGTGGTGATCTGCTTCTGGGTTGTAACATTGTGTATGGTGGTGTTAATATAATCCAGTACAGAGGAGGTGTAGCAGTCAATGTAGCAGTCACCCTAACCCTAACCCTAATTTGAAGCGCCTTCTCATTAATAGGGAAACACACGCTTTTTGAGAAATTAATTTTATACCCTGAAAAACTACCAAAGACCTCCAGAGTCTTCAAAATTATAGGTGTAGAGGACAATGGATCTGTTACATAAATTAAGAGATCATCAGCATACAAAGAGACGTTATATTCCACTCCCATCCTAATAATACCATGTATGGACTGTGTGTTTCGAAGCTTTATTGACGGGGGTTCTATTGCTAGGACGAACAGCAACGGGCTGAGAGGGCAACCCTGACGCGTCCCTCTGGACAGTGAAAAATATTGCGAACATAAATTATTAGTGACTACTGCAGCCTTAGGAGAAGAATATAATAGCCGGACCCAAGAGACAAATTTTGGACCGAACCCGAACTTGTCCAGCATGGGGAAGAGATAGCCCCATTCAACCCTGTCGAAAGCCTTCTCTGCGTCAAGGGACACTACCACTTCTGGAGCAACTCCAAACGCTGGAGTGTGAACCACATTTAAAAGTCTACGGACATTGACAAATGAGTGACGCCCTTTAATGAAACCTGTCTGATCAATTGAAATTATGTCTGGTATGACAGAACTTATTCTAACGGCCAAGGCTTTAGAAAGAATTTTAACATCTGCGTTCAGCAAAGATATGGGCCTATAAGAGCTGCAGTCCATCGCATCTTTGCCTGGCTTCAGTAACACTGTGATAAGCGTCTCCGTGAGGCTCCGTGGGAGGGATGACTGTTCAAAAGAGTGGTTAAACATGTTGAGAAGCAGAGGAGTGAGCTGCGAGGAAAACTTTTTATAAAACTCGATTGGATAGCCGTCTGGCCCAGGAGTCTTACCGCTCTGCATGTCTTTAATTGAATTCTCTACTTCCTGCTTATTTAGAGGTCTTTCTAGGCTTTCTCTTTGGACTTGTGTAATTGCTGGAGTGTCCAAGTTTTCTAAAAATTCCGTCATATCAGAGATATTATGGGGGAAGTCTGATGAGTATAAATCTGAGTAATATTTCTTAAAGGTACTGTTGATTTCTTGGGGGTCCATTGTCACTTCTTGAGGCGCCTTCCTGATAGTAGGAATAAGTCTGGATGCAGATTTACCCTTCAACTGGTGGGCAAGAAGGCGCCCTGCTTTTTCCCCATGTTCGTAGAAAAATGCACGTGACCGTAACAGATTTCTTTCTATCTTTTCCGTTGACAGTAGATCATATTGTGCTTTAAGGTTAAATTTTTCTTTGTATAGCTCGGGGGTTGGGGTTCTTGAATATTGATGATCAATTTTCAAAATGGAATCGACTAGTTTTTCCTGTGTCCGCCTCCTGTCTTTATTACGTGATGCTGAAAAAGATATTATTTGTCCCCTTAGTACCACTTTTAATGTTTCCCATAGTACGGATGGTGTTATAGAGTCCGTCTGATTAAATAAAAGGAAAATCATCTATTGATTGTGATATGTACTGACAAAAGTTTGTATCTGAAAGTAATGCTGTGTTCAACCTCCAAGCAGACCTCGCGGGATAGTTAAGCGCGATGGAGATATCAAGTATGAGGGGTGCGTGATCCGATTCGACAATGGCAGAGTACTCTACAGATTTTATTGAAATTTGTCAATGAAAAAGTAATCTATCCTAGAGTAGGACTGGTGCACATGCGAGAAATAAGAAAATTATTTTCTACAAGGATGCAGAAACCTCCATGGGTCTATGCAACCTATATGAGACATGAGGCTAGAGAGTGCTTTGGACATCCTTGATGTGCTTGCGGTTTTCTGATTTGAGCGGTCCAAACCTGGATCCATCACACAGTTCATATCTCCACCAAATATCAGATGGTATGTGTTCAAATCGGGCAACAAGGTCATTATTTTCCTGAAAAAGTCAGCATCATCCCAGTTGGGGGCATAAATGCATACTAGGGCCACGGGGGAGTGGAACAGACTACCTGTTACTATAATATAACGCCCTTGGGGATCTGAAATTATTTCCGAGGGAGTAAATAATACCTTTTTGTGAATTATTATTGCCGTGCCCCTAGCTCTGCTCCTAAAATTTGAGTGATACACCTGTCCTACCCAAGCCTTCCTAAGCAAAATATGGTCTTGAACACGGAGGTGTGTTTCCTGTAAAAATGCAATTTCGGTATGGAGTCTTTTCAGATGTGAGAATATCCGGGCCCTTTTCACTGGTCCATTCATACCTCTAACATTCCAGCTAGTAAAACCTACTGCAGATCCCCCTGCCACATTTCTACTTTCTGTGCCACTCATTTTCTAAAAGTTGTCTATCAAGCCATATGGGTGGCAGAGCACGCCATGAAGTGTCATAAAAGGCCATAAGCTTGACAAAGTGAAAAACCAGAAGGGGGGAAAGAAAGGAAAAGAAAATAAATAAATAAATAAATAAATAAAAATTAAAAAATAAAAATAATAAAAGGCACACGAGCCGGCAACCCATCCCTATTACACAACCAATGAAACACTCTAGGCTCATCCTCTGAACTTCGACGAACCGCAGCTTTAGCGTTAATTAGACTTCCAGTAGTCCTTCTTGCTATCTCAATATATTAGGCTCTTCCCAAACATAACAGGTATATAAACGCACACATTCAACAGGACAACCTGAGTTGCTAGCCGATAGAAAACAACAATTAGGTTATTTCAAAATGGCATAAGACCACATCTAACAAGACATATAGAAGTTAGCTTGTAGCACTGAAACAATAACCTGAGTGTATCCGAAAAAAGAACGTAAGAAGAGATTTAGCATACAAACTGTAAATTCACAGTCTACAACAGGTAGTTCACCAATGCTTCAAATATATTGTCATTTCACCTGCTGCGGGTGTCCTGGCGGCATGAAGACGTTACGTCCACAGTACAGGACAGTCTTCAGAAGTAGTAGCCTGGGCTACTTACGTGTAGCAACACGGCAATCATAAAACTCCTGCGCCTCCTCTGGTGAAGAGAAGACGAGCGTTTGGTTTTCAAATTGAACTCGAAGGCGTGAGGGGTATAGCAAGCTAAACCGTACGTTCTTCTCATACAGCAGCTGTTTGATGCTCTTAAATGCAGCGCGTTTCTTCGCCAGACCCGCCGACAAGTCCGGATAGATCCTAAGTTTGGATCCCTTGAACTCCACATCATGAGTTCGGGCCCATCACAATAACTTTTCCTTATCCTGGAATCGGTGGAAGCAGATCACCAAGGGATGGGGAGGACGACCCTCATGTGGCTTTTGGCCGAGAGAGCGGTGTGCTCGCTCCAGGTCGGGGGGCTTTTTGAAGACGCCTTCCCCTATCACTTCCATAAGCATCTTGGACACAAATTTTACCGTAGATTGGCCTCTCTCGCTGTCTTCTGGGACGTTTAATATTCTGAGGTTAGCCCTTCGAGAGCGGTTTTCCAGGTCTTCTACCCGGTCAAGCAGAGTGCCGGTTTGCTCTTCCAATTCTTTGATTTTCTTCTCAGCTGTGTGCAGCGCAGCAAAATTCTCCCCGGCAAGACACTCGGTTGCGTGTAATCGCGCCTGGAAGCCAGTAACCGTTTCTGTGAGTGCATTCACCGAGGAATGTAGTGAAGCAACCGATTCCTGGATAAGAGCAGAAATGTCCTCTTTGAGTGACGATCGTTGTCTATCCAGCTCGGCTACGAGTTGGCTCATAGAAACCCCTTTGGCGCTTGAAGACGGATCAGAGCTAGCTGCAGCCATGCTAGCGACTTTGCTAGCATGGCTAGTACGGGTCGTTGGTTGAGTTGTTGACGGCTTGTTCTTGCTCATTTTTCGGGTGGTATGTCCTTTCTCGGCGTAGTAGTGGCTTTGACAACACAAGTCTTCTTCTGGCAGCCAAAATGTCTTAAGTGGCGTTATCCAAGGTTAATATTTAAAAGTTAAGCAGGGAGCTCTCCTAGCTCGCGTCTTATCTCTGCATGGCCCAAACCGGAAGTCTATATATATATATTGTAATTTGTTTAATATCTGTCACTGTTTCTGTTTGTATGATGTCTGTTTCTGATGTTATGATCATTCTCATAGAACAAGTAAATGCCATGCAAACTTCATTCATGAAAATTGTCTGACATCATTATGGATCTTATGGACCTCACAATCTGACTTGTATTCCAAAGATAGTGGTGTGGTGTGTGGAACGTGAGTCGGGTAAAAGGCATTCCGGTAGTTTATTGTTTTGGAGTAGGCTACAGAAATTATAGGTTTGTGTTATCTAAACAATTGTCAGTGCCATGGCTGAATATTTAAATGATTTCAACAATGTGGATGAGGTAATTTTAGCCTAATTGGATTCATTTAAGCCAGAGTAGGCTATACGGATGAAGACAGAGAGAGAGAGAGAGAGAGAGAGAGAGAGAGAGAGAGAGAGAGAGAGAGAGAGAGGCTGCAGTTGCAATGTGTTTTGTGCAGTCAATAGGCATATACAGTGCCTATAGAAAATCATCATACAATGTAAAAATGGTTAAACGCTCAACATCAAAGTGAAAATAAAATGTGTAAACATTCTGAACAATTATTCAAATGTAATTAGTAAAATACCTGGTTTGGATAAGTGATCAGCCCCTTAGAGTAATGAGTATAAACTTACTCAGGTACAACCAGTTCATTTCAAGATCCCACACCATGCTAATTGCCGCCCACCTGACATCAATTGTAGTGATTTTGACTACTTCCTTATAAAACCGGCTGTTCCACGATGATTCCATTTCTAGTAGTGCAAGGCAACGCAAAGAATACACCATGGTTGGAAAGGTGCTTTCAAAAGGGCTCTGGGATAAAGTTATGGAAAGGCACAAGCTAGGGGAAGGATACAAAAAGATTTCAAAGGCTTTAACCATCCCTCTGAGTACCATCTAGAGCATTATTAAGAAGTGGAAAGCTTGTGGCACCACCAACACCTTGTCTAGATCGGGCCATCCCTCCAAACTGGGTGACCAAGCCAGGAGGACATTGATCAGGGAAGCTACCAAGAGGCTAATGGCAACTTTGAAGGATTTACAAGTTTTTATGGTTGAGATTGGTCGGTCTGTGCATGTGACAACAATCTCACAAGCTTTACCCAAAGAAGCGATGGCGAAAACCAAACACAGCACACCACCCAAAACACACCATACCTACTGTGAAGCATGGTGGTGGGAACATTATGCTGTGGGGGTGTTTCTGTTCAGCAGGGACTGGGCAATTGGTCAGGATTGAAGAGAAAATGGATGCTGCCAAGTACACTGAAATTCTTGAGGAAAACCTGCAGCTCTCTCCTAGACAGCTGAACATGGGCAGGTGGTTAACCTTTCAGCATGTCAACGACCCTAAACACACCGCCAAAAAAACTATGCAGTGGCTTAGGGATAACAAGGTGAACGTCCTTAAGTGGCCAAGTCAGAGCCCTGACCTAAATCCAATTGAAAATCTGTGGATGGTCCTGAAGACAACAGTCAATCCCAGCTCACCACAAAATTTGACTGAACTCAAACAATTCTACAAGGAAGAATGGGAAAATATTCCCCAATCTAGGTGTGTAAGGCTAATAGAGACATATCCAAACAGACTGATGGCAATAATGAAAGCAAAAGGAGGCTCTACCAAGTATTAAATCATGGGACTGATGACTTTTACAACTCTGTTATTCTAGTTTTATTTTATTATGTTTCAGAACTATTGCCTTTTTTATGTTACTTAAATGTTGTTATGGAGAATGTGTAAATAAAGCTGGAATATTTATTTTAATTTTTAATTGTTTAACATATTTAATTGTTTTTCATTATTAATTATAATTTCAGGGTGCAATACAAAATAAGTGACTATTTCAAAGGGGTATGATGATTTTCTATAGGCACTGTACATCCATGGTTTTGTGTTATCTTCAAAATGTTGAATAAAAAAATGGTGTTGCCTAGAGTGAAGTTGTACTTGAACCTGGGCCTGCAGATTGTTCCAACATCGCTGCTGGTAATTAATGTAAATGTTAAACAGTTTTAGACTCAAACTGCCTCCCTGTCTCTCTCCACGCCCCTGTTTAAAGAATTCTGTTCTTTTGGAGCCAGTTTTACTGCACATTTATTTTCCATGTACAGTTTCATAAACTTTACCACCTACACCACTTTTGATTTTAGCTTATAAAAAAGCCCATCATGCCATTTATAATCAAATGCTATGCTAAAGTCTATATTTTCCCATTTTTAAATCATAATTGCTTTTATACAACCGTTTTACAGTTAACACTGTTGACTAATGAATGGCGCTTGTGATATATTCAACAAGATTTTTATGTTATGTGTAAAAAAAAAAGTGAGAAGTGATTGCTGTAAGTTAGTCTTTCTACCCTTCTGGCTGCTCCAAGCACCGGTACCTAACAGCACAAAAAGATGCACAAAATGCAGCATCCCCAGCGCTTGCACTTTAACAATTTTTTTCACTCATGTCACCTCTTAGTCTCAGTACTA
This sequence comes from Etheostoma nigrum, assembly GCA_029931835.1. Taxonomy (NCBI): domain Eukaryota; kingdom Metazoa; phylum Chordata; class Actinopteri; order Perciformes; family Percidae; genus Etheostoma; species Etheostoma nigrum. The sequence goes on along the minus strand of CM057256.1, from coordinate 27,493,590 downwards.
ATGCATGTGATCATGTGAAGAATGTTTTGCACTGACCTTTCCATGGCAGCCTGGAAGGCCTCAGAGCCGGGGGCCTGCCTATAAACCGGCTGGCCTTGGGGATCCATGACAGACACCTCACTGAGAGTACAGTCCCTGGTGTGCATGACGAATCTGCACAACTGGGGGACTTCAATCTCTACCTAAAGTATGTGCCAGCAATAACAGGGTCAATGGAGAGACAGGGAGGGAGCTTAGATGAGAACATTCTGTTATGAAGTGGCTTGACAAAGTGGGTCACAAATATCATGTACCTGACAGGAGACTTTAGGGCCGTTCTTCAGGTTAGCAGTGCCCACCACACCATTTCTGCTTGTTGCGGTGTACTGGTACACATATTTCTTATAGCTCTTGAATCTGGAAACCACTGCAATAAGATAATGGCATCACATGGTTATATTGACTCTTTAAGATCTTTGTCCCTTACAGCATGTACAAAGCTAATCAAATCAATTTAAGCCAACACTGCAGAACTTTGGACCCAAAAGCATCTAAATAATGTTCTGAACTGTGAAAAACTACTATTGTAGAGAATCATAAACTATGAAGGAACAAGAGTCCATCAGTTGCTGCTGCTATCTCCAGAAAATGGGCCATGTGTTTATTAGTTTAGCAGCCACCATCGATCTGTTAGCAGATTTGACTCTCTTAGCACCTTGACCCTTCTCTATCTACCCTATGCATATACACACTTTTCAAGGTACACACACTGCTAGCCTCTCAGAGGAACTGACAAAGTCCAGAGTGTTACATCAATTTGGGGCCCTATCAACCCTTTAGAAAGTACAATTTGAGCAATTATTTTTACCAAAATAGTAGAGAATATAATGAAAACAATATCAGAACAGCATCGATTGAATAATAAAAAAGTGCATGTGAATTTAACTGATGTGTAGATTGCAACTCACACAGACACGTTGAACTTTGTTCATTACTGCCATTGCCTTCCTCTGAAAAGGGTGAAGGGTCATAGACATGATTAGTAAACATGAGTTTAAGACATTATTTATTATAATTATAAATAACATTTCAGGTAGTAAAGTTGACAAAAATGGTCTAACTGTCTTGTAAAAAACAACAAGAGGATATTTTTGGTGTTATGTCCCTTTAAATTACCAGTAGCAGCAAGGTAAACACACTGAACATAACTTTAGCACAAGCATTCATTTTGCATCCATTTTGCAAATAACAATAATTGACTGTTGAAGGGTGGCTAATATATATAGTATACAATATGATATATATACAGTTCTGTTCTCTTAATGCTTGGTTGACACTTTTAAAACACATGGATTTCTGAGTAATTATCATCTTACATATTTGTACATGCACTGCTTTTTAACTAATGTATGTATGGATGGATGGATATTAGTATAATAAATAGTAAACTCACGGATTTCATTTTCTTGAAATTGTATTTTTAAATTATTTCACTGACAAAAGAATATATTAGGTGTTTATTAATGGCTCTGTTCTATTAACTTTTAGTAGTAGTAGAAGTTTATTTTGAACATGTAAAAAAAAAAAAAGGAATTTCATGAACAAACTTTTCAGGTCCTTCCCCGTTTCTCTATTTTTATCCTTTAGTAAATTCACTTATTTACACATCTTTACACATGCTTACACCGTATATTTACCTACCTACTGCATACACATATGCATACATATCCCTTTAATATATTAATTTTAATAGTCTCTTAAAATTGCTCATTGTTGTACATGATTTCATAGACACACCTATATGGCCTATATAGGTGTGTTTTACAGTAGACATTTTGATATGGAAAGCACAAGTTAAAAAACTAAACTAAACAATGGTTGTATTCCAGGGTCCTGGTATTGTTAATTCTGGTTCACAATGGCTGTGTGTATTCAAATGATAATTAAAAATGCTATTAAGATCTTATTGTAATCCAATTATTTTAAATTAAAATGGATTCCTACTTACGGGCCAAAGTGTAGCTGCTCAGCAGCAGTAGCAGACACAGCTTTCTGTAACCCATCATGGGCTAAAGAAAAGGGTTCCCTCTGTGTTCTTCAGCTCCCTCAGTCTTGACTAATACAGTAACACTTCTACCCAGATCTTTTATAAAGTCCCCTCTTTCCTGCCCCTACACAAGCCAGCCCTGCTTGACTACCACAAGTAGACAGACACAGCAAAGCCTGGGTGATCGTTTCAAAGTACAAACTCTGACAAACAACAAAGGTAATTCCTAGGCAGTCTAGGTAAGGATTTTTAAGGGTTCTTGTTAGTGTCAATACAGGATTGCACAATAAAATGCAGCTGTAAACAAACAGCCAGACTGGGTACTGCAACAATTAATGTTGTTTTGCTCAAACTGCTGATGAAACATTTAATGAAAACTTTTGACTGCTTTGTTTCACAATCTAAAATTACATTAGCATCAGTATTGTTCCTTTAGTGACACAAAGAGCCCATAGACTTTGGGAGATTCCACTCTTAGAGATTTATAGATGCCCCTGTAGGATATCTCTGGGCAGCCTCACAACTGTGCTGTGAATTAGGCTTGGACCAGATTCCAGATCCAAATTAGTATTTACACTGAAGACAATCAAAGCCCTACTTTAAACCAGAATCAAGACTGCATTAAAAAGGAACTGCTAAGTGGTCCTGTCAGGGCTGTAGTCAAGACAACCTTTGTCGAGTCCAAGACCAGGACTAGTCGAGTCCAAGTCAAGACCGATTCCAGGACAGAAAAAAGGTGTTATGTATGTGTTGTAGGTAGCTGTCGCTGCGTAGTCGTGAGCAGGTGTAAACACACAAGGTGAGTCGCAGATGAAGTTGAAAAGATCTTTTTTGTTTTTTTTATTAATTTCTCCAATTAAGGCCATGGAGGCAAAATAGAGACTCAAAATTAACAAACTTAACCCTCTGAACCCTAAGGCCTTTTTTACAGTTCATTGTCCGTTTGGATTTATTTTATAAAAAAGCTTGTAAAACATCAACCCTGTTGTCTCCGGTCAAGATAATTTTTTTCAGGACAAACTGGGTTATTAGAATATTTGGGCTGCAGTGAGGTCACTTGAATGTTAAAAATGGTTGTAGGACATTAAAGACTAATAAATAAATAAAACAGAACATGAATCTCACAGATATGTATTGATATCACAGACAGAGAAATAAAACCTAAGCCATTTTCCTCTCTAAAACACTTCTCATATGTCTTGGGAGTCACACTGTGAATAAATAATCATTATAACTTATACAGTTGACAAAATACATAAATTTTTTCAAAGAAAGTCAAGACACTTTTGCCCTCATGACATTTACTTATGCCAATATTCAACGTATTAATGTCATATTTATTGATATTACACCCACATCATTCCTACACAAGCATTTGTGTCTAAAACAGTTCTCCTATATGCAAAAATAAACATAATAAACATTATAACTCATATAAAGCACCTACTATTTACATTTCTTCAAAAAAGGCCCAAATACATGCCAAATCTCAAACCAATGATGCCATTCTCTTCTGTTAAACGGTAGATATCTATCTTGTCCGCTATAACAGCTTTGATCGCATACTAGACTACTTTGACTGGGATGATTGGGCACTTTGCAGTCTCCATACTTTTTGGGTTACGTTGTCCCACTCCATACACTTTGGGTGACGTTGTCTCCCATATATGGACATGTTCCTTCCGTAAACACAGAGAGCAGACAAGGAGCAGCGGGAGCTAGTGGGAGGAATGAGCGAAACCGCGATGAATTATGGACATCAAGTGGATAAATACTGGATGTACAGTAACAGTTTGGATTTAATGCTCAACAACCCCAAAAAAGGAACAAGTTCCAGGCTGGATAGAAAATCACCTGTAGAGGCTAGAAAGACCCGGAAGAGACCTCCGTAACCGCTAACTCGTTATCTTTTAGCTGCAACTTTCGGTAAGTCACTAGCTTTTATGGTTATTAAATGATTAAACTATGAATCAGAGGTGCTGTTTTTGCTCCTGGGCGAGTCTCTCGGGTTCAGAGGGTTTTAATAGGCAACATTTAAGTTCAGTCCTTGAGGGCTAAAATTGGTAGCGCCTCGCTATCGTGATGGCAGCCATGCGCTTTGTCACAGCATGACAGTATTAAGACAATCTATATAAAAGAAAAAACAGTTACTCCAGGTGTAGTGTAGAAAAGAAGTGACCAGTATTATAGTACTCCTATGGTATGGCTTCCCTAAAAAATATTGTATTACATTGATATTTGGACGTGGGCTAATAGGAAGGACATGTATTTTCGAAAAACATTAAAGTTTGGTAAACAACAATGAACAGAGTGTAATTTAACTTATGTTCATTTTATTTGAGACAAAGTACAGAATTTTGATTGAATGTGTATGTTTATTCTTCACATAAAAATTGTACCAGGTACAATTCCAGGTAAATGTTATGCCATCAGCTCCTTAAACAATAAATAATAAAGCAGAATGTGGCCGACAGATGTGCTCACAGAAAAAGAAACACCCGGTTGAATGACACTGGCATTCCAGGAAAGAACACCACAGCTCCTGACATCCCGCTGGAAACCGATGGAGGCCCCCAGCTCATTCGATGCCTTCACACTGGCCAGGAGGAAGCCCAGCAGAGAAGTGACAGTCGGTGTTCAATTCCTCCACACTTCATTGTCCTCATTGTCCCCTCTGATGTAGAGATTGAGATGGACGCAGAGATGGTCTTGCTCGTTCACGTAGTTGGGATCGTAGCCATAGGTCGTAGTTAGCCATTGTTAGAATTTTGTAATTTCGTGTTCTTTGGATCTCTGAGTTCTTTGGTGGCTCGGGGTCCAATTGAGAATTAAGAAAAGTTTTAATGCAACAGAATGCTGAAGATGATAAGTCAAAAACAATAAGACACAAACAACATGATAACACTGCATCTGACAGCGGACTGATCCATTCTTCCCCTCAAGTGAGACCAGTCTTGAATATTCCTAAATCACACCCATTTATCCCCTGCACCTGGGGGCGGTTACTTTTCACCCGGTGCATTCAAATCCATTCTCATTGGTCCGTTGTTGGCATGGCAACATGCCGATTGCATCTTTGCTGTCCAATGAGGAAGGACACGGCTATAAACCCCAGCCCCTTTGGGGGTTGTTTTTGGTCACAGATCAAAAGGGTCTGTCATGTGAATGTGAAATTCTAACATCAATACAGTTTAATCAACATTGCATTGTTTTAGCCTAGTCTAAGACCCCAGAGGGCTGGAGACAGGAGGCCACCTTTTGGTGTGTAGCAGGAAGGCTCCTTTCCATATGTTAAATGCCAGACTTGACCAGATCGATTCTTTACAGTCAGAGGAAATGAGGGGGAAGGTGAGGAACAAATGGCCATCTTGACCTCTTCACAGAGATATGCATATTACCCTAACCTGGCTGCATCAAACATTGTTTTTAACTTTTTATAACTCAACACCATCTTCATCTTTTCCTCTGTGTTTACACTGATCATTACATTTGAAAACCTTGACCGGCCAGGCTAGCAATGTCAGCAGCAGAGTCAGCAGTAGACTGGTGAGGTGATTGCCCAATCCTGATGAACGACTCCTAGCCACATGCTATTCCTGTCCAACGTCAAACAAAAAAAGGAAAACTAATGTTGTAAAATAGACAATTTGCTGAAATCCTAGTTATTAAGAATAGAATGCCTTTATTTGTCATTATACACAAGTACACGGTACTTGTGCAACGAGATTAAAGCAATCCCTTTACAGCGTTGACACAAAAAAATGTAAGAATATAAGATAACAATATAAAATATCAAAAATCAAAAATATAAAGTCAAAGATATAAAGTGTAGGTAGAGCAGAGAAAAAAAAAGAGAGGGGCGGGGGGTGCTGGCGCACAGTCCTGAGTCCAGAGAGCAACTGTATACATATATAATTAGCTTTGAATGCACATTGTGTAAACGTAGATAAGTGTTAACAATTAATAAATAATATTGCGCAGTGATGAAATGAAATGATTAAGTACTAATATTAAATAAATAAATATTGCACAGTAATGAAATGGAAAGGTTAATATATTAAATAATATAAGTAACCAGGAATAATCATTTAAAAAAGTAAAATACAGCTACATGGCCACTGACCTCTTCAGGAACAGTGTGCCCAGATGGGTGTTGAGTATTTACACACGTAGGATGGAACTAACAAGAATGTATTGATAAAAACGGAGGTGATGAAAATGCATGTGAACTTAAAAATTGAGAGATAAATTTTGTATTTTTATACATTTAGAAATTACAAACAGTGACAAACAATACACTGAGACTGGGACCAGTGACGTGCGGTGATGTCAGTAAGAGGCTAGGCACTGAGTTATGAAAGCCAGATTACTTAATTTATTGTTTAGGCTAATACTCAATCAAAACAGTAGGCTAAACGTTACACACAAGCGCGGCACACACGCACGGTCGATAGCAAGACATCAATCTATCAACCAAAATCAATCTAAATGTATTTATATAACACTTTACAGCAACCAGAATGGTCCAAAGTGCTTAACAGAATGAGTAAAATTACATCATCTAATAGAAAAAGTGAACATAGAAAACAATAAAATCAGAAAAAGTCACAAAGAAACAAAAGAATGAAGTCGTCACACCGCTGCTACGTATTAAAAGCCAGACTGAACAGATATGTTTTGAGTTTGGACCTAAAAAGAGCGACATCTGTAACAGTGCGAATATCGGGAAGAAGAAAGCCATTTCTCAAAGATATCCATAAAAAGTCTTGTCTAAAGTTTGCCACAAGCCACCTGGGAGACACACCAAACATGTGGAAGAAGGTGCTCTGGTCAGATGAAACCAAAATCAAACTTTTTGGCCACAATGCAAAACGATATGTTTGGCGTAAAAGCAACACAGCTCATCACCTTCAACACACCATCCCCACTGTCAAACATGGTGGTGGCAGCATCATGGTTTGGGCCTGCTTTTCTTCAGCAGGGACAGGGAAGATGGTTAAAATTGAGGGGAAGATGGATGCAGCCAAATACAGGACCATTCTGGATGAAAACCTGTTGGAGTCTGCAAAAGACCAGAAACTGGGACGGAGATTTATCTTCCAACAAGACAATGATCTCAAACATACAGCAAAATCCACAAAGGAATGGTTCACAAATAAACGTATCCAGGTGTTAGAAAGGCCAAGTCAAAGTCAAGACCTGAATCCAATCGAGAATCTGTGGAAAGAGCTGAAAACTGCTGTTCACAAACGCTCTCCATCCAACCTCACTGAGCTCAAGCTGTTTTGCAAGGAAGAATGGGCAAGAATGTCAGTTTCTCGATGTGTAAAACTGATAGACATACCCCAAGCGACTTGCAGCTGTAATCGCAGCAAAAGGTGGCTCTACAAAGTATTAACGCAAGGGGGGCCGAATAATTTTGCTCGCCCCACTTTTCATTTTTTTATTTGCTAAAAAAGTTTAAAGTATCCAATAGATGTCGTTCCACTTCACAATTGTGTACCACTTGTTGGTGAATCTTCACAAAAAATAAAAATGTTAAATCTTTATGTTTGAAGCCTGAAATGTGTCAAAAGGTTGAAAAGTTCAAGGGGGCCGAATACTTTCGCAAGGCACTGTATATTGTGTTTGTGTGCTCTTATATTATTTTTATAAATCTCTTTGTTTGCACTGGTTTATTTAATGTTCTAATTTACCTTCTATATATTATATTTATAATTCCTTTGAGGTCATTTGTTTCTTTATTACTTTTTTGTGCGTTCTTTTCTTTAATTTTCAGAAATAAGTCTTGACAAAAAGAAAACTGCCCTCGTTTAGCTTCACAATTTAATGGTATTACTAATGTTTTGGTCCCTCTGGACAGGAGCGATTTGATATGGTTTCTAAAAAAAAAAAAACGGTTTGTCTTGGGACATTTTCTCATGTCTCAGCATTATTGTTTGTAATCTCTAAATAAAAACATTTGGTCACAAAAAAAAAGATATAAAACTATTCAATTTATGTGTGAGTGTATAAACACAATGATTGGTGGTGGAACTAGCTGCGATGCAAGAAGCAACAGATAAAATCTTGCCTAGGGCACCAAATTGGTTAGAGCCAGCCCTGGAAAACGCACATGGATTACTGAAAAAGTCATTGTTTTTCTGTGTGCCAAGACAAAATGTCTGACAGATGGCAGGACCTGTGCAGGAGAGAAAGACGTTTTTAAAAAGTTAAAATGTGTGTTCAGCTGTCAGTACGTTTGTAGCTCCTAAATTAAACTCTGTGGTTTGAAGTTTTATATTTAAGTTTCATGTTTGCTTATAGGAGTCATGTGACTCATGTGCTACATGAAAATGAGAAAACGTTGGGTACAATTCCTAACATCTATTTCAATGCAAGCCTGAACACCTCCAAAAGTTGTCTGGCTGATCTGATCAAATTCCCATCTCATGTATTTACACCTGGCATTAATGTGTTTTTTACTTTATCAGGTAACATATCCAGATAATGGTTGCATTTTAATGTCAGGTATAAAAGTATGCAATATACATCTTTATCCTCAACAACATATTTTAGCAGTAATGATGTATCAAAGTGATTATGTATGAATTTAGACATTTCTCTATTTTAACGTTTTAGACATTTTCACAGAATGACGGTCACACACTCTGGATTTAGATTGCTTTAATTTGAGTGCACATGTAACCATTTTCATAAATAGTCCACTAGTTTCAAATTGAATAACTAATATATTTGGTGAAAAATTCTATTTTCCATCTTAATTTCTTGCATTTGTGGGGCTATTTTCCTTCAGTCTGGTCTGCAAAGAAAATAATTAGTTGAACTGGCTCAATGATTAGGAGCATTGTCCTAAAATTGGAGGGCTATGTATGTAGGTCCCGTAGAAGTTGAGTGGACCTTCCTGTTCTAAGTAAGCAGACAATTTGTATTGACGCATTTTTGCACCCAGCCTAACTTTAAGAGCTCTGAAGTGGCTTGTGCTTTTAAGCAGAGGTGAAAAGTAAAACAATATCATGGCAAAGTAAGACTCAGGCATCAGATTAAAATGTCTCCAATTGAGTTTTACAGCAGTGGCCACACAGACACAGTGGTCTGCGTCATGTCTCTGCAGTACCAACACAATCACAGCTACTACTCCTCTTTCTTTTCTCACTCTCCCCATCTGCTGCTCTGTCATGGTAGCCCACTGTCTGTCCTGCATCAGTCCTTTGGTGAGCAGAAGGTGTGTCTGGGAAGCTCTGGCCAGGCCCCAGCACTTGTCTGACAGTTACATTCACTCTGGAGCTCTGGATGTACCTGGAGCACACAGCCCAGTCCTCCTCTGACACCGCCTCCACCACAGAGCAGTCCTGTTGAAGTGAGGCCGGGCTGCAGACTTCCATCTCTAAAGCTGTATGTCCTTGGTGAGCTGAAATGATGCGTGGGACGGCATGGTAAAGGAGGCGGCTCTGTCCCGACATCACCATCATGTCCCCACTGTGCATGTACATAGCAATCGGGGGGTCCTGTCTGCGGAGGCCTCCCAGGAGGAAGATGGCTGACTGCCCAAAACTATTAAAAAAGACAACAAGATATAAAGCAAGGCTGTTGGAATATTGTTCTGTAGTTCACCAGGTAATGGAGTCTTTTTCTTTCCCATATCGCAACATCCTGGTTTATTGGTGCAATAAAACTAATAACAAAATAACTGCTTGGCACTGTAAAACATTAGATGTATAGAAGAATGCTTTCTCAGCAGATTTTACTTACAATTTTTCCCTCTCACCTGAATGACAGCAGCGGTCGGCTGTGATCTAGTTCTGATTCATCCACATGGATTCCCAGAGATGAGTCAGATAAGTAGTAGTTGAGGATTCCAGCCTCTGCGTTAAAGTCATGAAAGCCACAGGCGGCTGTTATTTGGGTGGACAGCAAGTGGAGATCAGCTGGGAAAGGAGTATAATGGTTGGCAGAGTACATCTGTGAACAAAGCAACATGAAGATGTTTAACAGGCTGTGAAAAGTTAAATAACACAGATTTCTTTAATATATTTTCACAAACTTGTCCACAGACAACCAGAAGTCTTAGCAACAACAACAATAAGACTTTTGGCCACATCTTTCAAAATAAAAAACGACAATCTTAAAAAGTGAACTGGCCGAAATTATATTAAATTAAATTTGGCACAGGTAGTACACAACTGATGTGTCTAAATACTCACTACTAAATACTGAAATTACTACAAACTTTCAAAAGTATAATATGAAACAAACAATGTATAGTCTAATACAAAAGTAATCCCTTTCAATCATCACTTCAACAATCAGTGTCTGCCTGGGTTTTCTCTTTTACTTCTATTTTGGTCAGTGACGACGTTTATGGGCATCAGCAAAGAGCGGATGGGCCCCAAGTGGATGTGTAACCAATAACATAAAAACCCAGCCAATAACAGCGCACAGGTTGTGCAGGTTCAAAAAAACCCTATGAAGCACCTAGAGGGAGATGGAGTGACCCCGCGACCCGATACTGGATAAGCGGATGAAGATGGATGGATGGATGTTGTGCAGCTCTCTCAATACCAATTGCCCTTTGCCTGTCAGCATCTCATATTGGCGCACACACGTTTAACTGCCACGGAAAGGAATTGCAATTGGGCAAATCTTCACAGATCTCCACTTTGTGTAGTGTAGCTAGTCTCCTGTTGTAGAAGCTTATAATGTATAAACATTTAGGAATTTGGACTGGGTTTGGTACATCTCATGTGGATCAGTGGTAGAGTGGTTGCCTGCCAATTGGAATGTTGGTGGTTCAATCCTTGGCCCTGTAGTCCCTTGTCAAAGTCTCCTTGGGCAAGACACTGAACCCCGAGTTGCCCCCGATGCTGTGCCATCGGAGTGTGAATTGTGTGTGAGTGTGTATCTGATGAGCAGGTGGCACCTTGTACGGCAGCCAGTGTATGAATGTGTGTGAATGGTGAATGTTTCCTGTATGATGTAAAAGAGCGTTGAGTAGTCGTTAACACTAGAAAAGATATATAAATACAGCACATTTACATTTAAATGCCTGTAGCTTGCATTTTCCAAGTTAGTTATGCCATTCAAGCAAGTTACTTCAAAAATGTAATACATTATAGATTACTAGTTACTGTCATTTGAAAATAATTATTATTAAAATATTAATGTCTCTGAATTGTAATGCATTACATTACTTTTGCATTACTTTTGAATTACTTTCACCAAAATAACACCGGAAGTTTGATTTGGCACCTAGCGTGTGAATTTAAACACCATCAATAAAGTCTCCCCTTTATCACTTTAATACATCATAGATTATTCTTAATATTTTGTAACGTAATATTTTGTATATGAAAGTAATATGTACAATAGGTAAGTAGGAGAAAATGAAAATACTCAATTAAAAGTACCTTACAGTTGTATTGAAGTTCAGCATTGTTTGTTTAAAGAAATTCATGTTGTTTAGTTTCAAACTAAATGTAGTCTAAAGGAAATGGTCAATTATATTAAAACTCACTATTTACATTATTTACAGTACTTGATTTACAGCTGATATGTTAAAAGGAACACAACCTTATTTGTTTAACAGAAATTTAGTTTTACTGCGAACCTTTACAGGAAGTGCTTTTATTTATTTACCTGTGGCAAGCTAAACATTAATTCCCAACATGTTTCTATCTGTCACCAGCTCGGACACACTGCTGTCCACGCTGACGTACCGTCACCTGTTGGGGCACAGATGTTGTCCGTTCCGTCTCTGGTTCTGGCTCTGACCACGGGAACAGAGACGGGACAGATCGCTTTAACGCAGCATCATAACTCCTGAAAATAATATCCATCTCGCAAATGTCTCTGTCTCTGCAGTCACCTCAACCATTGAATACAGCAACAGGAAATAATACTCACGGCTTGTTTTTCATGTGTAGAAATGTTTTGTGGTGTTGGTCAATTTAAAGAAAAAAAAAACACTAAATGTTAAAGTGTAACTCACCTTTCTGAGATTGTAACGAGTATAATATTACCAAAATGTAATTAGTAATGCATTTTATTACTGCATTACAGCAAAAAGGAATTCACTGTAATTGCGTTACTCCCAACTCTACACTCAGTAGGGGAAGGGGGTGGTATCACTTGAAATGTGACATGAGTGCAAACCCTCAAGGATTTTACATCCTTAAAAATAATAAAATGGTTTGAAAGAATTAGACATTTGTGATACAAGGTAATGTAAATATACTGATAAAATGTATATTTACGATAAAAAAATTGGTATTAATTTTTGCATTTTCAGTTCTACCTTTATCAATTGAATCCTAGCTAAAGGATCCTATAACAAAGCAGGATGTGTTGCTTACCTTGGTATCCCAGTTGTAATGATATCCCAGAGTGACCCAGCGCAGCCTGTCAAGTAGAGTCTTTGTTTTTCTCTTTCCAGAGTGAGGAGAACTATGGCGGGAAAAAAACAAAGCACACTTACATTGTTATAAGTCATATTTCTATTGTCATTACTGCTGTTTGTACTGCTACTGTTCACATCATTCTATTATACCCACTGCTATAATTATTATTAGTCATATTGTTATTACAATATTGTGGTTTCTGTGCATCTCTCTCTCTTTATTACATATGCTTTATTGGCATGTACAGTATGTCAAGTGAACATTAATGCCAAAGCGTCAAGGATCATTCAATATAACTCTAAATTATCTCTCTCCTGACAAAACAACAACAATTTTCTCACCTGAGGCTATGGACACTCTTTTGCCAGATGTCCTGGGTGTCAGAGGGAGACATGTGCATGTCCAGGTTGCAGACATTGGGCTTCTGAGAGTAGGTCTTCAGACACTGTCTGACCCAGAAAGGTTGTGATCCCAGCAGGAAGGGGTTAGAGATGAAGATGAACCCTGAACAACAATCAAATCATCAATGAATTTTTAAATTATACACTACCCAACCGTCTCGCGATGTCATGGTTGACAATTTCACACATGTATGTCTCAAATCATTAATCATTTTGTCCTTGTCAAAATTGTGGACCACCAAAAGTTCTTTGGAGAAGCAGTGAAGAAGCAAAAATGGCAAAAAAGAGTCTGTCAGTGAGCTGAACAGACATGGAGAAAAAACTAATTGCACCCTTATTTTAAAAAATATAAAAATGCACTATTATTGCAGGCTGGCATTTTCCCTGCTTCTCTTAAGCGTGCTGTTATCTCACCTCTGTTAAAGAAAAACTATCTGGATCCAGGTATAAGTAATAACCAAAGACCAATTTCCAATCTCTTTTATTAGTAAAATACCTGTTTATAAAAATTGTATATAAACAACTGGATGCATATCTTTCAATGTTCTGAATACCGGTTGGTATGATACATACCAACCGGTATTCAGAACCAATCATAGCACAGAAACAGCTCTCAAAAAATAACCTCAAGATAAACACTGACTTACAAATTTCAATTGTAGTACTACTTGATCTCACTGCTGCTTTGACACCGTTGGCTGACTTTTAAATTAAAAGGCTTTATGTTTCAGTTAATTAAGCTGTCCCTGATCTTAATTGGTTTTCATCCTGCTACTTAAAGGACAGGAGTTGTTATGTCTTGACAAGTAGTTTTAAATATACAGAAAGAAAAATCTTCTCTGGGGTTCCACAAGGGTCAGTTCTCAACCACTGCTCTTTAAGCTACACATGCTCCCACTTGGTATCATAATTAAGAAACACAATATATCCTACCAGTCATATGCCGATGACACAGTTGCATATTTCACTCACCTCCAATGATCTTAGCCTTGTTAACAAACTAGTAAACTGTATTAACGATATTATTTGCTGGCAGTCCAAAAACTTTATATAGTAAATACAGATAAGACTGAGATTCTCGTAGATCCTAAAAATCATTGACAAAAGATTCATTCACACCTGGATTCAGTGTCAGCGATTAAAAAAAAGTGCTTCGCTCTGTGTTTTGCTCAGAAATGTGGATGTTTAACATGGCAGTGAATGGAGGAAAATTTGGAACTCTTGTCATTTGACAGCTTGCTGAGCGAAAAATATAATTAATTTAGCATAAATGAGCACATTAACTGAAACTAGACAAAAATACCTACGTTTTGATGTATAAATTGGCCATGACAAGTTACATACACACACATTGGAAAATCTGAGCCGGTCTGAAAACGGGACGATACGTAAACTGGGATTTGGGAGAAACCGTGCTTGATATCTGGCGTTTATTGGGCTGAATAGGTGTTCAAAGTCTTGTCTTTGGTTAAACTTTTAATTATGTTTCTACGATATAGTATGGCGATACAGCACGGTCCCAAAGAGGGGGCGTTTTGAGCGATTTCCCGAACATTTCCCATTCAAGTCAATGAGAAATTTTTCGCCGTTTTTTGCCGATTTCGTGAAAACCACGCGTAAAATCTCTTAGAAAAGTCATAGCACACCATTCCCGATCATTACACACGTTTCGATGTATTTTGTGTGCGTGTTGGCAACGCTCCGGGACTAGTAGCGGGACGAAAATCTGGCGGAAGAATATGGAATAAGTATGGGCAATAATAGTCATTGCGCCGATTGCTGCTATTGCAGCACATCAACACACTAAATGAAAGAAGATGCTCTGAGCAAATGCATGGGGGGAGAATCTTCTAGCTCACCCAGTAAGAGCGTTCGCCCCATGGTTGCTGAGCAGTGGCTCGGGTTGCCATCCGACCTGTGGCCCTTTGCTGTGTGTCATCCCCCATCTCTCGCCCCCTTTCATGTCTATCCACTGTCGCTACAATAAATGGAAAAGCCCCCAAAAAATAATCTTTAACAAAAAAATAAATAAATAACACTACAAAGGTGAGGGGAAAACTGGCATGGTCACCTCTTACCTTAAAATATCTGAATAATAAAAACCCATTCATGTAAGTGCTTTGGGGTCAATTCTTAATGCAACATTGATATTGACTTTTAATAATCACCAGGTTAGAGGGGACCTTGTAGATTTATAGAATTCCTTGCATCTCCAAGCAAAATGGGTTTTACAACTGAAATATTCCAAATTGACATTGAATTGAAAACCAAATCAAATCATGACCTTGTGAATCAGAATCAAATCTGGAGTTAGTGGCGATACCTAGCCCTAATTTTTATCCATATCAGTTTTCTCTCCTAGTAAGTACAGCATTTTTTGGGGGGTCTAAGAGTGTGTTGAACTCCAGGAGCCCGTTTCAGAAAGCAGGTTTAGTGAAAACTGAGTTTTTTTAACCCTGAGATGAGGGAAACTGTGGGTTTTCTGTTTTAGATATTAAACCTGAGAAAGAGGGGTAACTCCAGCTTGTTTCAGAAAAGAGAGGTAAAAAAGAAAGAGAGGTAACCTCAGACTCAGTTAGTAACTTAGTCTGTGAACCAAACCTGGTTTTTGTAGTGTTCCCTGGACAGAAGCCATTGAGAGCCAATAAAAAGATTTAAATGATTATAAATTATAATTTTGTTAATGACATGATGCTACAACCTCAGAATAAGATAAGTAGGCTTAATTTGCTTTTTTTTGCCAGCAGGATTGCACCTAAATGAAATCATATGGTGTATTACCATTCTAGTGGGGCGGCTGTGGCTGTGGCTGGTAGAGTGGTTGCCTGCCAATTGGAAGGTTGGTGGTTCAATCCCTGGCCCTGCAGTCCCATGTCGAAGTGTCCTTGGGCAAGACACTGAACCCCAAGTTGCCCCCGATGCTGCGCATCGGAGTGTAAATGTGTGTGCATGTTTATCTGATGAGCAGGTGGCACCTTGTACGGCAGCCTCGGCCACAGTGTATGAATGTGTGTGAATGGTGAATGTATCCTGTATGATGTGAAAGCGCTTTGAGTAGTCGTTAAGACTAGAAAAGCGCTATATAAATACAGCACATTTACATTTAGTTTTCACCACTAATATTATATACCTATGATTAAATATGAAATAGATTATATATATATATATATATATATAATATTATTATATAGAATATAATAGACTATATTAGAGCGTATGCATTGACTCAAGAAGCAATTTACTCCCACACCAATCCTCGCTATTTTGCCAAAACCGTGTTGCTATTTTAACCAAATATACTGTATATTCAAACTCACTGTAGGCCTATGTGCGCATGAATAGTTCCATCTCAGGGTAAACTCAGAGTTCAAGGTTAGACTCAGAGTTTGTTAAACCTCCTTCCTGAAACGGGCCCCTGGTATTTGAATCTAATTTAAGGTAAACAATGGTCTGTCTCTCCATCTTTCCTGCGTTTACCTGGGTAGCCCTGCAGGCTGAAGGCTCTCCAGTCTCTGACCGACTGTAATCCAACCCTGGCAGCCTCCACATCACTCACCGCAGAAGGGTCCAGTATAGCCGGAACTATCTATGAAACACACACGCACACGCGCACACGCACACACGCACACGCACGCACGCACACACACACACACACACGCACACACACACACACACACACACACACACACACACACACACACACACACACACACACACACACACACACACACACACACACACACACACACACACACACACACCTGATGTAAATTTGTTCTGCTACAAATTGTTTATTTCCAAATATTTCCACATTGCTGAGCCAGTATCAGGGATGTTGATTGATTTATGTCTGGGGATTCTGAGGCTATACAGTGGTGATGCTGTTTATTATACAACATTAGAAGGTGTATCACATATCTTTTCCACTGTTATTAATATCTATGAGGGTGAAATACAAAGTTCAGTGGTGCTTTCTTAACTTTGCTGTTGTCTATTCCTAAATAATTATAAAGTGCCTCCTTTCCTATCTCATAGGCTAAAGAAGACATGTGGAAACACTGGAGATTATTACCAGGGAATTTATAGATATCCACCAAGCTGTTGTCATGACCAGTGTTGGGCAAGCTACTTTTAAAATTAGTTACAGTTACTTCTTCCAAAAAAGTAACTAAATTAGATACTCAATTACAAATTATAAAAGTAACTAGTTACTTCAGAAAGTACCTAATGCGTTGCTTTCAAGTAAATTGTTAAATGCTCAAATGTGACCCCACCTCCACCCCTCTTTAATGGAACTTAAAATACATGTGCATGTTCTATTATTTATGATAAATCTGAATATTATAATGAAATGAACACTTAATACAATACATTATTAACAGAAACAATGTACACACATCTAAAGTATTTTAATTTTGCTGTGGGACAAAGTGAAACTAGCCTCCAATCAAATGCCATGTATGTAGATATTATGTCTAGTGGATCGATACAAATAACAACATAGATGCTTTGGAGCTTTTGATATTTATTGCCCCTCAACATGCCACAACTAGGCAAATTTAAATAATGCTTGTTAATCACTATAGCAAAAATTAATAACAAATATATAGTCTTTGTAGTGCAAATGACGTAAGTGGCCTGATGTTTATACTTTTGCACCGGTGTGTGTGTGTGTGTGTGTGTGTGTCACCATGGTCATTTTGCTGATAACAACGTTACTTCTGTACTTTGCGGCGCATTCACACAGATACACACAGAATCACAGATATGCTGACTAATATTTATACACGAGCTATGTTTTGGCAAAATATGGCAACGTAATTTGCGGTGGAATTTTTACTTGACAAATTACAGACGAATAATTACACGCAAACTAATTTGGTGTCAGGTGGTTTCAGGTTTCTAAAGCTGGTATGGTATTCCCCTTACTTTGTCACTCGGTAAACCTTTGGAGAAATCAATGACAGCGCTGAAATCTGGCGGTGGGTTTCTTCTCTTATAAAACTTGAATATTTTTCTAAATGCATCTTCTCCACTCTCTACCAGGGAGGCTGCCATCTTGCCCATGACGTAATTCGTCTTCTTCTTCGTCTTCTTATTCTTCTTGTCAGATTACTACGTTTGTAATATACCGCCTCCAGCTGTACAGGAGTATGTAATACCATGAACTTCATAGAGTCTAAGTCAAAACAAACAAACAAACAAAAAATAAATAAATAAAAATATTCTTTTCATTAAACCATTATTATTAAAAAACAACAAATAAAGCTTATAGTCTGTCCCTTGTCATGCCCTAGTACATGTTTTACATCTTCTCTGTCTTGGCAATTTATGCATAAACCATTACCATTCCCTGCTATTTGCAAGGTAGCATTTAATCCTGTGTGACCTAATCCAAGTCTGGTGTAGACCACTTCTTCCCTTAGGTTTAAACTCAGTAAAGTAACCCTTTTACCAGTCGCATCCTTCTGTATTTTACAGTAGTTCTTAGCATTAAACTCTGCCTCCCATTCAGTTTGCCATCTTTGTAGACTTTTAGATTTAATTATAGATTTGGCTTCACCCTTTCCCAGTGATGCATACAGTAATGCCTATACAGTTATTTTTCAGCATTTTTTCCACAATTTTATGAGCCTCTTCATTCCCTTTAATACCTATAAGAGCTGGAACCAAAAAAAAACCTGAACAATGAGACCAAGGTTTTTGAGATGTAATAGTAAATGTTTAATTTCAATAATCAAATCTTCCCTTGATGAGTGACCTGTAGCTGCCATGGAATTTATTTTATTTATTTATTTATTTTATTAATTCAGGACAATGCACATTGATGAACATGCACAACAGTACACGTAAATCTGCCAGATTGTAGCCCGAGGGCTAGTTTCCATCTGCAGTCCAATAGGCAGGTTGGAGTTACAGTAAAAAAGACATAGGATAGTAACATTTAGTATATAAAAACAAGAAGAAACAAAAAGAAAAGAAGAAAAAAAAGAAAAAACAGGACAATTCAATAGTAAAAAAAAATGGAAACACAAGTTAGCGGTGATCACATGTTTGGTTAGCTCTAAGCCACAGCTTTACCTGGCTCTTAAAGGAGGCCAAAGTGGGATGCTCCCTTATAGTTGGGGGAAGTGTGTCCCATAATGCACTGCCTTTATGGTGCATTATGGCTGAAGGAGGTTTTTCTGAAAGGAACCTCACAGTCCCCGTTTACAACGGCTCTTGTGATCCGAGTGTGTCTGTATTTAATAAACTCCAACAGTGGAGGTGGTGCCAGGCCATGAAGTACTTTATAAATTAAGCACAAATAGGAACATTTACAATAACTATCAAAACTCAGTAAGTTATATTTCTCTAAGATATTGCAATGATGATAAGAGAAAGGTTTTTCATCCAGAATCTTAAGGGCCTTCTTGTACAGAAGCTCAACTGGTTTTAGGGTAGTAGTACCCGACATAGACCAGCTAGTGATACAATAGTTCACATGTGAAAGTATCATTGAATGCAACATCTGAGCAGCTGAATCTGATAGAGATCCTCTGATTTGTATGTACTGATTACAGCTCTCAATGGTTTAACCTCTTCAATCCATCCTATCTAAGAGCTGTTATTATCCCAGCCATCTCAATAGAGTATACAGATAGAAAATTATTCAACCTATAGCCATCTCCTTTATCAAATTCTGGAATATATATCCCAATACCACAATCCCCATTTTGTGGATCTTTAGATCCATCTGTATATATTTTAACATATCCATAGAATGACATTTCTATACATCCCATATAGCAACTTTGTTCATTTGGATATTCACTCTTATCTTCCAATAGTTCACTGTTAACCTCAGAGTCCATGGGGGACTAGCACCAAGAACCAGACAAGGACTAAATTTCAGATCTTTAATACCATATTGTGCTGCTATTCTTCTTCTTATTATTATTATTAGACTAGACACTGCAATGGCGTATTGCTGCCCTCAACTGTATAAAAAATCTGAATCAGAATACTTTATTGATCCCCTCAGGGAAATGATTTAGTTGCTGTTGCTCACAGTCAAATTCAAGGTAAAATAAGATTAAGAAAATCAATAAGTGTATAAAGTAACAAAAATAGCATAGCTACAGTTAATAAATAAATAAAATCGTTAAGTAGAAGTAAGTAAGTGGGATTAAGAAAAAGATCAAATGGATTGTACAAATTCTATTGGTGTGCAGTGTCAACATAAATACAGTACAAACATAAGTTCAGTGTGAATATATAATAGTCTTGCACACTCATATATATTTTGTTAAATAGGCTAGTCCAATACAGCTCAACAGTCCCAACCAAAGTGGGTTCCGGAAGAAAAAATACAATGCAATTTTTCCATTGACAACTGGAGTATGAGCCATGAAATTGTAACCGTTGATGGTAGACTTAAAACCAGTTACCACATGACTAAGTGATTGTATATGCTCATGTAGATGAAAAGTTCATGGGGCACCAACCTTGAGAAAAATGTCTTTTATTTGCGATGTCTTGGATAAGTACTTTATTACCCACAATCCTCACCGATCCCAATATCCCACAGGGATGCCTCTGGTGGAATTGGTGGAACTCATGCTGGTGAGGAGGTGGAGCTGTCGGTACCCGATCTGTGCTTTCATCCATTTGCATGTGTTTGCCCTTGTCGGCCACCGTACATTTATTAATTATTATTTTTTGCACTTATATTGTATGTGGTTTGTGGTTCATCGCAGCTTGAACGGAAGTGATAACATTATATTTGTTAGCTTCACCTGTTCACCTGGGTTTTTTGGCCTTTGTCCGAGAGTGACCGCTACACTAACGCACTTATTTCAACTCACAAAGTAACTTTACATATTGTATCTGCTTGTATTTTATGTGTGGAGGAATTTATCATTGCAATACAATCTTGAGTGTGTCACAGTGTGTGTAGTGGCAATCTGACCACAAAAATGCCATTGGAGGGAATTTGAAACCATTTCCAATGCTTGCTGCTGAAAATAATGAAGTCTGCCTTCGTCTTAAAGGAGAATTCCGGTCAATTTCAACACGTAGCTCTGTTTGTATTTTTGGAGTGCTGTTTGTATTTTTGGAGTGCTGTCAGTAGCAAGAAAAATGAAAAGAATCGGTGCTGCCTACACCGTGTTAGCCTCCTGCTAGTGTTAGCACCCAACAAGCTTAAACAAGGAAAGTTTTAAACATGTTTTTAGCTTCTAAACATGTTCAAAATGTCATTAAAAGTGCATACCCAGGGAAGTGATTCCTTCTGAGGGAACCCAGTGAATCTGACTGCTTTAGATGTGACAGAAAGGCATAAACGTTGTGTTAATCCATACTTATGTAACAGAACCTCGGTAACAGAGTCAGGAGTCAACCAGTCCCCCAACAAGGCAACAGGATCAGGAGTCGGCCGGACCGCCAACAAATCATGGGGGGCAGGAGTTTGCCGGACCGCCGACAAAACATGAAACACGGGGGGCAGGAGTCAGCCGGACCACCAACAAAACATAGGGGGCAGGAGTTGGTCAGATCATTGACAAAATACAGGGGGGCAGGAGTCCCTGTGGCACCGAACAAAGGCAAAGTCTCAGGGGTGCCTAAAAAAGGCATGGCCTCTGAGGTGTCGGACAATGAAGGCGCTTGGAGACTGGTCAGCTGAGGCTCTAGAAGACTGGTCAGCATAGACTCTGGGAGAACAGTCAGCAAAGAATCTGGGAGGTTGGTCGACGTAGACTCTGGGATAACCGTCAGCTGAGACTCTGGCTGCACGTCAGCGGAGGTTCTGGACGCTGCACGTCAGCAGAGGTTCTGGAAGGCTGCACGTCAGCGGAGATTCTGGACGCTGCACGTCAGCGGAGGTTCTGGAAGGCTGCACAGCTCGGGCTCGGGGTTGCTGCACAGCTTTGGCTCTGGTCCGCTGGACAGCACAGGCTCTGGCTTGCTGGACCAGACGGTGGATGGCTCTGGGCTGAAGAGGGAATGAAAGTGGGAATGGCGTCGAGACCCATATTGACCCCGTCCTCTCTTGCTGCCTCCTCGGTTCTCAGGGAAAATAACCAGGCAAGTACCCTGTTGTTTGTCCACTGGGCAACAAGTGCTCCGGTCCACTGAACAGTACAGGTTCTGGTCCGCTGGACCAGACGATGGATGGCTCTGGGCTGAAGAGGGAATGAAAGTGGGAATGGCGTCGAGACCCATATTGACCCCGTCCTCTCTTGCGGCCTCCTCGGTTCTCAGGGAAAATAACCAGGCGAGTACCCTCAAAAGATTGCTTGTAGTCAGGGATTTTTTTTTTATGTTTGGTGACCTGTACCAAACGTAGCCGATAGTCGCACACCCTACACACACAGCCTCAAGACAGACAGAGCCAGCGCTGCTCAGAGCTCAGAGATGTTTTAGAAAGCCGTATTTTACGATGCTAAAATCACTGATTATTTACATGGAGTCTGATGGGTTTAGCAAATTCAATTTCGCTGACTTTTATGTTTTAAAAAAGGATTTTAATCTTTAACAGAAAGGCCGACCTCCTTAGAAATCCTTTCCATGATGTTGTCAGACACTTAAAATATTAATCTGAGCTTGTAGCAAAACAAGCACTTTTATGAACGTAAATACAAGCTGGACAATTATCCCATTAACTTCCATTGTAGCTTGTTTCTCTGCTGCCGACTGCAGCAATCTTGTTTAATACTGGATCAATGTCAAAGAAAAATATTTCCTCAATAGTTTTTAATATATCCAATACTCAATGAGCTGTTGCAGAAACAAGCCTGGAGCAATAAAGTAAAAGCTGTCGAATAAATGTAGTTCAGTAAACGTTACAACATTCCCCTCTGAGGTGTAGAGGACTACAAGTATGAAGTAGCAGCAGTAGCAGCAGGGGTGAGTCTAGGATCAGACCTTTGGGAGGGGGGGCTCAGCTCCTAATGAGAACAGCTCAAGGTCTAGTGTCCCCGTGTCTAGTTTTACAAACAGAAAAACATGACATGGTTTTTGGTTTTTGGAGGTATATACGCTTCTGAGCTGAAAATGTCCCCAGATTTTATCTGAGAAATCTGGTCACCTTAGGTCATGGGAGCTGCTAGTGAAAGAAATCAGACAATCACAAGGGTGGGAAAACTAAAGGCGGAAAGTAAAACAAGACAAGATGAGTTAGAAAAAAGAGACTTCAAAATAAAACAGAAAACAGAAACATACAACCATGACAATGTTAAAACGTACCTGGTGACAAACATGAATAGACAGACCTCCTCCTGCAACAGAATGACCCGCACCAACTTTTACAATACACACCTTAACACATACACAAAACAGAAGTTAGCTTTGTCTGCCACAAATTTAAGCTAGCTACACTAATTCCAGAAAAGGTCTAATAAGGGGAGAATTTCCACTCTCCTGAAACTTCCGGCTTCTCAACTGGTTGCAGTTCCACTCTGGTTCCTTATGAAGGTGCTCATGGGCAAGTGCAGAATGAATGGAGGTCTATGGAGCTGTACCCCTCAAAATCCACTTTTCTCAGGTATCATTTTTTGTCTAGTAACTTGAATGTTGCATTCAAAGGGGGAGGCAAAGAAAATACATAGACAGTTAAAGATACATTTTAAGACAAAAGCAACCACAACAGGAAAAGGTAGGAACACTATGGGTGCTGTGTTTAGAGGATGAGATAAGGAAAGTCCAAGTAAATAAAGAGACAGTGGTTGCAGTGTTTTTTGATGTTGAGAAAGCCTATGATAAATATGTGGACACAAGGGCTTCTAATAAAATTACATAAGATTTGAGTTGAAAGGAAAATGTTCAATTGTATAATGGATTTTCTGTATAAAAGATCTATTCAAGTGAAAATAGGTTTGGCGCTATCCTGCCTATATGTTGTAGAAAACGGGACATCTCAGGGGAGTGTAGTAAGACAGACATTTTCCTCTATTATGTTTAATGATGTTCATGAAAATATTCCAGTTCGCAGATAACGAAAAGCGCAAAAGACAAGTTTTGGGTGGGTAGGCAAGAACATAGCAGATGAAAGTCTATGGAATTGAATTTTGTCCAAGTGTGCTGTGGCCTGTGAGGCCAGCCTGGATGCTGCATAGTGCTTGTGTGGATCTGGAGCTGCTGAATATCAAACGCAGGAATAAGACAGCAGTCGTAGTTCAAGAATACTACAACTATACAAATAATCATTACACTGATTATGTACAGCTTTTTACTGATGGCTCAAATGATTTAAAGACAGAGGCAACAGGGGCAGTTGTGATGATTCCCAGTTTCCGGACTGGAGTCAGTAGGAGAACTTCAGATTATTTAAGTGTGTTGAGATTCTTAGCTTTACAGTGGGGGGAGGAGGTGATGGTACGTAACGTCCTCAGAATCAGAATCAGAAATACTTTATTGATCCCTGAAGGGAAACTCTGTGTTGCAGTTGCACAAATAGTATAAATATCAGAGTAGAAATATAAATAAAGAAATATAAGGAGTGTGGATCTGTACGGTATTTACATAGTTAAAGGAATATTATGATACAGTATTTACATAATAAATATAATTAAGGAGTTGCAATGGTGAAAAGTAATAAGTGTGTGTGTGTCAGACACTTAGAGGGAGGAGTTATAAAGTTTGATGGCCACAGGTAGGAATGACTTCCTGTGGCGCTCTGTGGTGCATTTTGAGAGAATGAGTCTATCACTGAAAGTGCTCCTGTGAATGAGCAGCAAGCCATGGAGTTGGTGCGAGACATTGTCCAAGATGGCATGTAGTTTGGACAGCGTCCTCCTCTCTGACACCAACAACAGAGATTCCAGATCCACCCCCACGACGTCACTGGCCTTGCGGATCAGTTTGTTGAGTCTGTTGGCGTCCGCTACCCTCAGCCTGCTGCCCCAGCATGCAACTGCAAAGAGGATAGCACTGCCTCCCCCAGACTCATGAAACATCCTCAGCATCGTCCTGCAGATGTTGAAGGACCTCAGCCTCCTCAGAAAATAGATACGGCTTTGGCCCTTCCTGTAGAGGGCTTGAGTGTTCTTGGCCCAGTCCAGTTTATTGTCCAAGTGCACTCCCAGGTATTTGTCCTCCGCAATGTTCACACTGACCCCCTGGATGGTAACAGGTGTCACTGGTGCCTTGGCTCTCCTTAGATCCACCACCAGCTCCTTAGTTTTTGTCACATTGAGCTGTACATGGTTCTGCTCACTCCATGTCCCCCACCACAGCTCTGTACTCACCCTCGCTGATACATTCAACCACAGCAGAGTCATCAGAAAACTCTGCCAGTCAGGTAGTCAACAATCCAGGACACGAGGGCGGGATCCACCTGCATCGCTGTCAGCTTCTCACCCAGCAGGGCCGGCCGGATGGTGTTGAAAGCACTGGAGAAGTCAAAAAACATGACCCTCACCGTGCTCGCCGGTTTGTCCAGGTGGGTGTAGATGCGGTTGAGCAGGAAGATGATGGTGTCCTCAACTCCCAGTCGGGGCTGGTAGGCGAACTGGAGGGGGTCCAGGAGAGGTCTGACCATGGGCCGCAGCTGTTCCAGAACCAGTCTCTCCAGGGTCTTCAGCTGTGGTGACGGTGTCAGCTCTGTCGAGTACCAAAGCAAGATCAGCCAGGGATCACCAAGACCTAGTGTACGAAGTTTGTTTACTAATTCAAGCCTCGGTGATCAGGATAACAATGTGGTGTCCCTGTGGGTACCTGCATATTCAGGAATTCCTGGTAATGAGAGAGGGAATAAATTGGCAGTGGATAAATTGGTAATGGAGGCAGCCAAGAAAGGAAATGTAGAACTGAATATTAAACTGTCAAAATCCGAGGGGAAACGCATTACGTGGAGAGAAATTTCCAAACAGTGGCAACTCTATTGGGATGGTGGGAAGAAAGGGAGACACTTGCATACAATACAAAATAAAGTAGGAGGGTGAGTGGGGCTAACCAAATGAAGCAAGAAAATTGAGAATTGGTCACAGTATATTGAACAGTACACTTTTTATGATGGGGAAACATCCTACTGGACATTGCAGTTTGTGTGAGGACATGGAGACAGTGGAGCATGTCCTGATGTCATGCAAAGAAGGGTTTAGTTTGCAGGACTACGTAAGTTGGGATCAGTGGAACTCAGGTTTAAAGATGTTCTTGAAAGTGGGTTTTCCAGAACTGTGCGGAAACATTTATTTGCATTGTTGAAGGGCACTGGTCTACTTATGGTGCTTTTCCATTGCGTGGTATCTACTCTACTCGCCTCGACTCTACTCGCCTTTTTTGGTTTTCCATTACGAAAAAAAGTCCCTGGGACCTGCTACCAGGTACTTTTTTTCGTACTACCTCAGTTGAGGTTCTAAGCGAGCTGATGCGATACTAAAAGGTGACGTGGAAACCTGCAGGCTGCTGGTTGGTCGGATTGCTGCGTTTTTAGCAGACAAGAGTGCGGAGTGTGTGTCTGGAACAAACGGGACGTTTAAAAAGATATCTAGCCAGACACAGACAGATTATCTACTCTCTGCACTATTCTCACTTTAACTGTTCAATATTAAGGGCTATATATTAGGGGATTTATGTTGTTCCCAGTCATTGTCATAAACCATGACTCTCATAAAGATTATACCAAGCCCAGCAGGTCAGAACCAAAGATTTCACCCGTCGGACATCGCCCACCAGACGGTCTGCGGCGGCGATTTTGCAAAGTGTTAATGCTCTGAAACACAAACGGTACACAGCAGACATATTTTGGTGTGTAATCATGGTTGCTAAAGTTCATGTACTTTATATAGCGTATAGTAAATACTGACCGGGGTCCCTAACACATGCAAATGTTAGCTAACGTTATCAGAAAACTTAACTTACCCTTTCGTGTCGGCGAACAACAGTCATGTCGACGTCTGAACTCCGTCGGAATTCCCAAACTCTTGTTTTTTTAGCGGTGATTTTAGTTGCTTCCTTTAGCTTCTTTTGAAACAAAACATTGGCGAGTAGCCGACGTGCTGTTGTGAATCACGTTGACAATTACGTCATCATGCGTAGCTATGGTAACCAGCCACGCTGAGGCGTTACTCAATCTGCAATGGAAAACCGACCGAGAATGGGTCGAACCAGGGCCGGCCTGTGGCTTAGGCAGTATAGGCAAATGCTAAGGGCGCAAACCACCAGGGGGCGCCCGGCCTGTGCTGTACCTATTACCGTACGTTCACACCGCCACCGACTTGAGCGTCTAAAGATACCGGAAGTCATTCATTTTCAATGGAAGCCGGCTTCTGTCAGCTGCAAGGAGCGGCAAATCTGTCGGCGTCACGTTTTGGGCGTTTTGAGCGTCAATCTGAAAGTTGAAATTTTTCAACTTTATGGTAATGAGCTATGACGCGGTTCAGCGGCAAGCAGCGGCTAACGCCAATCGGAATATAGAAGTCCTTCACGCTGACTGATTCCGGAGAAACATACGATGTAATCTTTTCGTTCTTACCAAAACATTTGTTCCGAGGGCAATGGAGGATCAGCTCATCCTCGCCGTTGCTGGGTTTCCTATCATTTATGATATGACGTTGTTTGCGTATAGCGACCAGTTAAAAAAAACGAGGCATGGGATAAAGTATAGCCGAGATAGTCGGTGTGTCCGGTGAGTTGATGATTCCTAATCTTTTTAACGAGGGAAATGAGCAGTGCGCCGTAGCATGGTAGTCTTCCTTGCTTGATGTGAATGGTACAATCTGTTTTGCAGATCATTTTACCCTTATTAAATGCGCAAATGCGATGATCCATAATTATCCAATGATACACATAGAGGACAAGCGCGAAATATTTACGAAAGCGTTTTGCTCACAACACCGATTTGACCAATAGCGCTATACGAACGCCGCCACATCAGAGCGGCCAAAGCGTCTGAAAGCTTCCCCGTACTTTTTGACAAGCGTCCTTGGCGGGGCGGCCAGAGCTTTTTCAGCTCAAGTCGGTGGCGGTGTGTGTACGTACAGTAACGTCACCTTAATTAAAAAAAAAATAAGCCCGACTTCTTTTACCTGCATCTAAATCTCATAATGTCAAAGCATCCTAAACTGGTGCCCAGGGGAGGAAAAAAAGAAAAGAAGAGGAGGAAAAACGTGACAAAGACAGAGGTAATGTTACAGTAAAGGTGATGATGATAATGATATTATTTTGCTGTTGCAGAACAATGATCGATAATAGCATTAGCCGTTAGCATGACATAGTTGGCTAATCAATAAATAGCGAGCGCTATCTGTTAGTTTTAACATCAGTTAATGTTATGGAAGGGCCCAGTTGTTGGAAAATAGGGATTTAAATGCCCCCCCTCTTGCCATCCTCAGGCAAACGTGTATATATTAGATTTATTAAGCAGATATTATAATGTTAATTGCATTGACATGGTTATTTTACCTTTTCCCAGGTGGTAATAGTCGTTCAAAATACTATTAATTTTTCATACTTATAAGCCTAGCTATTAGCTGTGTTATAGCTCATATTATCTTAAGTGTGTTCATCATGTTAAACTATGTTAGTGTTAAAGTGTACATCATTAATGTTACAGCAAAGTTAGCATTCCCACATGCTATAGTATATTATTCTGCAGTTTACCGATCCATTGCATTATTCTAATTAGCATTTCACTGTAATAACAACATCATTACAGTAATAATTTTTCTAATCCAAAATTTATATTGTATATTATAAACAATAGTGTACATCATGCATGCATCTCTTTTTTGTTTATATTATTTAATTTAATTTGACTTCATTCTTGAAATAATGTGTTTATTATTAGACCCATATTCCTCTTCTGTCTTCAGATGCACTGCTGAGGTTTCTCAGTCAAACCCCTGCAAATCATCTCACCTCAGCAGCACAACCCAGCACTGAAGAAGCAGCATCAAGTGCCCCTCCTTTTGAAGTAATTCAAGTTAAGGCAGACTAAAATAACCAGAAGAGCTATTCATAAGATCATATTTTCATGTTTTTTTTTTAAATGCTTGTATTTTTTGTGCCTACTCATTTCTTTGATTTCTTACTTTGCACAGTGCCATATTTATATTGTATTTAATTTAATGTCACTTGTTTACACTTTTTTGGGAGTATTTAAATGTAATACTTTCTATAGGTTATTTATATTGTATTTACGTTAATGTCACTTGTTTAAACTTTTTTGGTAGTATTTTAATTTAATACTTTATATAAGCTATTTATATTGTATTTCAGATATTGAGTTCATTTGTTTTGTTTCTTTAATTATTTTTAAGTTTTTTTAATGTGAATATTGTTTTATGTAAATAAAAAATGTCCAAGACAAAGCTTTTTAGTTTCTTGTGAGTATATGTACACTAGCAGACATGCAAGTACTGTACAGGGGGGCGCCACCTAAAATCTTGCCTAGGGCACCAAATTGTTTAGGGCCGGGCCTGGGTCGAACCGTGTAGAGGCGAGTCAAGGCGTGTCGAGCCGAGTTGTTACCATCAATGGAAAAACGCCATTAGTATTGCATCAGCTCGCTTAGAACCTCGACTGAGGTAGTACGAAAAAAAGTACCTGGTAGCAGGTCCCAGGGACTTTTTTTCGTAATGGAAAACCAAAAAAGGCGAGTAGAGTCGAGGCGAGTAGAGTAGATACCACGTAATGGAAAAGCACCATTAGAAACGACAGGACCAGATAACGAGTAATTGCCAGTAGGAGGCAGTAATGCCACGAGCAGGATGCCAACTGCCGTAAAACCTTAAAAGAAGAAGAAGAAGACGCAGAGCAGCGGAGAAACATGGCGGCCCCCTCAAAGAAAGTTTTCGAGGTCTTCGTCTCTAAAATACCATGGACTATAGCCAGCAGTAAGTCTATCAAATGGTTGAAATGACTATTTATATTTAGGGGCAGGTAGACATGCGTCTGTAGCCACTTGCTGTATTTGTACATAGTTCGGTTACTGCATGCAGCCTTGCCATCACGGCCATGCTGTCACCGCGGTCAGCTAACGTTCTTAACGGGAGAGCGAACGATGGAAAGAAAAACAACAACAACGTCCCAAAGCCTTTCTAAAATCCTAGAGAGACACTTTTTGTTTTTGTAAATATGAATCTTAAACACTCCGTTCAGTTGCCAAGAGTCTAGCAGTACTGCAATAAATCCCACCTTCATAAAGGTTATAATGGCATATAATGGTGTAACGTTATAATGCTGGTTTTGTTGAAACCCTTCGAGAGAGATTTCCTGTGTTTTTGTGTGCAAGTGACTAACAGGAACAAGTCTCTAAGGTCGGTCCAGTATTAGCCTAACAGGTCAGCAGTATGGAAAGAATTGCGATACTTCTAAGGTGGATGGAAACCTAAATCGGTAAACGGTGTTTTTATTTCAACCAAAACTAGAGTTGTGATGGTTGGAAATGTAAAAAGATGACCCAATATTGCTTTTCATAGTTTTAGTTTGTTTCTGTCGACTTTGAATGAAGTGTATTTTACGATGCTAAAGTTGCTGTTTTTTTACATGGAGTCTGGTGGGTGTTTTAAAAGAAAAGGACCTTACTCTCGAACAAAAAGGTCGACCTCCTTAGAATTTTTTTTATAATGTTGTCAGACACTTACATTAATTTGAGCCTGTCAGTGGCAAAATAACTATTTTTGTAAAGATAAATACAAGCTGCAATACGATTGCCCTATTAACTTACATTATAGCTTGTTTCGCCTCTGCTGGCTGAAGAGAAACTCAAGATTTGTGCTTGAAATGTGAAATGTACCCGTTTCTTTTTCAGGGGAGATGAGGGAGTACTTTGGACAGTTTGGCCCAGTGAAGAAGTGTCTTCTTCCATTTGTAAGTTGTCACAGCATTAGAATGATATATCATATCAGTTTTTTGTTTGTATCACAGCCTACAC
Source organism: Etheostoma nigrum (assembly GCA_029931835.1). NCBI lineage: Eukaryota > Metazoa > Chordata > Actinopteri > Perciformes > Percidae > Etheostoma > Etheostoma nigrum. The sequence goes on along the minus strand of CM057256.1, from coordinate 27,462,909 downwards.
CCCTTCTTACTATACTACTGCCCTATTCTTTTATTGTTCATGCTCCACATTAATTCAGTTGTATTGCACTGATTTGATGGGAAATTGTTTTCTTTTGTTGTATTTATATTTGGTGTGTGCAATAACATTTGGAATGCATGCAATCTAATGACTAATAAGAACACTTGTGGTTACTGATGATGTTTTTCCTTTCCATTCATTTCTACTCATACCATGGTGTTTTAGATTGTTTTCTTCCAGCTAGCCATTGGTTTTTCAGTATGGTGTAACATAATCAACATGCAGAGATTTAAAATGTCTAGAGTTATCCATCCCAATGATCAACAGTTTTTCTTTTATTCTTGCCAAAACTGCAAAATGTTCCAGAATTGCTTGTGTCTGACTGTGTGCTGTGTGTTGCACCAGGATAAAGAAACAGGCTTCCACAGAGGCTTCTGCTGGGTCGGATTCTCAACAGAGGAAGGACTGAACAATGCACTTCAGAAAGACCCACACATGCTGGAGGGAGCAAAGGTAAAATATAAGGTGATCTCCACCACCAAGCAAGGTCTTGTGGGTATTGGCGTCACAACACAACAGAAGTTTAGATTGTTGTAGTTTCACATAACACCATCAAACCATCACCAACAAATCATTTACTGGTCAGAGGCTTAGGCTGCTGTTGAAAATTAAAAATGTACCTTCTCAGTCCTTTACATTTCCTTAACCCTGATGGTAAATGTCATGAGGTCAAGAAAAGACTTGAAGGAGAATTCAAAAGGAATTAGGAAAAGATAACTGCCATAAAGTACAGTATCATTATTATTAAATGGGTTGAAATGTCTCACAGAAAATACATACTGTGCGTACAGGATTATGACTGCCAGCGCTACTTTGCAATATTCTGAATATGAACGGCGAAATGGTGATGCATCGCTTAAATATTTGCTGTTGCAGGGTCTTCTGGGAGGGCATTTTCCACCTATTTTTTTTATAATGATGGTCCGGTGTATCCTCTGCTAAAGGAGATAAAAAAGGAAGCATTGAAGCACCTTTCCTTATCACTTGGACAATTTGAACAACTCTTATTATGGCTGCCGCTCAACTACAGGTACTTACGGGTCAATTCACTCCGCTAGAAACCTTGCCAAGCAAAATTGACTATTTGACCGCAGCCCAAATATGTCTTTGCCATGTCAGTTTCATGTCTGACCTCTGACTTGCAAAAAAGTACTTTATTAATTAATCTTGGAGAAAATGTTCTTGCTCTGGAGAGATGCCAGAGTGATGGGGCTGCCATGTAATCTTTGATCCAAGCAGTTAGGGGTTGGGTGCCTTGCTAAGGGGCATCTCGGCAGTGCTCAGGTGGTGAACTAGCACCTCTCCAGCTACCTGCCCCCACGCCATCATAATAAAAGAAAAGGTGGTCATTGGCACTGGTTTTATAATGATCAGCAGTAAAAATGAAGAAAATGTACATAGAGGTATATTAGCCAATTGAATCATAAAATGGTAATTTGTATGTTTTTAGAAATCATACTTAACATGATAAAGTTTCAGTATGACCTACAAATATTGATTGTGTGTGTATCATATCCTATTGATTCCCCCTGTTTGTTTTCAGCTCCAGGTTCAGAGGAACAGACGTCCATTTGCAGGGCAGAGGTCAAACAAAGACAGTGAATATGACTGAAACTCTGATACTGCTGCGTGGATGAGACACGCTAACGTGGGCTATTGTTTTATTCTGGCCCCGATTCACTAAGACTATTTGTGGTTGCTGTTTTATATTTAAACCTTTTCAATTCTGTTTGTGACATAATGAAAACTTAGAACAGTCTACCAGTGTTGGTGTATATATTTCTATGCTGAAGTATTACCCAGGTGTTCATCTTTAATACACCTTTAATTTGGACCTCACTATTATTGCCATAGTTGTAATGCATTGTCTAAAAGTAATGTTTGTTTTTGTCAGTGATAAGTGTTTTACTTTAACTATCCTGTCACACACTATCATGTATTGTTTGGCAATAAAAAGTTTAAATCCGTTGTGTCTTACGTTGTTAGTTAAACTGTTTCCTTGTAATATAGTATTTCATTTTGTAGGTTAAATGCTTGGGCACCAGAAGATAATAAAATTCTGCAGTGGTGGAGGAAGTATTCACATCCTTAATTTAAAGTACTTCTACCACACTGTATAAAAAGAATTCAGATCCTTAATGAAAAGTACTTATACCACACTGTAAAAAAGAATCTATTACAGATAAAGCTTCGGCATTTACAGTCTTACTAAAAACTAGTATAATCAGTCAAAGTAGGCATGCAGAAAGATGTTGCTGTGACTGATTAATATTACATTATTATGAATCAATGTGTAAACAGCATTTTAGTCCTGTAGGTGTTTGAGGTGGAGCTAATTATGAAAAATTGTCTAAAGGACTGCACATATTGTTTCATTTTTTATTAGGGATTAGTCTGCTGATTTTTTTCGTGATTAATCAATTGAATCATGAAAATAGGTAGAAATTACATCACAAAGCGACACCTTCACAATGCCTTGTTTTTCCAACCAAAAGCAGCAAATCCATGAAATGTTTGGCAATTTTGCATGAAAAAGTACAATTACTAAAATGTTTATTAAACATTTTGTCAATCAATTTACCAATTAATCAAAGGATTGTTTCATCTCCACTTGTATGAACTGCTGGGTAGTTATATTTGTAACAAAACGTCATATTTTATAGGCACTACAAGCAGAAGATTGGTGTATGTACGTCTGAGTTGTATTCCGCAGTGCTGTCTTAATTTCTTATCACCTGTATTTAAAAGGTTGAGGCTATTTCTTTTGCAATAAATGCCTGTTGTGAGCTTACTGAGAAAAAACATGATAAAAATGTGTGTGTGTGTGTTTGTGTACACAACAATACGTGGCTCTGAATACAAGTATAGTTCACTTTCTAATATTGTTGTGGGACAGGGACTACTGGCAGAAAATAATAATTGTGCTGAAACAAGGTACAATACATCTCTTGTTTTTTTATACAAGGTTACTGTTTAATTGTGCACTGTCCCTGTCTAAAAAATACATTACATATTACTGCACTGTGCCGACAATGCTTGAATAATATGGGATGGCCTATGGTGTAGTATATCTAGATCTCCAGGTTTACAGCACAAGTAGACACATTAGCTTCTTGTGCCATATACGTACCAGTTGTGTGACTTTGTCATGTTAAATTCAGCTAAACTAAAATGCCTTGGTGTATTATTCTTTGCGACAGAAGCCACCCATAGATGTATCATATTAAAGCGACCCCACGGAGTAGCCGAAAAAAATACACGTTTCCTAGGATTGCCATGGGCGTATTAAAGAGAATTGAGGAAGATGAAGACATGACCCGCACTACTGTGCCTCTGAATGGCTTAGTACTCGTTTCCTTCTTTGATTAGATTGGTTAGGTTTAGGCACGAGGAGCGCGATTGGTCAACATTAGGCTAAGAATACCAGCGTAAGCTAATGAGAGCAAGAGTAAGGCAAAGTAGGGCGGGACATGCCTTCGCTATCCTAGGAAACGCGTATTCGCCTACAGGAGGATATTCTTGGATCGATAGTTTTAAATCATAACATTATCACAAAAAGCGCAAATCAAGGACAACATTACGTTACACTGTGACATTAACGCATTCACCGGACTGTATTGATGGGGGACATACAGGTGGGCCTTCATCTCTTTAAACTACGTTAACCAGAATGCTTCGCTCTGACGTCGAACACCAGCGAAGAGAAACAGAACAGGACAACGCGCGTGGAGCCCGAAGGTAGCTGATTGTATCACACAAAGTGTTCTTTTTGACAGTAGAGAGTGGCAGCCTGACTGTTTGGTATAACGTTAGTTTTGTCGGTATCACACACAACACTCGTCACATAAACGCAGCTAGTCTGTGCATAACACAAGTAACGTTAGACAAGTGGTCTGTAACGTTATGTAGCAACCGGTAACGTGCTCTTTTACCAATTAGCTTTAACGTGAGACGCCTTCAAACTCTAGCTAACGTTGAAATGATATGGCGAGTGGGTTTATGGCGAGGGGGTTGTGCCGATAGACCGTTAAAGAAGGGTTGTGCCACGGATAACCTAGCGAAGGTCGTGTGACTCTAACATGTGGATAGACTACACCGTCGCCAGTGTACATCAGTGTACATTGTAGTTGATCAATACACCACCACACCTAGACTTCCACCCTAACCCCCCAAAAATTTTAAAAATTTATAAATTAATAAATTTATGTCACTCAATATACAGTAGGCTTAAGTTATAGCTAGGTTAAATGTCTTTCAATTCATTAAACATACACATGTTCCAGGCCCTTAATCCATTATAAAAGTTGCTCTAAAAGTAGGCTACTGACTATAGAAAAATATACGATACATTCAATTTTAGTACATCATCAGCTTATGTGACCTGCACTGTTGGAAGAATGCATTGCAACTCTAACATTGATTGAGTAATTGGCGCCATCTACTGGATTATTTGCACTAATTGCCTTACTTTTTATAAGCTTCATAGATCTGTTTACATGTACATTTATGTAGGCTATGTGCATGTGCACACTTTATTATATACAATACAAAGCCGGATTCAAATTCCCTTGTGTTTATACTTACTTGGGCAATAAAGTAGTTTCTGATAACAATCTAAATATAAGTTCTTTATTTATAAAGTATTTTGCATATACCCCTAATAATAATAATAATAATAATAATAATAATAATAATAATAATTAAAAAAAATCAGATTTGAGTCAAAGGCACCACCACGATCTCACTGTGTGGCAACTAAGGCTAGCAAGCTCCCCATCTAAACTTTTATTTTTATGATTTTGATCATATATCTTGTGACTATACCTTTGTTAAGGTCCTAAGGCGTAAGACAGTTGATGATTGTTGTTTGCTATTTTATTTAGGATTGTTGTTCGGACGGCTGAGCTAAGGTAACTAATGCTAATGCTGGCGGCATTTGTCTCTTATTGCCATAGACATTCTGAACAAACATTCCAAGTGTTCATTCATAATTTTCATACTCTTTTATATGCATGATATATTATTACAAATAGACCTAGGCATTTTGCATCCTTATGTTAAGTCTGTTGTAACAAACCTGGGAGTAAAAATGGATTGTGTTTTTAAAATGGAGAAGCAGATCAATTCTGTTGTGAAAGCAAGTTTCTTTCAACTTAGGCTTCTTACCAAGCTTAAGGCCTTTTTATCCTTCACAGACTTTGAGAGGGTTATACATGCATTTATTACAACACGCCTGGATTATTGTAATGCTCTGTATGTAGGTTTTAGCCAGGCCTCCCTCTCTCGACAACAACTCCCAGTTAATTTTAGGATTGATTTTAAGATTCTATTGTTTGTTTTTTAAGCCCTTCATGGACTAGCTCCAGTCTATATCGCTGAGCTGTTGAAGCCACATGCTCCTTCAAGGTCACTAAGGTCTGGGAACCGGTCTCTTCTTGTTGTCCCTAAAACACAGCTCAAGAGCAGAGGGGATCGAGCTTTCTCAGCTGCAGCCCAGAGACTGTGGAATGAATTGCCTCTTCATGTCAGACCAGCATTCCACTTTTTAAATCACAACTTAAAACACATTTTTATTCCTTGGCTTTTAATCTGGCATGATAACTGTATGTTGTATTTGTCTCGTAGACGTCTTTTGTAGGCGTAAATTTGTATGGGAATTCTAACATACGGTACACTGTCGCTGTTGGAAAATGTTTCTAACAACACTCACCGCCTATTTGCCGCTGGACTCTTGTCTGCATCCCCCATTTAAATCAATATCCTCAATCAATATCGGTATCCTTTGAATGGCACAGTCCACTTGAGGTCATTAGCTGCATAAAGACACCTGTCCACCCCATACAATCAGTAAGAATCCAACTACTAACATGGCCAAGACCAAAGAGTTGTCCAAAGACACTACAGACAAAATTGTACACCTCCACAAGGCTGGAAAGGGCTACAGGGAAATTGCCAAGCAGCTTGGTGAAAAAAGGTCCACTGTTGGAGCAATCATTCGAAAATGGAAGAAGCTAAACATGACTGTCAATCTCCCTCGGACTGGGGCTCCATGCAAGATCTCACCTCGTGGGGTCTCAATGATCCTAAGAAAGGTGAGAAATCAGCCCAGAACTACACGGGAGGAGCTGGTCAATGACCTGAAAAGAGCTGGGACCACCGTTTCCAAGGTTACTGTTGGTAATACACTAAGACGTCATGGTTTGAAATCATGCATGGCACGGAAGGTTCCCCTGCTTAAACAAGCACATGTCAAGGCCCGTCTTAAGTTTGCCAATGACCATTTGGATGATCCAGAGGAGTCATGGGAGAAAGTCATGTGGTCAGATGAGATCAAAATAGAACATTTTGGTCATAATTCCACAAACCGTGTTTGGAGGAAGAAGAATGATGAGTACCATCCCAAGAACACCATCCCTACTGTGAAGCATGGGGGTGGTAGCATCATGCTTTGGGGGTGTTTTTCTGCACATGGGACAGGGCTACTGCACTGTATTAAGGAGAGGATGACCGGGGCCATGTATTGCGAGATTTTGGGGAAGAACCTCCTTCCCTCAGTTAGAGCATTGAAGATGGGTCGAGGCTGGGTCTTCCAACATGACAATGACCCGAAGCACACAGCCAGGAGAACCAGGGAGGGGCTCTGGAAGAAGCAGATCAAGGTTCTGGGGGGGCCTAGCCAGTCTCCAGACCTAAACCCAATAGAGAATCTTTGGAGGGAGCTCAAACTCCGTGTTTCTCAGCGACAGCCCAGAAACCTGACTGATCTAGAGAAGATCTGTGTGGAGGAGTGGGCCAAAATCCCTTCTGCAGTGTGTCAAACCTGGTGAAGAACTACAGGAAACGTTTGACCTCTGGAATTGCAAACAAAGGCTACTGTACCAAATATTAACATTGATTTTCTCAGGTGTTCAAATACTTATTTGCAGCTGTATCATACAAATAAGTAGTTAAAAAATCATACATTGTGATTTCTGGATATTCTTTTTTTAGATTGTGTCTCTCACAGTGGACATGCACCTACGATGACAATTTCAGACCCCTCCATGATTTCTAAGTGGGAGAACTTGCAAAATAGCAGGGTGTTCAAATACTTATTTTCCTCACTGTAAATAGAAACGTGTGGACATTGCAGATAAATATCTGTCCTGTTTCTATGCACAGAGTTGGGCACAAGTGGTCAGTGCAAGAATCAGACCTACTCTTTCTGTAAGTGTAAGTGTCATGAGATAACTTGTCATGATTTAATGCTATACATACAATTGAATTGAATCCACAGATGACTGCCAGTCTTCATGGTGTTTTTTTTCCATTGGTTGTCCTTTTCCTGTGACAGCAGCTGCTGCGCTTGTACTTTGCTGTATTTCACTCAGTAGGTATGGATGTTGTCTGTTATTAGTCAATGTTTTCTCAAATCTTTTGGGTGTTTGTAATGTGTGGGTTGTATGTCTCTGTTGTCTCTATACAGTTGGCAGTATCGTTTCAAAAGTGCACCATCGTTTCCACCAACAATAACACCCATCCAATATACATCATAAGCATAAAATAGCAACAACAGAAATACATCACACAAATAGACAAGTGCAAAAATTATAGGTATGCTTACATAAGATTGGATTCATAAGAATGAGACATTCACTTTGTGTGTGATTAACAATTTTTTATTTTCTGTTTATCAACAAACAAAATATACAATTTGCAACATGAACAAACTGCACTACTAGAACCATTCACACTAGGACTGGGAAATATATCGGTATTATATCTACACTACCGGTCAAAAGTTTGGGGTCACTTATACATTTCCATACCACTCCATTATAGACAGAATACCTGCTAATTTGGGTGGGGGGGCTGATCTTTAATGCAATATCTACATTGCCCATTATCAGCAACCATTCATCCAATGTTCCAAAGGCACATTCTGTGTACTAATCTATCATTTAAAAATAAAAAACTAGAAAAACATTGGAGAACCATTTTACTATTATGTAAGCACATAATGTAATCTGAAAACGGCTGCTCTGGTTAAAAAAATAATGCAACTGATCTCACCTGGCATTCTGTCTACAATGGAGTGCAATGGGAATTTCTATGTGACCCCAAACTTTTGACCGGTAGCGTATATTGTGATATGATACTAGATATCGTCTTCGATTTTGGATATTGTAATATTGTGATATGACGTAAGGGGTTTTCCTGGTTTTAAAGGCTGCATTACAGTAAAGTGACAATTTCTGAACTTGCCGGACTGTTCTAGCTGTTCTATTTGCTTTTTTCCCCTCTTAATCAACCGCTCTACCAATTTAATTTAATGATTTAATATTGTTTTTATTTAATAATTTAATTTAATGTCAGCTACTGATGTACAACCACATCTTGCATTTTAAAGTTATTTTATGAATGAAATACCTATTACATACCTGAGGACCAACTTGGTGTCAGTTTTGAATACTTTACAATCTCCTTACTGTCTCCATCTGTTAAAAGCCCAACCAAGACAATTGTTATTGTTCATATTTGGGCACAATATTTAGTATACAGTATGTTAAAGGACCTATTGATATATTCTTTGTAAATAATACAGTACGTGATACAGTTCAGTTGGTTTTATTTAGGCTTGTGAAGCTACAGTTTTGTTATTGTAACCTAACTTTGGCCAAGAAAAAGCAAAGGCTGAGTTTACTTGATAGCACCAGTTTGATGTTTTCTTCTTAGTTTTATACTGTGTTGAATGTGTTAAGAATATGGACTAACCTGTCAAGTATGAAGCCAGAAGGAATGCTTTTATAATGTGTTGTAATGAAGTCATAGTGAGTGAAAATGTGATCAGAGATAGGGCTGCACAATGAATCGCAATTCATCAAAATGACAATATGGACTAGTCCAATATCCAAATCGCAGGGAGGGGGGCGTGCGACACGGTATTTGTTAGAGGCGTAATATGGCAAACCATTCTGAATTAGGAAATTGTGGTGCCGCAGAGACGTCCTGGCCTACAAATCATATCCTACAGACTGAAGAAAAAATTCTTTGTTTAGTACAGATCCTCTCAAAAATCAAACAATAATCATTTTAATTAAATTTGTATTTTAATATTTTCAACGAAAATGAAATCAATTATGCAAAAATGATCATTCCCTCCAAAATTCCAATATAGTGAATCATTGCAATCGCAATATCAGTCAAAATAATCACAATTAGGTATTTTCCTCATATTGTACAGCCCTAATTTGAGATGCACATGGTAAAATGTGTTATCTGGAATTGTTCATAAGCTATGTGTGATATCTGTCCAGGTGAAGGGACTCTGAACAGATTCTTTTCTGGTCCAAAGACTGAAATATACAGTATGTCTTTCAATGGTAGGGCTGTAATCAACCAAAGAAAATCCTGGTCGACTGAAGTCCTGAAATTTTGCCTAAAAATCGACTTGGGGGGGGGGGGACAGTTGGATTAATTAACTATACTGTCCTGCAGTACTTGTCCTTGTAGGCTATTTGCAGTATATTAAATCGTTTTTTACCTAATTATTTTGCACTGAAATGACACTCATATGTCGGCTCTGACAGCGCTCTGTGCATGTCCTCGGCTTCGCGGCTGAGACACGACTAGAATATTAATTTAAAGATTTTACTCTTAAACACAAAAGGCACGTCCACTTTAATATATACTGTATATTTTAACATATCTGTGGTCAAGCTCAGTGCCTTGCTGTGTTGTATAGTCCATGCATGATGGTGTGGCGTGCTGGCGCTGGATAGTAACAAGTTCTTCAAACCTCAGCCCTCCACAACAGCAATGGGCCTCATACCCTGAGCAATAAAGTCAACAAAGTTGTGATATTATTTTGGCGTTTGGATGGTAGAGGCTTAACATCCAGCGGGGTCTGGGGGGTCTGGGGGACGCTATCGTCGTTGCGGGTGGGTGCGCCGATAGTTATAAAATGATTATTAGACTATGAAATATGGAAATATGCCAATTCTGATATGTTCATATAGCCTCCTCAAAATAGACAGGGCAACCTAACGCAGAAAAGTTAGCTTACCGTTTTTAGGTGATATGCCATATTTGTAGTCCAGCTGCGATTACTTGCAAACTTTGCATTCAACTTTTTTCCGTTATCTATTTTTGTAAAATGCTGTCACACTGCCGATGTCTTCGACATGGTAGAGGAGGACTGACTGTAAATTAAACACTCACAATTAAATAAATATTTAGCTAACCATCAGACGAAGGCTTTCTAGTTTTTTATTCAATCTGTCCCCAGTGGGTTGGGCTAATCCAAAAAAGGTGAAAACAAGGGGGGTGTTCTGAAGACAGCCTGTTACCTGTGAAACAGGGGTGCTCTGAAAACACCCCCATTAGCAATTAGTGCTTTCCACCCATAGACCGTAATGGTCCATGCTTCCACCTGATGGAATAACACGGCAAAAAATCGACCAATCAGAATTTTGGTCGAGCCAGAACGTATCGACCAATAAATCGACAAGTCGACTGGGAGATTACAGCCCTATTCAATAGCACAATATCCTGGAATGTAAGGCAGTGTAGCAACAAGTGCATCCTCGCTAATTTTCAACCCTAACTAGGGTTGTGCAATTAATCAAATTTGAATCGCGATTGCGATATCGGCTTCTAAAGGGATGTAACGATTACCGGTGTAACAGTAAACCACGATAGAAATGTTGATGGTAACAATTACCATTTTCATTTAAAATATCCTTATTATTGCGGTAACTTACCACGGTGTGGAAACCCTGTGTTTAACCCTTCCCAGTTCGTCCGAGGCACCTGAAGTTGCTGCACAGGCGCACTGCGCTCAGACAGGAGAAGGGGACAGAATGTACCAGCAGACTTTTTCTTTATCTTTTTTATTTTCTTTGTGATGTGTTAGTGATGTGTGTAGCCCAGAGCGCAAGTTAAAACTATTCTGTAGCTTGCTAAACTGTCATGGGTTTTACTGCCTTGTTATCTTCAATAAGTGTTTAGCTCGTGTTACGACGTGACATTTATTTGGGAAGAGCGAGATTTAATCGCCTTGATATTATTTCTGTTGCTGAGTTTCTCATTGCAGAGCTGATAGATAGTTTGTTTAATATTACTTGTGCAGCCACGTGTTGATATTCATGTTGTGTTTGCTAGTAAGATGCAATCGCCAGTAAAGGGTTGAGTGCTTAGCGATTAAAGGTGCACAGTTTGCTCCGTTATGGATGTGTGGCTTATTCTCAGTTTGTGTTATTGAGCAATACGTTACATTTATGTTAATTATTACAGAGAAATGATTGTAATTCTTAGTATAGTTTCTTGTTATGCTGGTGGCTATAACATTTAGTTTTGGTAAATAATGTTCATAGTAACTCTGATGCTTATGAATGTGCATTATTATTTGCTTATACTTCAGAACCTCATCCAACTTCACATGTAACGTCAATAAATACTTTATAGTTAACTTCATGTTGGAGTTGTAAATAAATCTTTCTGATCTCAGTGTCAGACATCTCTGGTTCAAGTTCTTACCGGACCCCCTGCAGCGGGCCGGTGTTTCAGTTGCCAGTTTTCAATCGTTTTTACAAGCCTTTTGCCTATATTTTTGTAATATAATAAACACGGTCACAATTTTGAAACTATTTCAGCGTGTGTAGGCCTATCAGTGCTTTCTGAACATATTGAACACACTTTTAAAAATACCGGGATAATACTAAAAACAGTCATTATTTTGGTCACTATAACCGTGAGGTTAAATTTTCATATCGTTACATCCCTAGGTTCTAAAGAAAAACATTTTGCACATTACGTTTGCAAGTAAACTTGAAAAAAGTTAGAACGGGAAAAGCATTAAGGGAAATTTCACAATTCAAGATGATTTCACTTTTTCGTTTTCTTTTTTTTTATTCAATAAAGACAACATCTTAACAAAAGTCATTGAGTAATCGTGTTGAATATTGACCAAAATTATTGTGGTTATGATTTTTTTTACCTGGTGACCTGGTGCAGTCATAACAACTTTGAGCTAAACGCCTTAAAGTCTTTAGATTAGATTAGATACTTTATTTGTCATTACACATGTACAGGTACAAAGCAACGAAATTACGTTTGGAGTATGCCTCCGGGCCGCTGCTATTTAAAGCGCCGCCACACGCACTCCCTGAAAAGGATTTATGCAGACAGCAACATGGTATACAGTACACAACATAACACATGATGCACAAGACACACGGTTCATGTGGACACATGAAGGAATTTTTTGAGGTGGCTTGGGAGGGAGTGAGAAACACGAAAATCGAGGCAGTCAGACGGATACGGGGCGGGATAGGGGAGGGAGTGTATGGTGTGTGTGTGTGTGTGGAGTTGTGTGTGTGAATATGGGCATCAGACTGTCTATGTTGTTAAAAGTTCAGTTCATCTGCGTGACCTTGAAGAGATAAGCCAGTGCGAGGACGAGATAGAATGCCCAGCTGCAGGTTGTTTTCCTGCTCGGGTGAAGGATTGGGGAGGGGGGGGGGGGGATTGGGACAGTTTAAACAATTTCAGTCCAATTTAGGTTGACTCGGTGGAAATTTGTCCGAATCAATGTCCATCACTCAATTGTTACCGACCTCAGTGTCATACGAGCATCCAGCTCATGTAGTGATTTTGTCAGTCCATCTACTTTCTCTGCCAGACCGGTGGTTACCCGTAGCAACTCCACCGACTGGGCCCTGATGGAATCAATCCCCTTCTGCGCTTCCAAGGTCCGGTTTGAGATGTTGCAAGACAGTTCACTGGACTGGTCAGCCCTCAGATGTAAAACCTTCATCCCCTCAATCACTCCATGTAAGCACTCCTTAAGTTCCCCAGACAGCTGGTGGGTAAATTTGCTGGCAGCTGTCTTACCAATTTTCCGATAGGTCAGTGAGACCCCAACTCCGATGATCAGGAGCCCCACCAACAGAATTCCAATTATCCAAATATCTTCAACGTCTTCCACAGTCAGAACGTCCAGGCAGACCGCTTGCCAATTCTCCCAGGAATCGCGAGCGTAGCATGCAGGGAATGTTCCACTGGGGCAGGACGGCCCACCCGGTGAAGCATGCTTGGGTGAAAAAATCTTGTCAATAGCGCTGAGTGACCAGTTGATCAATTCCATGTTGAGTATTCCAGGAAAACAGCAGGCAGGGGACAAAGAGAAAAGAGAAAAGTTCAACAAGACAAGCTAGACAGACAGGGAAGGAGCCAAGCTGAGATAAGAGGGGAGAGGAGGAAAAACACGACTGCTCTCGCCAGAAGCAGGAAGAAGAAAGACAGTGCAGTTATCGATTAATTTAGTAATCAAGTATTCTACCGATTATTCCATTGATTAATCCAGTTATCGGAAAGAAATCCTTTTAATTTTTCTCAAATGAATATTCTAAATGTCTGACAACATTATGGAAAAGATCACTAAGGAGGTCGACCTTTCTGTTAAAGAGTAAAATCCTTTTTTTAAACATAAAAACATCTGCGAAATTGTGTTTGCTAAAACCCACCAGACTCCATGTAAATAAATAGTAATTTTAGCATCCTAAAACACACTTCATTTAAAGTTGACAGAAACAAAGCAAAACTATGAATGCCTTTTTGGGTTGTCTTTGCACTTTTCCAACCATCACAGCTCTAGATTTGGTTGAAAGGAACACTTAGTTTACAAATTTACATGTGGAAATATGTTGGTTCTATACATGCTAAAAGTATTGCTTTTTTAAATGGAGTCTGGTGGGTTTAGCGGTAGAAACTTTAGAGCTTTGTGGTTAAACCGAAAGGTCTGAGAGGTTTTTAAGGTCTAGCTCTATATTAATCTGAGCTTGTCCGTGGCAAAACAAGCACTTTTCTGAATGTAAATACAACTGGACAATCCCACTATTTACTTACGTTGTAGCTTGTTTTGCCGCTGCCAACTGCAGCGATCTCACTTAATGGTGTTCCACTGTCAAAGATTGTTGTTCACATCAGACACAAAAACATAAGAATATAGGGTCCATGTTGAAAATACAGAAAAAATATTTATGACATAATTATAATGCCCTCCCGACAGCCAGTGTAGAAAACAACCTCTTAATGACACTTTAATGTAATGTTAACACATAATTCTAAATAGTTAAGTTTGATAATTCGGCATGTCATGACATACAGTATTTATGACTATGTGTTTATGTCATCTTAAGTTGTCATTACAAAGACAGCGACAAGTTGTCTTGTCTAGTTTAATGTCCAGTTGTCATGACAAAGACATCTCGGACAATGCTAACTTTGCATTAAAAGTGTCATAATTTACAGAATGACAATGACAACAGTCATGAATACTCCATGAATAACTCCTTCATGTTCATGACAGGTGTCATGTCATAATAATGACAATCTTGTCATATCAGTCTTATGCACACCCCTTCAAATAAAGTGTTACCCTTGCTTGTTTATTTAATATTGATGTTCAAATATGTTTTTATGTATGCACCAAACCAAAGCAAATTCCTAGTAAGTGCGAAACATCTTTTTCTAATTCTGATGTTCATTCTTACTGAACCCATAGTGCTTCTCATGGCTGGTCAACTCCTCAAAGTATCCTCTCTGGCCACAGCAGTGTTTGCCTCTTCTGGATTTTACCTCTACAACAGACAGCTGAACCTCAATGACCTGACTGTCATCCGCTTTGGACGAGCTGCAGCCACCGTAAGTTACTGCACACCTGCCCCTAGAATTTGGGGATTGGGTAGTTGATACACCCCACAGTTTAGATGTTATTTTTGTTTCAATGCTTTTATGTTCGTTCGACCAGTGGTCTGTATCACAAAGCAAAATTAGCGGGTTAAGACATTTGGCCTTAACACACACTTATCAAGTGTTGGGAAAGTTCACTTTACACATGAACTAGTTCAAAGTTCAGTTCACAAATTTTGAAATAAACTACTTCAGTTCATACTTCAAAATGTTGAACTAAGTTCACAGTTCTAAAAATGAACTAGTTTATAGTTTTTTTTCCATATGTTGCTGCGAGCAATTTTTCAAAATTATTGCCACAGCCAAATAGAACCGCAGTCAGCAAGTATTTTATCAGTTTTAACACTAAAACTATGCGTCAGATTTCATCTGTCTTGACTGTCTTTTGATTTGCTTGCACATACCTTGAAAGGCTAGCCGGGTGCTTCAGTTCAATGTGCCGTTTCAGGTTTGCTGTGGATGTGACTAAAGTGCGCATTTTGTGTTTTAGCCGTGTTTTCGCCTTGAAGGCTCTTTAGAAATCTGGCACCCTATTGAATGAAGTTAAACTAAGAGAGCGGCCGTTCACCGACACCAGAATGAACGAGTTCACAGTAATGTTCATCAGGTAGTAATACAGTACGGTCAGTTCATGTTCGCCCAAAATATGAATGAGTTCATGAACTATTGTTCAATTAACGTGTTCAGGCACAACACTGCACTTTTTTTTTCTTTTTTTTTTAATACATTTTTTATTGATTTTTTGATTTTTCACAAACAATAAACAAGCCCAGCTATTACCAACATACAAAACAGAGAAAAAATTATCCACACACACAAACCGCATATCACATGTTACATCACACAATGTACATCACCGTTTGCGACAAAACACATATAATAAATATTTCTCTGTACCACTGGAACAAGACACAACGCCTTGCTATAAGCAAGAGTTTACCCATTAACAACAATTGCCCTGCAGATAGAGAGAGCTTCTCCAGATGTAGATTCAGAAGGAACAAAACTGGTTCTACTTTAACTGTTTTGTGGAATATTTAACTTAGCTCCTGAGAAATATTCCTCCAATACCTGAGTATTAAGGGACATTGCCAAATACAGTGATAGTAGGTCCCCACTTCTGTCTTACACTTCCTACAGAGGGGAGAGACTTGAGGGTTGATCTTGTTTAGGAAATGAGGAGTGCGCTGCAATCTATGTAATATCCTGTACTGACTCTCTCTAAGTCTATTACACATAAACAGTTTCTTAGTAGATTCAAATGCACCTAACCAGGTATCAGTGTCAAGATCAAACCCCAAATCCCTTTCCCATGGTTCCCTACTTTTGTTAGTATTGTCATAATTAAGAGAGTACAATTTTCCATAGAAAAGTGAGATAAATTTCTTGTTATTGGAAGCAATTGAGTTAAAAGTAAGGAGGAGGTCATCAATTGGACTCCCTATTGACTGGTCTGTCGAGAGTCCAAGAGTGGACTGTACAAAGTGTCTAATCTGAAGGAAACCAAAAAAGTGGTTATGTGGTATTTGATATTTATTTTGAAGTTTTGAAAATTACATAAAATTATTATTTTCAAATAAATCACCCACAAATCGTAGCCCCTTTGAGTACCAAAATTTGAAAATACTATTCCCCACACCAGGAGGGAAAGCTTTATTTTGGGTTATAGGTTGTAACGCTAACGAAAAGCCTCTCCGATAAGACTGATAGGGGAGAAAGGGGCACAGCACCAGGCATCCACTAAGGTTCCCTCTTGATGGAGAAAATGATTGAGCCAGCCTGATATTATGCATGCGTGACAGGCCCAGTTGTAATACAAATAATTGGGAAGGGCTTGACCCCCTCTGCTAATGGGTAGCTGTAAAGTTTTCATCTTCAATCTAGGTCTCTTCCTGTCCCATATGAAATTAGAGAGAACTCTTTCTATACCTAAAAATGCCTTTCTGGCGATCCTAAGTGGTAGCATTTGCATTGCATTGCATTGACTATTCTGGGAAGCACATTCATCTTTATCAGGCTAATCCTGCCCATCCAAGACAGAGGAAGATCGAACCATCTTTCAAGATCACATTTAACTGCAGTCAAAGTAGGCTTAAAATTGAATTTATACAAATCCTCAACCTTAGCCAATACTCTGATGCCCAGGTAAACAAAGCCAACACTCGACCATCTAAAAGGAAAGTTAACAACGGATGCGCGGTCTCCAAAGTTACCCAGTGGCAGGGCCTCTGACTTGTCAAAGTTAATTTTGTACCCTGAAATTCGGCCAAATTGGTCTATAATTGCCACCAAAACAGGTATAGAATTCTCTGGATTAGTTATAAACAGTAATATGTCATCGGCATAAAGCGATATTTTGTGTTCAATGCCTCCCAAGGTCACTCCAGACAGTCCATTGTGATTCCTAATAGTCTCAGCAAGTGGCTCGAGAGCAAGTGCAAATAAAAGCGATGAGAGGGGACAACCCTGACGTGTACCTCTACTCAAAGGAAAAATATCAGACACCGAGCCATTTACCAAGACCCGGGCGGTAGGAGACCTGTATAGAAGCTTAACCCACTGAATAAAATCTGAGCCCAGCCCAAATTTATCAAGAACATCAAAAAGGTACTCCCACGCCACCCGGTCAAACGCTTTTTCGGCGTCTAATGAGACCGCCAGGACCCTTTTCTTAGTACTGTGCGAGAATTGTATTATGTTTAGGAGCCTTCGAACATTAGAGAAAGAATATCTATTTTTGACAAATCCCGTCTGATCTGGTCTAACTAGGACAGGTAGCATCTCCTCCAGCCTTCTAGCCAGAAGTTTTGATAATATTTTACAGTCAACACCAAGCAAACTTATTGGTCTATAGGACCTGCAGCAGTCAGACGGCTTATCTTTTTTCAAAATCAAAGAGATGTGGGCCAGATTTAAAGTTGGTGGAAGTGAGCCTCTTTCAAATGATTCAGTAAACATGTTGGTCAGGGGTCCGACCACCAGCCTAATCATGTTTTTATAAAATTCAGGCCCGAATCCATCCGGACCCGGGGCTTTCCCGCTCTGTAGCGATTTAATGTTCTCTGTAACTTCCTGTGCTGTAATTGGTCTACATAAATCATTTCTACAATCCTCAGTTAAAGTGGGAAGATGTAACCTATCAAAAAATCTTTTCCTCATCTCTAAGGTGTTTTGGCACTCGGAGGAATATAGTTCTTGATACAAATCCTTAAAAATTTTGCACATAGTTTTGGTTTCAAAATGCTCTGTGCCTTTACCGTCCCTAAGCGATGGTATAACATGAGACCCTGTCTGGCCCCTGGCTAGACGAGCCAGGAGCCTCCCAGGTTTATTGCCAGATTCGAATAATCTATGCTTAGCAAAAAATATGGCAGATTCTGCTTTTTGAGACAAAAGTTGGTCCAAGGCAAAGCGGGCTGCTTCCAATTTTTTAAATATAGATAATGAAGCTGTGGTCTTGAAGTCCCTATTCAGAGCTACAATTTGCTGCTCAAGTTCAATTTGGTTTGCCAGTATACTTTTTCTCTTTGCAGCAGTATAGGAAATTATGGCTCATCTCAGGAAAGCCTTACCTGTTTCCCACAGAGTAGACGCGGAGATCTCAGGTGTATCATTTGTTGAGATGAAAAGGTCCCACTGTGATTCCAAATATGTTAAAAACGCAGGGTCACTCAAAAGAGAAACATTTAAACGCCAGTGTCTAGATAGGGGGTTATAGTAAGGTGGCCTGAGTTCTATAGAGACTGATGAGTGGTCTGAGAGGGCACATGGATTAATAGAGCAATTTATAGTCTTGTCCAGGGTTAACCTCGAGACAAAGAAATAATCAATTCTAGAAAAAGAATGATGAGGGCGAGAGAAAAACATGAAGTCTTTATCTTGTGGGTTAATTACTCTCCATGCATCAAATAAAACCAGATCTGTACAAAGCCTCTTCGTAGCTTGGGCCATTTTGGTGGGGGGTAAGGTTTTAGGTGGGCTGTGGTCCATTTCTGGGGCCAAAACGCAGTTAAAATCTCCTCCAAGTATGACATATGGGGGGCAAATTGAGGATATGTCAGCCAATAATTTAGAATAGAACGAGCTATCAAATGCATTGGGGGCATAGACGCTTCCTATAAGAACGCGTTCTCCATACAGACATCCAGTGACAGCAACATACCTTCCTTCAGTATCTTGTATGACTTTATCAAGTGTAAATGTAAGGTTTTTATGGATAAGTATTGCTACCCCTCTACTCTTTGAGTTAAATGAAGAATAGTAGATTTGACCGACCCAATTCCGCTTTAATTTCAAGTGTTCCAGATCAGTGAGGTGGGTCTCTTGTAAAAGTCCCACCTGTACCTTATCTTTTTTGAGCATGGAAAGAATTTTCCGCCGCTTCACCACATGATTGATACCTTTGACATTCAATGTAGTAATTTTTGTGTTACTCATAACGTGGACTACTTATTGAGTAGTAAGTAATAGTGATCCATTTAGGGCAAGGGAGACATAATATAGAAAAAAAATAAATAAATAAAAAACAAACAAACCAAAAAACAAAAAAAATACATACACATTACAGTTCGCACTTATTGGGCAGATACATTGCGCTGAGATAAACAAGCCCATCTCTAACAAATGGGAGAACACCAAAGAAACAAAGAAAAACAAAACAAGAAGCTCCCCAATGGGGAGTATTGTAAGAGCACACGCCGCTGAAAGGCATAATCGCTTCTGGAAAACAAAAACCGTTTTCATATCTCACTCCCACCCCCACAATATAAAGTTAGCAAACACCTTGTTATTTTGATCAATCAGATCAGCCAAAGGCTCCTGTAGCAACAACATTACCAGCAACGTCAAACCCCTCGTGTCTGAATAGAGGATAAACCATAATTGAGCCAACTCGGCTCTGGGCCCATTCAAGTTCTCATGCGAGCTGTTTTAGTTCGCTGTATTAATAATTTTAGAACATATGGTCTTCTGTATGTGTATAATAAAACTTACTCAGTCCTTAGCGAACCAGCAAAAGAGAATCACAGATCGGAGTCATCTTTGATTCTATTCCAGCGTGTTGAGAAAGTTTTCTGCAGCTCTCTGTGTCTCAAATTTGTGCTCCGTACCGTTGTGGTTCACGGTGAGTGTAGCCGGGAATCGCATGCCGAAACGGATGCCTTTGTCGATGAGGGCTTGACACACGTTGTTGAAGGCGCGACGTCTCTCTCAAACCACGGCCGACAGGTCCTGGTGAATGAAGATCTTTTTGCCTTCGTATTCCAAGTTCGGCTTCGCCCTCAGTGCAGCCATTATCCTTGGTTTGTCTCTGGAATTGTGGAGCTTAATAATCACCGGACGTGGACGGGTTCCCCGTACTCCCAGACTGCGATGTGCCCGGTCGATCTTAATACGGCTTTTAGTACCGGGGCTGCCCTCTAAGCCGAGCACAGTCGGCAGCCAAGATTCGAAGAACTGTATAGGACGTTTCCCCTCCGCGCCCTCTTCCAGATTGAGGATACGGATATTGTCCCGCCTGCTCCGGTTCTCCATATCATCTATGCTATCTCTTTTTTTAACCATTAACTTAAATTTCGTCTCTGCTTCGGCAACTCTTAGTTCCAGCCCGGCCACTGTGTCTTCCACATCCGAAACTCGCTGCTCCGCCGCGGAGATGCGTTTGGACTGGTTCTCCAAGGTTGAGGAGATTTTTTCTAGGGTCTCTGAAAGTTTAGAGAACCTTTCGTCCATGGCATTAGTAAAACTTTGGGTTACCTCGCGGATCAGAGTCGCGGTGTCCACACTAGGCGGAGGCCCATCGTCTTGTAATGGAGAGTCGCTAGCAGAGCTAGCATAAGCGGCCGAAGCGTTTGTTACTTTCCGTGACTGAATTTTCGTCTGTTTCGACATGTTTAAACACCAGCAAGGTTCTCTTGTTTGTAGCCGCCTATGTGGCCGTTATTTCAAGCTAAGAAGGGTGTAGCAAGTTGCAGGAAAGTTAGTTAATATCGTGTGGGAGCGGGAGCTCACCGAAAACACGACCTCAGCCAGTCATGGTCACGTGTCTCCTCTGCACTTATCTTTATATTGAATTTTTTGAAATCTTTCCAAGTGTTTCCACCCAGCCCTTTCAAACCAAGTTATCCTCTTCATAACAGTTCTTACACTTTATAGCTGATAATGTCATTTGCACAATAGATATAACAATTTAAAAAAATGTCCCTGCTGACTCCTCAGTGCCTTACATATCACAACTCTTTTTGTCTGCAGACAGCGGTCATCAGTTTCGACTATCTGACTGCCTTTAAACATGTGGAATATGGCACAGAGGAGTACTGGGCACTCAGGTCCAAGGTAGGTAAACACTTTGCAAAAGTGCTGTGGGCAATGCAACCATGCTGTGGTCAACAAAATCACTTGGGATGCTTTATCTGTTTTCTATTTATTTATTTTTTACCTTACTTTATTTCCACACATTAAAGGGTAACTACCAGTTTTTAACTTGGACCTTATTTTCCTATGTTTTTTTGACTGATGGGAACAACAATCTTTGACATTGGTTCAGTATTAAGCTAGATTGCTGCCTTTGGCAGCGGCAATCTACAATGCTACAATGTAAGTTAACTGGCCAATTGTCCAGCTTGTATTTACCATCACAAAAGTGCTCTTTTTGCCACTTAAAAGCTCAGATTAATATTTTAAGTGTCTGATGTTATGGAAAGGATTTCTAACAAGGTCGACCTTTGTGTTAAAGAGTAAGATCCTTTTTTTAAACATATAAACATCCGCGAAATTGCGATCGCTAAACCTACCAGACTCCATGTTAATAAACAGTAATTTTAGCATTGTAAATTACACTTCATTCAAAGTTGACAGAAACAAAAAAACTATAAAAGACCATTTTGCGTTGTCTTTCCATTTTCCAAACATCACAACTCTAGTTTTGGTTGAAATAAACACATAGTTTGCCAATTTACATGTGAAAATATGTTTGCTCTACACACGCTAAAAGTACTGCTTTTTAAAAGGGAGTTTGGTGGGTTTAGTGCTAGCAACTTCAGAGCTGTTTCTGGTTAAACCGAAAGGACTCAGAGATTTTAAAGGTCTATCTGTGAAGGGATCCTTGCCAAAATGTTGCCAGACACTTAGAATATTAATCTAAAACTGTCAATGGCAAAATGAGCACTTTTATAAAGGTAAATGCAAACTGGACACTTGCCCTATTAACTCACATTGTAGCTTGTTTCACCACTTCCGACTACAGCGTTCTTGCTTAATACTGGACCTTTTTTTTTTCTTTTTTCTTTTACTGGACAAAAGATTGTTGTTTCCATCAGTCACGTAGACACAAAAACATAGGAAAATATGGTCAGGGTTGAAAAAGAAAACAGTAGTTACCCTATGATAGGGGTGAGAAATTAATTTTCCCAAGGGGCCACATGAGAAACAGGGATTGTTGTGGAGGGCCAGACCAATATGTTTAACTCAATTCTGCTCAATATTAATTTTATCTCTTTATAAAATGCAGTACATTTAAGGTCTTTGATAAGCTGCAACTGGTAAGGGCACAAATGTTATGATTATGACATGAAAAACGTGAATCAGACATAGTAACAAATGCAATTATGTCACTATTTAATCAACATCCACAAATGGGATTGTGACCAAAATGTGCATGTTTTTTGCCATTTTTCAAAGAACAGCATTCAATGAACTTTACAAAGTGCTATTACTATTTTGTTTGTAGTCTAACTACAGAATTCGCTAGTCAAGTTGTATTTTTCTGCGTGTTTAGTATTGTAATGGCGATTCAAATTGTAATCATTTAACACCGCAATCTAAGCACACGGCTTTACCTTTGACTTCAGTAAATAAATTCTTAGAAGTCCATGTTTGTTTCCCATAAGCTAACATTTTTGAAGGATAACAGCTCATTCATGTCCATGCTAGCTAACGTCTCGTGAGCTCAGTTGGCAGCTCTCCGACACGTTGCAGTTCTTCTTCTACTTATTTTTAATTGTGACTTGCAACCAGAGAAGAAGAAGCTGCATACGTTCGCAAAAAAAACATAACAACATAACATAAAACAGTCACCTTCAAAATAAAAGTTATGCAGTTGTATTCCATGCATGATGTACACTTATTTACGTGTGACTGCGAACTTCCCATTGACCTCACCCGGGCCGGTTAGAGCCGCCCATGTGGCCCTGGGGCCGTACAATGTGGGCAGTGGTGGCCTAGAGGTTAGAGAAGAGACCAACAGGTTAAAATCTGGGTGGGGAAAGTGAAAGCAGTGCTTGCTCATTACCAGCCCTGAGGTGCTCTTGAGCAAGGCCCTTAACCCCAGCTGCTCAGTGGCTAGCAGATCAGACTTCTAGGTCTGAATGTGTGCAACTGTGTGAAAGTGATCAGGGCGTTCCTGCAAAAGAGAGGCTCAGTGAACCTCCCCTGAATAAATAAAGGTTAAATAAAAAAACTAAAAAAACAATAATGCACAAGTCTGCCCTAAGACATCAATATACAGTACATACAACAAATAACTACGCTGAGACTTGTCCAGCCGGACAAGACACTTGTTCCAGCTTACAAATAGAAATAATGAAATAAAGTTACTGAAAAAGAGAAGACTATAGTTCTGGCATTGCTTGTATCACTGGTGCCCATCTTTCAGCAAACTTGTGTGTTTTCAGCTCTAATCTTGCTGTGATATTTTTTTTTTCTGTAACAAACATTTTTACACATTTTATTGCCAGAAAGTATACACAAAATGAATGAGGTGCCGGATCCAGAGTACCCAGAATCACGCCAACCTCACCCTGAACACCCCTCCAGAACTTTAGCAGCTTTGGGCAATCCCAGAATACGTTTTGTACATGTTTGAGATTAGTTTTTTTTTTTATATCCCCCTCCACCAATAATAATAATTCTACTTTCCTATTCCGTGTGGGTCTGAAGGTTGCATTTCCAAACCTTCCTTCACGGCGCTGCGGAGGAGGGTCTGGCTAGTCCATTCAGGGATGGGAGAAAAACTTGCTCCGGTTAATTGGCATTAATATCTAGCTAGCTGCCTGTACTTAGAGATCTGAGGAGTAGTTAACCATAGTCCTCATTAATCGACTGGAGTCAAAAAATAAAAATAGGCTGGTATATGAAAGCTCTAAACTAAATTCTAAACCACCAAGATTTACTTGTGAGTTATAAAAGTACTGAAAGCTCTGATGGCCCTTTTTATTCTCGTCACTAGCACAGCTACACATGAACCAATCAGTTTAGCGCAAAACACAGCTTGGTGTTAGGAAGGAGACCGCCAATTGATGCATGGCTAAAGCCTCCTATCTTGTTTGCTGAATTTTTTTTTAGTTCTCTCAACTGCTTTTGTGTTGACATGTTGAGTGTTAAATCCAATCTCCGACCAATAGTTTGTTTCTTGACACTTTACAACTTGCAATAAACGTTTGTCACTGCGACAGAATTGAGCTGTAAACGCAAAATAACTTTCACTTTCAAATCCATGTGGTCAATTTGTTAGCATGCAGCTGCTTCATCCGCTGCTTCATCCAGTAGACACAGAAAAACATTTAGCTTTTTGTGTGTTTGTGTTCACCTGCTGAATGTAAGTCCAAAATTCACTTTCATTTAGCTTCACTTAGTTCACCTGCTAGTCTCTAACTGTGTCTGTCTGCTGTTTGGTGCTAAGCTTTTTCCTTCAAATAGCTGCTGTAAACCAGGTTGATGAGAGCTTTGAGAATGAACTAAAAAAGTAAAGTTTCAGGCGAGGAAAACAAAACCGATTGAGATGAACCTCAAGTTAGACATGAGACTGTCGATCATCATGCATTTAGTTTCAACATCAGATTGCAATATTATTCATAGTTTAATCTACCAAAAAGGATCAAATGTGTACGGAAAATCCTGTTAGAAGGCTAGAGGCGATAACAGTGTGCTGATGCGCATTAAGTGATTTGTGCTGCTGTTTGTTAAAGGCCACAGCTCAGTCAGGTTCACTCAGGAGGCCGCTGCTGGAAAGGTCAGAGACCAACTGCTCTGACAAAAAGTGCACAGAGAGCTCTGCTGCAGCAAAAGAGCTGCAGTGAACCTTGAAGAGCATGGTTCAGCCTGGCAGGCCTTGTGTATGTGACATGCTCACACAAACACACACACACACACACACACACACACACACACACACACACAAATCCATACACACAAAGACACAGGCACTAGGTACAGCCCATTGGGCTCTGCTGGTCAAGCCTGGCTACACATGCTGATTAGAATTAATGCGAGGTGCTGATTTAGTACAGAGAGGAGGCTCGCCTCCTAATTATTATGAAGTCATAGAGGTGAGACGACAGCACAGCAGCTCCACACTCGTTGTGTGCCTTTTTTCTATTGATTTTTCCTGCAGTGTATTTTTCAATCTAATCAAAGAACAGAGACGACTGACCAGTTTTTTACGTTTTAATAGATACTGTGATTTAGAGCTGGTAATCTTCTTCTGTACCATTTTAATGTAATTCCTTATTTTTAAATATTCAAACTATATTCAAATATGTAATGCTCAAATTCAAACTATTAATATTTACCGCACTACTCAAGCTTATGTGTTTGTAAATAACTATGACATGTTTGGGGGGCGGAGCTTAATTGTTGAGCATAGCCATGTGGTCTATGGTTTTTTTCATCCCACTTTAGATGAAACCACAGCCAGCGAAGCCTCGAATTTCATTCTAAGAATGCATGGTTGCTAGTTGTTGCTCCCTCACGGCGAGGGACACCTAATCACTCAACGACATCCCGACTGTCTGCTGTCCTGGCTCCTAAATGGTGGAACCAGCTCCCCATTGACATCCCGGCAGCTGAACGTCTACACATCTAATGCCGCAGGCTACACACATCTCTTTCAACTGTACCTTGGCTAAGAAGGTTATAAAAAAAATTAATTAAATTGCACTTTCATGTTGCACTTACATATGGCACTTGTAGTTTGGCTTATTTGAAGCTAATGTACTTCTTCTATGTGATTCTTGCTGTTCAGAGTTTGTACCTCCATAGTTGAATGCACTAATTGTTATTCACTTTGGATATAAGCATAGATATCAGCTAAATGAAATGAAATGGAGTTGCATGACATTGGTAAAAAATAACATTCCTGCGATATATATTGCAAAATTGAGAGCCATCCAGGCTAAAGTCCATGAATACCATTTCATGATATTAATAATTTTAATAATAAAAAGCTTTGTTACCACAATAGGGAATTAAATTAAATTTTACAAAACTTAAAATTAGTGCTGTCAAACGATTAAAATATTTAATCGTGATTCATTTTATTAATGTCATAATTAACTCGCAATTAATCACACATGTTCCTTTATTACTTATTGTCCCATTATTTTCTCATTTTAATGCTCTTATCAACATGTAAAAGTGGATCGGCTTGCTTTGTGCAAATGTTTTTTTGAAAACAACATTGGCATATAGCTTACTGTAGTGTTAAATTTCACGGTAACATTCTCACTTGCAGCAAATAATCTCTCGCTCGCCATCCATACAAAATGTAACGTTACTACTCTTTGGCCAGCTCGCGAGCCCTCGGCCACAGTGTTTGAATGTGTGTGGCTGGTGAATGGTTCCTGTACTATGTAAAAGCGCTTTGAGTAGTTGTTAAGACTAGAAACATTTATATTATCGTTGTGCATGCTTGTCAACAGCACCGTGACAGCATTCGGCTCGCCATTAATATATCACAGTAAATGGTGTCTGCGTAAAGTTTTGGAAAACTGTAACCACACTTTAAACCACTTATCGGCGTTCGCGTGTGTGTGTCAGAGCAATGCTCTCTGTCAATATGCAGAGAGGACAGATAAGCTTGCGCTTATGCACTCTCAGGTACCGAAATTTGATACTGTTTAATTTAAAGTGATTTGGTCCTCGTTAGTACCAATCCAAAAAAAGAACTGAGTTCGGTACCCATCCCAAGTCAAGACACAAGTTTATTATCAATGTATGACAGCAAACCAGTAACTTATGCATAAGCCATCAGTCACATGTAAGCTAAGTGACGCGTTAGGTAACGGCGATAGCTGTCATGTCTACCTGCTTGTTGCTAACATATTGTAATTTTATGAATAACCTATATAATGTTAGCTAATTCTCTAACGTTAAAGGGAAGCTGTGCTGCAGTCGGGTTAAAGGGTAACTACAGTATTTTTCAATCTGGACCCCATTCTCCCATGCATTTGTGTATAATAGACTAATGTGACCAAAAATCTTTGAAATTGGTCCAGTATTGAGCGAGATCGCAGTAACGGGCTGGTGCGAATCAAGCTGCAATGTAACCTAATGGGGCAGTGGCAGCCTTGATTTTTGTCCACTGAAAGTGTTTTTTTTTTTTGCTACTGACAGGCTCATATTGTTAATAATAAACGTGTCTGACAACATTATAGATCTCACAAGGTGACGTCTTGTCCGAAGACAGCTGTGTGGAGAGTGGAACACAAGTTGAGAAAAATGCATTCTGAGACTCTGTCGTTTTGGAGTCGGCTTGTGATAAAAGATTGTCAGTGCCATGGCTCAATATTATTATTATTATTATTATTATTATTATTATTTATTTATTTTTTTTAAAGATATTTTTGGGGCATTTTGGGCCTTTGTTTTTGACAGGAAAGCTGAAGACATGAAAGGGGAGAGAGAGGGGACAATGACATGCAGCAAAGGGCCGCAGGTTGGAGTCGAACCCAGGCCCACTGCTGATGATTTCGACCCTCTGGTATTAAATTCTGGCTCTGAGCTCGCTTGTTTTGTATGGCTAGCTAGCAGGATGCTGGGCAGTGGTATGCCCTGTTCATCAGCCTGTTTCTGATGCCTGCCCGTTTACCTCAGGGCCTTCTCTGTGACCTGTTGCTAGTGTGTCTGTTGTTGTTGTGAGGGGCCGAGCATAGCAAATCAGCCGTACCGATTTAACTTTAACTTCCCCCTTACCCTTCACCTGTGAAGCGTTTTCCCCCGTGTCCTCTAATCCTGAGTTCCTGCTGTTTCCCTTGGATTTTGATCATTTTCTGTTTTCCTGAATTTCCCTTTGCCTGCCGATTATTGGACACTGTTGCCTTGCTTTATTAGCTTGCTAATAAATCATTGAATTCTACGTACCTCAGTTGTGTGTCTGTGGGTCCATTTTCCTGTGCTGTGATACTGCCTCTACCTGTAATAGAACCAGTTCAACAAAAGTAACCACTTTGCTTAATTTCTTTGATGACTCTAATGTATTCTCTAGTCAGTTTTGCGTTTTGACCATCTGTGAACTAAATCCTGTCTTGTTTACCATGCTTTGTGGGTGGGACTTTTTTGCTCTGTCATAACCATTCTTATCTATACAATATGTTTATGATCAAATTGCTTACAAGAACACATTGTTTACAAGAGCACATATTCTTCATTGATCTAGTCTCTTAAACTTGCTCTCAAAGGGCACCAGATTGATGCATTTAATCTTATATGTATAGTCTCACAAAAACCTGTAGGAATTACTTTGGGATTTATTGCAGGTCCGTTTGAATATCTTACACACACACACATACTGTGAGAGACATAATCTAAAAAAAAAAAAATCCAGAAATCACAATGTATGATTTTTTTAAACTATTTATTTGTATGATACAGCTGCTAATAAGTATTTGAACACCTG
Source organism: Etheostoma nigrum (assembly GCA_029931835.1). Classification (NCBI taxonomy): domain Eukaryota; kingdom Metazoa; phylum Chordata; class Actinopteri; order Perciformes; family Percidae; genus Etheostoma; species Etheostoma nigrum. Next base: position 27,434,447 of record CM057256.1, on the reverse strand, counting down.
TCTATCAGCTACAATTCTGACCCTCAAAGACCTGTTAGTCTGCCTTCAAAATGTCCAGCTCCACTCCATTTATTATCCTAAATTAAATCCACCTGTTTGAGGTCGTTAGCTGCATAAAGACACCTGTCCACCCCATACAATCAGTAAGAATCCAACTACTAACATGGCCAAGACCAAAGAGCTGTCCAAAGACACTAGAGACTAAATTGTCCACCTCCACAAGGCTGGAAAGGGCTACGGGGGAATGTCCAAGCAGCTTGGTGAAAAAAGGTCCACTGTTGGAGCAATCATTAGAAAATGGAAGAAGCTAAACATGACTGTCAATCTCCCTCTGACTGGGGCTCCATGCAAGATCTCACCTCGTGGGGTCTCAATGATCCGAAGAAAGGTGAGAAATCAGCCCAGAACTACACGGGAGGAGCTGGTCAATGACCTAAAAAGAGCTGGGACCACCGTTTCCAAGGTTACTGTTGTTAATACACTAAGACGTCATGATATTGAAATCATGCATGGCACGGAAGGTTCTGCTGCTTAAACCAGCACATGTCAAGGCCTGTCTTAAGTTTGCCAATGACCATTTGGATGATCCAGAGGAGTCATGGGAGAAAGTCAAGTGGTCAGATGAGACCAAAATAGAACTTTTTGGTCATAATTCCACTAACCGTGTTTGGAGGAAGAAGAATGATGAGTACCATCCCAAGAACACCATCCCTACTGTGAAGCATAGGGGTGGTAGCATCATGCTTTGGGGGTGTCTTTCTGCACATGGGACAGGGCGACTGCACTGTATTAAGGAGAGGATGACCGGGGCCATGTATTGCGAGATTTTGGGGAACAACCTCCTTCCCTCAGTTAGAGCATTGAAGATGGGTCGAGGCTGGGTCTTCCAACATGACAATGACCTGAAGCACACAGCCAGGCTAACCAAGGAGTTGCTCTGGAAGAAGCATATCAAGGTTCTGGCGTGGCCTAGCCAGTCTCCAGACCTAAACCCAATAGAGAATCTTTGGAGGGAGCTCAAACTCTTTGTTTCTCAGCAACAGCCCAGAAACCTAACTGATCTAGAGAAGATCTGTGTGGAGGAGTGGGCCAAAATCCCTTCTGCAGTGTGTGCAAACCTGGTGAAAAAACAAGAAACATTTAACCTCTGTAATTGCAAACAAAGGCTACTGTATCAAATATTAACATTAATTTTCGCAGGTGTTCAAATACTTATTTGCAGCTGTATCATACAAATAAATGGTTAAAAAGTCATACATTGTGATTTCTGGATATTTTTTTTTTTAGATTGTCTCTCACAGTGGACATGCACCTACGATGACAATTTCAGACCCCTCCATGATTTCTAAGTGGGAGAACTTGCAAAATAGCAGGGTGTTCAAATACTTATTTTCCTCACTGTATATCGGCAACAGGACATTAAATTATATTCAACGCCTTTGCCTAGCGTATTAGGTGCAGGTGCATTTAAGATTTGTCCTCTCTGATAGTTAAATGGTGCACAATCTGGGTGCAGAGTTTATAGTAGTAGCTTATGGTAGAGCCTACACCGTAGCGTAAGTAAGTGGCCTATGCCATTGTGAGAATTCATATTTGTGCGCTAGTTTATCCACAGTCTAATGTGTGTTTTGCATCAATCAAGCTTATTTCTTATAGCGTAGCTGGTATGTGTGTACGTAGGATGAATGTGATAGAGGGAAAGTGACAGGGATTAGCTCTAGATAGAGAACTGACATTGGCGGTGGAGGCAGAGAGACAAAGCTTCTCCTCTGTGCTTTGTGACCATGGTCGGAAAGCTGTAGCAAGAAAAGTTAACCCTTTCGTTGATTTAATGTTTACGGAGAATAACACGTATATGAGTAAAAGGAAATGCGACACTCCAAAGCCACCGCCAAGTGGACCAGTCACAGTTGTTGGGTCGCGTGGCCATGATTTGTGACATTTCTGGGGACTTGCAAAATGGGCTACAAATAAGGGTACGGAGTAGTGTCTGAATCTACACATACTCATTTATGTACCTCTGGCGTAGATTCAACTAGCAATGACTTCATGTAAATGAAGACCTCATCTTAGCACTCTGACCTGCAACTGTGTTTGTTTCTTGTCAACAGGGGCTCATTTGACTGCACAGTTAATGGCCTCTTGTTTCTGCATGTCATGTTACTCGTCGCCCAGTTAGCGTGTCACCCTGTGCTCATCTCTCAGCCATGCTGCCGAGCTGCTATTCAGCATCTCATAAAGAGGTTCTCTCAAAAGCCACTTAAGCAGCAAGTCATCCAAGCTCATCAAAGGCTGCCCTCAGTGAACCGAGGGGCCATTTACGGCCAATTAGTGTATCACAGAACAAGCATGGGAGCACACTCAAGTCTGCCAAATGAGTGGCAGAACCTGCCCTGCAATGAGAGAACAGATGGACTACTTTCAGTCCTCTGAACCTAGTTAAGCTCTGCTTTGATTTCTCTCAAGCAAAGGAACATGCTGCTGTAAACACTTGATAAATAATTTATAATATAATTTATGCACACTTATGTGTGCATAAATCATGTGTTAGATAAAGCTTTACCTATACATTGTCACTGACCTTCACCTAGTTAGTTGGTGAAGTTAATCACAACTGCCTGCGTAATGGGAAATGACCATGTCTGCCAACAATTTAAGTTTATACAAATGAGAATGATGGCGTGTATTGGGTGATGCTACACCTAGATGTCCACCTGTTTGGATGTATTTTAGTCACTCTAGAGTTGGGTCGTTTTCTCGTTTGTCGTTAGTGAAGAAGTAGTGATTGATAAACTCACACTTTTCAAATGCTTTATTCCAGAAATAACATGGTATATTTTCTTTTCAGAGCAGTACAGAAACCTCAGCTTAGCCAAAATGTTAAGCCTTACAACCCTAACGTTACCTACACTACGCAAAAATATCTACTTTGTGAGCAATTCTTTAAAAATGCATACATGCTTTTTGACAATTTAAATGCAAGTGCTTAAAACTATTAATTACAACAGTTGAGGGAAATTATAGGCTAATAATATATACATAATAATATAAACAAGTACAGTGCCTTGCGAAAGTATTCGGCCCCCTTGAACTTTTCAACCTTTTGACACATTTCAAGCTTCAAACATAAAGATATACATTTTTTATTTTTTGTGAAGAATCACCAACAAGTGGGACACAAATGTGAAGTGGAACGAAATCTATTGGATATTTTAAACTTTTTTAGCAAATAAAAAACTGAAAAGTGGTGCGTGTAAAATTATTGGGCCCCCTTGCGTTAATACTTTGTAGAGCCACCTTTTGCTGCGATTACAGCTGCAAGTCGCTTGGGGTATGTCTCTATCAGTTTTGCACATCGAGAGACTGACATTCTTGCCCATTCTTCCTTGCAAAACAGCTCGAGCTCAGTGAGGTTGGATGGAGAGCGTTTGTGAACAGCAGTTTTCAGCTCTTTCCACAGATTCTCAATTGGATTCAGGTCTGGACTTTGACTTGGCCATTCTAACACCTGGATACGTTTATTTGTGAACCATTCCTTTGTAGATTTTGCTGTATGTTTGGGATCATTGTCTTGTTGGAAGATAAATCTCCGTCCCAGTTTCAGGTCTTTTGCAGACTCCAACAGGTTTTCATCCAGAATGGTCCTGTATTTGGCTGCATCCATCTTCCCCTCAATTTTAACCATCTTCCCTGTCCCTGCTGAAGAAAAGCAGGCCCAAACCATGATGCTGCCACCACCATGTTTGACAGTGGGGATGGTGTGTTGAGGGTGACGAGCTGTGTTGCTTTTACATATCGTTTTGCATTGTGGGCAAAAAGTTCGATTTTGGTTTCATCTGACCAGAGCACCTTCTTCCACATGTTTGGTGTGTCTCCCAGGTGGCTTGTGGCAAACTTTAGACAAGACTTTTTATGGATATCTTTGAGAAATGGCTTTCTTCTTGCCACTCTTCCATAAAGGCCAGATTTGTGCAGTGTACGACTGATTGTTGTCCTATGGACAGACTCTCCCACCTCAGCTGTAGTTCTCTGCAGTTCATCCAGAGTGATCATGGGCCTCTTGGCTGCATCTCTGATCAGTCTTCTCCTTGTCTGAGCTGAAAGTTTAGAGGGACGGCCAGGTCTTGGTAGATTTGCAGTGGTCTGATACTCCTTCCATTTCAAAATGATTGCTTGCACAGTGCTCCTTGGGATGTTTAAAGCTTGGGAAATCTTTTTGTATCCAAATCCGGCTTTAAACTTCTCCACAACAGTATTACGGACCTGCCGGGTGTGTTCCTTGGTCTTCATGATGCTCTCTGCGCTTTCAACACAACCCTGAGACTATCACAGAGCAGGTACATTTATACAGAGACTTGATCACACACAGGTGGATTCTATCACCATCAGTCATTTAGGACAACATTGGATCATTCAGAGATCCTCGCTGAACTTCTGGAGTGAGTTTGCTGCACTGAAAGTAAAGGGGCCGAATAATTTTGCACTCACCACTTTTCAGTTTTTTATTTGCTAAAAAAGTTTAAAATATCCAATACATTTCGTTCCACTTCACAATTGTGTCCCACTTGTTGGTGATTCTTCACAAAACATAAAAATTGTATATCTTTATGTTTGAAGCCTGAAATGTGTCAAAAGGTTGAAAAGTTAAAGGGGGCCGAATACTTTCGCAAGGCACTGTAGGTTGTATGTCACAAACAACACACTTCACAAATTCCTAACACATGGATAGCTTAATCTTTCCCTAATGAAAATACAGTCGCAGGAACTTAACGTTACGTTAATGCTAGGTATTAATTAGCTAAATTAGGAAACATGACATGACTAACACCCATCCATAACAAGCTATCTGCAACAGATAAGTAATGGATTTAGCATGTTTTCCGTCCTCTTCTTCTTCACTGGGTTGCCGAGGGTTTTGGTTAGCTAGTTATAAACCTTTTTTTTATAATAGCGGTCCGTGTTACTCACTTCTGTTAACTCGCCTGCCCTCCTCCACCATTATAAGGAAGGTAACGAGAAGCAGGGGTGTGATGCGCCGGGGGCAACCAAGAAAATAGGGTATTTTTAAATAGGTGATATAATTAATTATTAATTAGTTTTCTTGGCTTCTTTAGTGGAATTACTAAATAATAACGTAAAATGGTATACTTATGTTAGCTTATAAAGCACTAAACCGTTTACTGCCAAATACGTATCTGATCCATCTACTACACTATGAACCAACCAGACCTCTCAGGTGGTCTGGGACAGGTCTGCTTTCTGTCCCCAGAGGTAGAACTAAACCGGGAAAAGCAGCGTTCACTTTCTATGCTCCACATATCAGGAACAAACTCCCAGAAAACTGCAGGTCCGCAGCAACTCTCACTTCTTTTAAAGGTCCAGCGTGTAACTTTTGAAACATTTTGTCATTGTTGATTATCATTATCCAAAACTGTATTGCCCTTTACAGACTTGTCCTTTTTTATGAATATTGACCACCACCATCAATTTCAAGTATTCCTTTTGGCCTGAAGACCTTTTATTTTTGATGTTGTCTTTCTTTAAATAATTGATATCTTATACTGCACTGCAACTTTTATTCTCTTCATCTGTTATTATATTATTAACTGTTTTAAATGGCTCTTTAATGTGTAATGTAAAGCACTTTGAATTGCCTTGTTGCTGAAATGTGCTACACAAATACAGCAACCTTGCCTATAACATAACAGTATTAACTAATAGTTGAACACATATTATTATTATTATAATAATTATTATTATTATTATTATTATTTTTATTATGATTATTATTATGTTTTCCTTACTCATTTTCGGTGCCAGCCAACCCCCCTATGGACCCTTGCATTTGCCTATACTGCCGATGCCACGGGCCAGTCCTGCTGATGGGGCAGATTATGACAAAGATGCACATAAATAGAAACCAAACAAAAGCAAAAACATGAGCGAGTGCTGGGTGGTGGAGATTGTTCCTTATCTCTGGACTGCTTATGCAGTCCTAAATGCCTCTCCTCTCTCTCTCTTTCTCTTTTTTCCCCTCATTCTCCTTTCTTCCTTTCAGTTCAGGCTTTTCCAGCATTAGCATATCATTACAAGCCATGCCAACAGATGATTGGGAAATTAAATGTAGCTTACTTAACTCACATTAATAATGCATGAGTCTTATGGGTGTTTAAAGGTTGATAGATAAAACAAAGTCATTAAAACATTGCACACATTGAATGACTTGATCTGTTTAAAAAAGAAAAGCTTCTGCTGGACCTTTTTAACAGTGTTGGTTTTAAAAACATAATGTATTATCAATTATCGTTCACAAGTATTTATAGTGAGAAACAATCTCAGTATGTGTAGTAATTACAGTTAGGAAAATAAGTATTTGAACACCCTGCTATTTTGCAAGTTCTCCCACTTAGAAATCATGGAGGGTCTGAAATTGTCATTGTAGGTGCATGTCCACTGTAAGAGACATAATCTAAAAAACAAAATCCAAAAATCACAATGTATGATTTTTTTAACTATTTATTTGTATGATACAGCTGCAAATAAGTATTTGAACACCTGAGAAAATCAATGTTAATATTTGGTACAGTAGCCTTTGTTTGCAGTTCCAGAGGTCAAACGTTTCCTGTAGTTCTTCACCAGGTTTGACACACTGCAGAAGGGATTTTGGCCCACTCCTCCACACAGAAGGGATTTTGGCCCACTCCTCCACACAGATCTTCCTTGATATGCTTCTTCCAGAGCCACTCCTTGGTTAGCCTGGCTGTGTGCTTCAGGTCATTGTCATGTTGGAAGACCCAGCCTCGACCCATCTTCAATGCTCTAACTGAGGGAAGGAGGTTGTTCCCCAAAATCTCGCAATACATGGCCCCGGTCATCCTCTCCTTAATACAGTGCAGTCACCCTGTCCCATGTGCAGAAAAACACCCCCAAAGCATGATGCTACCCCCCCATGCTTCACAGTAGGGATGGTGTTCTTGGGATGGTACTCATCATTCTTCTTCCTCCAAACACGGTTAGTGGAATTATGACCAAAAAGTTCTATTTTGGTCTCATCTGACCACATGACTTTCTCCCATGACTCCTCTGGATCATCCAAATGGTCATTGGCAAACTTAAGACGGGCCTTGACATGTGCTGGTTTAAGCAGGGGAACCTTCCATGCCATGCATGATTTCAAACCATGACGTCTTAGTGTATTACCAAAAGTAACCTTGGAAACTGTGGTCCCAGCTCTTTTCAGGTCATTGACCAGCTCCTCCTGTGTAGTTCTGGGCGGATTTCTCACCTTTCTTCGAATCATTGTGACCCCACGAGGTGAGATCTTGCATGGAGCCCCAGTCTGAGGGAGATTGACAGTCATGTTTAGCTTCTTCCATTTTGTAATGATTGCTCCAACAGTGGACCTTTTTTCACCAAGCTGCTTGGCAATTTCCCCGAAGCCCTTTCCAGCCTTGTGGAGGTGTACAATTTTGTCTCTCGTGTCTTTGGACAGCTCTTTGGTCTTGGCCATGTTAGTAGTTGGATTCTTACTGATTGTATGGGGTGGACAGGTCTCTTTATGCAGCGAACGACCTCAAACAGGTGCATCTAATTTAGGATAATAAATGGAGTGGAGGTGGACATTTTGAAGGCAGACTAACAGGTCTTTGAATTCTAGCTGATAGACAGGTGTTCAAATACTTATTTGTAGCTGTATCATACAAATAAATAGTTAAAAAATCATACATTGTGATTTCTGTTTAGTTTTTTTTTAGATTATGTCTCTCACTGTGGACATGCACCTACGATGACAATTTCAGACCCCTCCATGATTTCTAAGTGGGAGAACTTGCAAAATAGCAGGTTGTTCAAATACTAACTCTTTGCTCCAAGATGTGAAGCCATCAACTATAAGACCATGCCCTACCTTATCATTTTTTAAAAGGCACACAATGACTGTACTTGTACAGTCATTAGTATATAAAGTGAAAAGCAATGGTGAAAGAACACATCCCTATGGGGGCACAGTGGAAGAAAATAGTTTAGAGGATAAGACATAATTAGCCCTGACACACAAGAAATCCACAATACAGCCAACAAGATGTAAGTTCAAATTAAAATAACACAGAAGCTTTTCAGCAGTTAGATGAGGCTGGATAGTATTAAATGCAGATGAGAAGTCAATAAGTAGAAGCCAATAACCAGTATGGATTGCTTTTGTCCAAATTGCTCTTTTAAGCTAGTTGCTCTCCCTCACAAGTATCTAGCAATACAGCTCATATTGTGGGTTACTGGTCCAGTTAAAGTGTATTGCTTGCAGTCAGTCAGTCTTCCTGGTGCTATGTTTCCCCAAAAATCCTCTGTGACCTAGCTGTAAAGGAAGTAATGTTGGTGCGTCTGTCCCAAGGCTGCACAATACAGTATATAGTTTGTTATCGTCATTGGGATTTAGCAGAATACTAAAAGCAACAGAAATGCAGAACTCAGTACACTTTAACCTGTTTATTTATAACAAGCAATATTGTTATCACGATATTTGACCTTATTGCATATTCTCCTCATATCATGCAGCCCTAATCCGTTCTAAATCCTTCTACAACCAGTCTTTACCTTAACGCCGAAAGTAGTCATGTCAGAATTTGTCAAATATTTGTAATTAGATTATGGTATATTTGTATTACGTGTTTGGTAGTTTAAAAATGTAACGTAATTCCCATAGTCCACAAAACACAATTTAACACTGATGTTGGCATTTACTTTGTTTGGTAAAGGATGAAACAACTGTATAACCTCAGTATTTTGGGCAAAGGCTATGATGGCGTACAGAAAGATAGTTTTTAATTAAAAGCAACATCATGAAGGGATGATTGCACTACAAGAGAATTGGGTAGAAGGAAAAGGATATGGGGGAGGAGGGGATGTTGAAATAGTGTCAGTGAGTACAAACAGATACTGATGTGTAATGACCCCCTTTCTTCCACAGCTGCATGAGAAAAAGGCAGGAGCATTGAGCTGATGTGGGGAGGCAGCCATTTTGAGGGTGGCTTTTCATGGCTCAGATGAATCTGAGAACAAAACACGGATTCACTCAGTACATCTGCATATTACCATGAATATTTTCTTTCAACACGACCCCAAAGAGAGCTAGGACGATAAAGAGTTGTCTTTTGCTCCTGTTACTACTTATTACTGTTCCATGTGTTGTTAAGGTTGTCACAGTAATATGAAGGTGACGTGGGAAAGGAAATCAAAAGCTCTACTCATGGTGATTAGTGACTTAATACCAGAGGTAAACGTTTTTTTTGCATCAGCTACTGTGACAATGAGATCTATATTTAGATTTTGTATCCGTCATTTAGCTGACTCACCTATTCACAGTGTGTGAACAGGTTAGCGCAATGGTTCTCAACCTTTTTAGAGGTAGTGTCCCAAATACATTATTCAAGTCCTATATATATATATATATATATACACTCACCGGCCACTTTATTAGGTACACCTGTCCAACTGCTCGTTAACACTTAATTTCTAAGCAGCCAATCACATGGCGGCAACTCAGTGCATTTAGGCATGTAGACATGGTCAAGACAATCTCCTGCAGTTCAAACCGAGCATCAGTATGGGGAAGAAAGGTGATTTGAGTGACTTTGAACGTGGCATGATTGTTGGTGCCAGAAGGGCTGGTCTGAGTATTTCAGAAACTGCTAATCTACTGGGATTTTCACGCACAACCATCTCTAGGGTTTACAGAGAATGGTCCGAAAAAGAAAAAACATCCAGTGAGCGGCAGTTCTGTGGGAGGAAATGCCTTGTTGATGCCAGAGGTCAGAGGAGAATGGCCAGACTGGTTCGAGCTGATAGAAGGGCAACAGTGACTCAAATTACCACCCGTTACAACCAAGGTGGGCAGAAGAGCATCTCTGAACGCACAGTACGTCGAACTTTGAGGCAGATGGGCTACAGCAGCAGAAGACCACACCAGGTGCCACTCCTTTCAGCTAAGAACAGGAAAGTGAGGCTACAATTTGCACAAGCTCATCGAAATTGGACAATAGAAGATTGGAAAAACGTTGCCTGGTCTGATGAGTCTCGATTTCTGCTGCGACGTTCGGATGGTAGGGTCAGAATTTGGTGTCTACAACATGAAAGCATGGATCCATCCTGCCTTGTATCAACGGTTCAGGCTGGTGGTGGTGGTGTCATGGTGTGGGGAATATTTTCTTGGCACTCTTTGGGCCCCTTGGTACCAATTGACCATCGTTGCAACGCCACAGCCTACCTGAGTATTGTTGCTGACCATGTCCATCCCTTTATGACCACAATGTACCCAACTTCTGATGGCTACTTTCAGCAGGATAATGCGCCATGTCATAAAGCTGGAATCATCTCAGACTGGTTTCTTGAACATGACAATGAGTTCGCTGTACTCAAATGGCCTCCACAGTCACCAGATCTCAATCCAATAGAGCATCTTTGGGATGTGGTGGAACGGGAGATTCGCATCATGGATGTGCAGCCGACAAATCTGCGGCAACTGTGTGATGCCATCATGTCAATATGGACCAAACTCTCTGAGGAATGCTTCCAGCACCTTGTTGAATCTATGCCACGAAGAATTGAGGCAGTTCTGAAAGCAAAAGGGGGTCCAACCCGTTACTAGCATGGGGTACCTAATAAAGTGGCCGGTGAGTGTATATATATATATATATATATATATATATAAAAAAAATCCTCCTCTCACCCCTTGTGGGGTGGTATGTGTCATCCTCAAGCTCGGGTCCTCTACCAGAGGCCTGGGAGTTTGAGGGTTCTGCGCTGTATCTTAGCTGTTCCTAGGACTGCACTCTTCTGGACAGAGACTTCTGATGTTGTACCTGGAATCTACTGGAGCCACTCTCCCAGTTTGGGGGTCACAGCCCCCAGTGCTCCGATTACCACTGGCACCACTGTTGCTCTTACTTTCCACATCTTTTCCAGCTCCTCTTTCAGCCCTTGTATTTCTCGATCTTCTCGTGTTCCTTCTTCTTGATGTTGCGATCGCTTGGGATTGCCACATCTATCACTACTGCCTTCTTCTGCTGTTTGTCGATCAACACGATGTCTGGTTGGTTAGCCATCACCAGTTTGTCAGTCTGGATCTTGAAGTCCCACAGGATCTTAGCTCGGTCATTCTCGACTACCTTAGGAGGTGTCTTCCATTTTGACCTTGGGACTTCCAGCCCATACTCGTGGCAGATGTTCCTGTACACTATGACAGCTACCTGGTTATGGCGTTCCATGTACGCACTTCCTGCCTGCATCTTACACCCTGCTGTTATGTGCTGTACTGTCTCAGGGGCATCCTTGCACAGTCTGCACCTGGGGTCCTGCCTGGTGTGGTAGACCCCGGCCTCTATTGATCTTGTACTGAGTGCCTGTTCTTGTGCTGCTGCCATGATTAGTGCCTCTGTGCTGTCCATACATATATATATATATACAGTGGGTACGGAAAGTATTCAGACCCCTTTAAATTTTTCACTCTTTGTTTCATTGCAGCCATTTTCCAAAAATCAAAAAAGTTCATTTTATTTCTCAGTAATGTACACTCAGCACCCCATCTTGGACAGAAAAAAACAGAAATGTAGAAATTTTTGCAAATTTATTAAAAAACAAAAACTGAAATATCACATGGTCATAAGTATTCAGACCCTTTGCCGTGACCCTCATATGTAACTCAGGTGCTGTCTATTTCTTCTGATCATCCTTGAGATGGTTCTACACCTTCATTGGAGTCCAGCTGTGTTTGATTATACTGATTGGACTTGATTAGGAAAGCCACACACCTGTCTATATAAGACCTTACAGCTCACAGTGCATGTCAGAGCAAATGACAATCATGAGGTCAAAGGAACTGCCTGAGGAGCTCAGAGACAGAATTGTGGCAAGGCACAGATCTGGTCAAGGTTACAAAAAAATTTCTGCTGCACTTAAGGTTCCTAAGAGCACAGTGGCCTCCATAATCCTCAAATGGAAGACGTTTGGGACGACCAGAACCCTTCCTAGAGCTGGCCGTCCGGCCAAACTGAGCTATCGGGGGAGAAGAGCCTTGGTGAGAGAGGCAAAGAAGAACCCAATGGTCACTGTGGCTAAGCTCCAGAGATGCAGTCGGGAGATGGGAGAAAGTTGTAGTAAGTCAACCATCACTGCAGCAATCCACCAGTCGGGGCTTTATGGCAGAGTGGCCCGAAGGAAGCCTCTCCTCAGTGCAAGACACATGAAAGCCCGCATGGAGTTTGCTAAAAAACACCTGAAGGACTCCAAGATGGTGATAAATAAAATCCTCTGGTCTGATGAGACCAAGATAGAACTTTTTGGCCTTAATTCTAAGCGGTATGTGTGGAGAAAACCAGGCACTGCTCATCACCTGTCCAATACAGTCCCAACAGTGAAGCATGGTGGTGGCAGCATCATGCTGTGGGGGTGTTTTTCAGCTGCAGGGACAGGACGACTGGTTGCAATCGAGGGAAAGATGAATGCGGCCAAGTACAGGGATATCCTGGACGAAAACCTTTTCCAGAGTGCTCTGGACCTCAGACTGGGCCGAAGGTTTACCTTCCAACAAGACAATGACCCTAAGCACACCGCTAAAATAACGAAGGAGTGGCTTCACAACAACTCCGTGGCTGTTCTTGAATGGCCCAGCCAGAGCCCTGACTTAAACCCAATTGAGCATCTCTGGAGAGACCTGAAAATGACTGTCCACCAACGTTTACCATCCAACCTGACAGAACTGGAGAGGATCTGCAAGGAGGAATGGCAGAGGATACCCAAATCCAGATGTGAAAAACTTGTTGCATCTTTCCCAAAACGACTCATGGCTGTATTAGATCAAAAGGGTGCTTCTACTAAATACTGAACAAAGGGTCTGAATACTTATGACCATGTGATATTTCAGTTTTTGTTTTTTAATAAATTTGCAAAAATTTCTACATTTCTGTTTTTTTCTGTCCAAGATGGGGTGCTGAGTGTACATTACTGAGAAATAAAATGAACTTTTTTGATTTTTGGAAAATGCCTGCAATGAAACAAAGAGTGAAAAATTTAAAGGGGTCTGAATACTTTCCGTACCCACTGTATATATATATATATATATATATATATATATATATATATATATATATATATATATAGCAAGTCTGTGTGTGGGAATTTCCTTTTTAATTTGGAGATGGATCTTTAGGGGCTTTAAAGGTAGGTAGGTAGTTGGTAATGTTGATAAGCTAGCAAGATCGGGGGGGTCGTGGCTCCCCCCCACACAGATGTGCATGAGCACTGCTGCCTCAGTGGAGAAAGACCCCAATTTTACTAATCCAAACTACTTAATTTTACATACATTATCATTTGACATTAAAACTACACAATTTACATAGTTTCCAATTTTGTATTTATTCCCAGGAGCAATTAATGGTACAAGCTAACCTTTGTTTTCATATTTTGTTTGAATATAAAAGTTCTAAATAATAAATGACTTCCCATTTAACCATCAAGACATTACATTTCTCTTCTCCGCACATGCTGCACAAAATAAATACAACCAATGTGGTGTGAACCTTGTAAATCTTTTGTGTAAACAATATTAAATATCATTTAGTAATCAAAACTTTGTCCAGGGCTCCAGTATTAGCAGACAGGTCTGGCTCGGGAAGTGGCAGTATCATTATCAGAATCAGAATCAGAAATACTTTATTGATCCCCGAAGGGAAACTCTGTGTCCCAGTAGCACCAGTAGCAAGAAGACAGAGACGGAGCACTGCAATAGGCAGCTTGCACGTTAGCGCATGGGCACACTTCACTTCAGATCAGAGGTGGGTAGTAACGAGTTACATTTACTCCGTTACATTTACTTGAGTACGTTTTTGAAAAAATTGTACTTCTAGGAGTAGTTTTAAATCACTATACTTGTACTTGTACTTGAGTAGATTAGTGAAGAAGAAACTGTACTCTTACTCCGCTACATTAGGCTACAATGAGCTCGTTACTTTTCTTTTTACCTCTGTGGTATTCTACGCGTCATTGTTTTTACCCCGACGTACGTCTCATTTTAATGTTTTATTTTGACAGAGAGAGAGAGACTTCCGCTAAAGGCTCTACCACGTGACTGTGTTTCACCAATCAAACGGCGTTGTGCAGTCACTTGACCATACTCGATCTCAGCGGCGGGACAGGTTAGCTTTACAGTCGTAGCAAACGTCGCCAAGGCAACGCAGACCAGTAGGAGGAGGAACCCCCCCGGCCTCATAGTGAAAGCATGGTTACCTTAGGAAAAGTGCGAAACAGCAGCTACATTGTGCGGCGTCTTCTGTGTCGACCAAAACAAACGGACATGTGAGCATTCAAAAACTCAACATCTAACCTGAGGAGACATAGCGGTAGTTTTAGTTGTTGCTGTGGAAAGGTGGATGTTTGTCTTTTAGGTTACATACAGTATGTTTTGCACAAGCAGTATCCATCCAAATTTGATGTGACAGTCTCTCAATTAAGCTATTTAGTAATTAATAAATTCATTTTAATGTATTTTATTGATTGGATTAACTATAATTTGCGTAAAGATTTTGTATTTTGTATTTTGTATTTTTGTCTGTCTGATGCTTGTGTTAAGAAATAAATCAGACGTTACTCAACAGTTACTCACTACTTGAGTAGTTTTTTCATCAAGTACTTTTTTACTCTTACTCAAGTAATTATTTGGATGACTACTTTTACTTGAGTCATATTATTCTGAAGTAACAGTACTTTTACTTGAGTAAAAGTTTTGGCTACTCTACCCACCTCTGCTTCAGATGCATCAGAACCAGAATCAGAATTATAGCAACATAGTGTACAAGACATAACAACATCACAACATAATGCACAAGACTACACACGGTACATGTGGATACATGAAGGAATTTTTTGTGGTGACTCGGGAGGATGGGAAGAAACAAACAAAAAGAGGCAGAGGCAGTCAGACGGAAGCGGGGGGGTCAGGAGAGGGCATGTATGGTGTGGAGTGAGAGTTTGTGTTTGTGTGTGTGTGTGTGTGTGTGTGTGTGTGTATGTGTATGTAATATGAAGCGTCAGACTGTCCAAGTTGTTAGAAAGTTCAGATCATTCGGCCTTGTCTTTGAGGAGATAAGCCAGTGCACAGAAGAAGATAGTAGTCCAGCTGCAGGCTGTTTACCCGCTCGGGTAAAGGATGGTGGGGAGGGGCAGAGATCACAATTTCAATACAATTTAGGTTGATTCGGTGAAATTTGACCAAATCAATGTCTGTCAATCAATTCCATTCGTCCTCAGCATCATACGTGCATCCAATTCATGAAGTGATTTGACAGTCCGTCTACCTTCTCTGCCAGTCCGGTGGTTACACAAAGCAACTCCACTGACTGGGCCCTGATGATATCAATCCCCCTCTGCGCTTCTCCAGACCGGTCTGAGATGTTGCGAGACAGTTCACTGGACTAGTCAGCCCTCAGATGTAAAACCTTCATCCTCTCAATCACTCCATGTAAGCACTCTTTAAGTTCCCCAGACAGCTTATGGGTAAATTTGCTGGCAGCTGTCTTACCAATTTTCCGACAGGTCAGTGAGACCCCAACTCCGATGATCAGGAGCCCCACCAACAGATTTCCAATTATCCAAATATCTTCAACGTCTTCCACAGTCAGAACGTCCAGGCAGACCGCTTGCCAATTCTCCCAGGAATCACGAGCGTAGCCTGCAGGGAACGTCCCACTGGGGCAGGACGGCCCACCAGGTGAAGCATGCTTGGGTGAAAAAATCTTGTCAATAGCGCTGAGTGACCAGTTAATCAATTCCATGTCGAATGTTCCAGGAAAACAGCAGGCAGGGGACAAAGAGAAAGGAGAAAAAGTTCCACACGACAAGGTAGACAACTAGAATAGGAGCCAAGCTTAGATAAGAGGGGAGAGGAGGAAAAACACGACTGCACCCGCTAGAAGCAGGAAGAAGAAGCTGTGGTAAACAATTCTGGCAGTGATTGTCCTTGAGAGAGACCCCCACAATGAACAAAAGTAACTTTACCATTTCTATGGCACAAATACTTATTATGATTGATATAACTCATTGTGTATGTTGTCCATCAAAGAGAACCATATTGTCATCACTTCTGCATCATGCTACAGGGCAACGTTACTCCCCGGTCAGAGAGAGACTGTATAATAGTTAGTGCAGAGTGGTCTCATCAATCCATGTTTCCATGGTGTTAACGTTGAATTATCCTTGTTATAACTACAAAATAATAGGACTGTAACCTCCCAGTCGACTGGTCGATTTATTGGTCGATAGGTTCTGGCTCGACCAAAATTCTGATTGGTCGATTTTTTGCCGTGTTAATTTCATCAGGTGGAAGCATAGACTGTATATTATTGACGGTCTATGTCTGGAAGCATGGACCGCTACGATCTATAGGTGGAAGGCACTTATTGATAATGGGGGTGTTTACAGAGCACCCCTGTTTCACAGGTAACAGTCTGTCTTCAGAACACCCCCCTTGTTTTCACCTTTTTTGGATTAGCCCGACCCACCGGAGACAGATTGAAGAAAGTACTAGAAAGCCTTCGTCTGATGGTTTGCTGAATATTTATATAATTGTGAGTGTTTAATTTACAGTCAGTCCTCCTCTACCATGTCGAAGACATCGGCAGTGTGGCAGCATTTTACAAAAATAGATAACGGAAAAAAGTCAAATGCAAAGTTTGCAAGCAAGAGTTTGCATATCGCAGCTGGACTACAAACATGGCGTATCACCTAAAAACGGTAAGCTAACCTGTTTGCGTTAGGTTGCCCTGTCTGTTTGGAGTAGGCTGTATGAGCATATCAGAGTTGGCATATTTCATAGTCTAATAATCGTTTTATAACTACCGGCGTACCCACCCCCAACGACGGTAGCGTTCCCCGGACCCCCCCAGACCACGCTGGATGTTAAGCCTCTATCATCCAAACGCTAAAATAATATCACGGAAGGAATTGTCGACTTTATGTCTCAAGAAATGAGGCTGATCCAGCGCTGTCACAGCTGACAGACAAGTCATTTCAGTGCAAAACGATTTAATATACTGCAAATAGCCTACAAGGACAAGTACTGCAGGACAGTACAGTTAATTAATCTAGCATTCCCCCCCCCCCCCGGTCGATTTTTAGTCGAAATTTTCACGACTTTAGTCGACCAAGATTTTCTTTGGTTGATTACAGCAGTTATGACGGCGTCCGAGCCTCATCGCGCCAGCCGCTCCGACGCAAGTCTACCTGGCCCAAAGGGTAACGTGGGGAGGCAAACGTCAGTTAATATTGAGAGGTGTGAACAGCAAGGTTGGCGGAACATTGACGTTGCAAATATCCCAGAGCCTCAGAGATTTTTGACAGCCTCTGGTCTGTCTGGTTTTATTTGCTATAAAAGCTAGTAAAACATCAACCCCCTTGTCCAAAGTCAATCTATGAACAGCATTTCTCGTCAGATAAAACTGGGATTAGAATATTTGTGCTGCACGGAGGTCACTTGAATGTTATAAAGGTTGTAGGACCATAAAGCCAAATAAATAAATAAAACGGAACATGAATCTCGCAGATATATATATTGATTGATTTATTATTTAGTACTTAACCATTTCATTTCATTAGAGTGCAATATTTATTCATTTGTTGTTAATACTTAACTACTTTTTGCATAATGTGTATACAAAGCTATTTTATATATTTAGTTGCTCTCAGAACTCAAGACTGTGTACCAGGTCCCCCCCCCTTTTTTTCTCTGCCTTACCTATACTTTATATTTTTATATTTTATATTCTTATATTTTTATATTTCGTGTCGACACTGTAAAGGGGTTGTTTCAATCTCATTGCACAGGTACTGCACTTGTGTATAATGACAATAAAGGCATTCTATTCTATATCACACACACACCAATGCCACATAACCATTTGTGTTGTCTAAAACAGTTCTGTATATTTGGAGTCACCCAGTGCAAAAATAAACACATTGAACATTGTGTGTTTCACATACATTGTATCAATCTTAAATGTAACAGTACGGATTAATTGCACAAAGACCCCAAAAAACTCTAGACTTCTAGGCTGAATACAAAACCGTCTGTAAGGGCTAGGTAGACACCAAAGACATCAACAGAATGGGGCGACTGTAAGCTTTTAGCTCCAAAAGAAAGTATGTTTCTACTAGTTTATAATAATAATAATAATAATAATAATAATTATTATATGTATTATTATTATTATTATTATTTGGTTATAAATCAGAAGTTCTGTTTGGCATCATATATGACACGCTCGACCTTGGAAAGAGTAACAGTGCCCTAACTGGTCTACGTTGACTATAGCGCCCCATAGTGGCCGTTCTACACCAAATTTGGTACAGAGCCTCAGAGCGGCGAACAAGAATCACAAGTTTCACGTTGATAGCATTTACAGTGGCAGAGATATTGTAATTGCAAATTTCCCATACCCAAGACAAATAAATAAATAAATAAATGGAACATGTTTCTCACAGATCTATATTGATATCACACACAGAGCAATACACGCTAAGCTTGCATATTTAAAAGGCTGACACTGACTGTATTGTCAGTAAATGGTTAACTCTTCCTGCTGCAGATTTTCCACCGTGGTCACAAAGCACAGGGGAGACACTATGTTTCTTTCACTATGACTCTAGAGTTACTACTAACTACTCTCTCCAAAGCTAACCATCACTCTCTCACTCACTCGCTGCTATTCTCTTAAAGAGATCGACGAACACACCAGCTCATAAGTATGAACTTCAGGCCACTTAAGTAGGGGCCGCGGGACCATAAATCACGCTTAAATAAAAACAGGACGGGATGAAACGATCACTGAAGCAATTGGCATTTACATTGGCATATTATATAATCTTATTTAGCCGAGGTGGATCTTATATATTTTGTATTTTTAGTTTCATAGCATAAGAGCTCTTCATGCAACACATATTTTGTTATCTTATGTTATTAGAGTAAAAACACAAATATAATTAATTGTGAAGTATTATAATAAAATGTTTTATTAAATTCAAGTAACGTTCCATGGTAAATAATCCTATAAATGTCCAGCGTCTACCAGATGAGGAAACATTTTCAACTGGCCAAATAAACATAGTGCACTCAAAATTGCAATATTTTCTCTGAAATATAGCAAAATAGTAAAATGTAAAGTTTAACAAAATGAAAATAAAATAAAAATTAAGCGGTAGAAGTAAAAGTACCTGTACTAACCAGTAACAACTTAACCATTCTACAAACTGTAATATCAGACAGGGACACACTTCACCTTTGCACCAGCAGATGTCAGCAGTGACCATGTCCCTCAGTACATCAGCACTGTTTTCCCAGGGAAAAAAAGGGAGGCTGCTCCGCTCAGAGAAGTGCCCACCAGCACTCCTTGAGCTGCGGCTCTTTTATATAAATACTGGGGTGGGGCTAGATAACTGCTGACCTTGACCAGCTCATGGCAGCAGCTTATCAGCCAAACAAGTCTGAGGTGGGAAAATCCTAAGGGACGGAGTGGGACTCATTTGCTTCCCAGCTGCCTGCTGTAGTTGATCATCCCTGACAAGCTGATCACCAGCAGCAGCACAAATACTGCATTGCTCTTTCACTTCCGTTCTCTCTGTGCCACCCAGGGCACTCAAACACAATGTGTCATAAATAAAAACAGAGAGCAGCTTTTATTTTTCAGTCTGTATACATTCTTTCACTTGTGTTGGCAAATACTGCCACAAAAAGAAGATGATTCCTGCTAAACTACTGCAAACTACGACAGCGGTTCCTTATAGTGTTTACTTGATGCTTAATGACTGAAAGGACTGACTGAGGCTATAAACAGAGAGGTGTTTAATGCCCTGAAAAATGACTTTACTTTTTTTTTTTTTTTACTTTTGTAAATTTTAGCTTAAATCTCAACAGCTGGCAACTGAAAAAGCGTAATGTATTGTTGATAAAGCTGAAATAGACCAGAGGCCTGTACTATGAAGCAAGATTTGGCGTTAACAAGGTAACTTCAGGTTCAACCCAGGGTTTTGTGTATCACGACGGTGGATCACTTGTTACCAGGTTAAATTGCCT
The DNA here is from genome assembly GCA_029931835.1 of Etheostoma nigrum. Taxonomy (NCBI): domain Eukaryota; kingdom Metazoa; phylum Chordata; class Actinopteri; order Perciformes; family Percidae; genus Etheostoma; species Etheostoma nigrum. The sequence continues at coordinate 27,414,337 of CM057256.1, read as the reverse complement.
TGATAACTTATGCTGAACACCTAACCCGCTCGGAAGCAGGTTATGTTGAAGATGGGAGATTAACCGGTATAAAACACCACCTACTAACCAGTCAGTACTCGATTGATAATGGCAGCTCGGTGCACGGATAGTGAAAGGTGCGCTCAGAAAAGTTAATACATTTAGAGACCGACAATCCCGTTAACATTTCCTGATGTATCTTTATGAAAGATATAGATGTATGTATCTTTGTCAGCTTCTTGAGCCATATGTTGCCAATGCGTCTATTGGTTTGAATTATGTTTTTATATTTTTTATTTGCTCTCCTGATTGTTTACCACTGCCAGGGTTGGAACTGAAATAATAGGCTACAGCAACAAAAGTTTATGGAATGCACAAGAGTAATTATGATCAGATCTTGTGCCTGACTGATGGGGAAGTGATATTGATAAGTCTTGTACGCATTTACAGCGTTGGATATTTTTTGCCAGCTTTCCTTCCTGGGTTAGGAAGCAGCAACTGTATTGCTTTTTGCCTGTAAAACCGTGTGTATGTTCTTCATATTTCTGTAGGATTATTGTTTGACCTTTTTACACCAAATTTGCCACTCTGGTAGACCTGTCAATGTTTGCGATTGGTCATATGGAGCAAACACCCCCTTTTTTATGTGAGCGCATGTCGCTGGATTGGAAAACCCTGGGTTGACTGAACAAGTTGTTAACCTCCGTCGTATCACAGCTTACCCGCGGGACCAGGGTTGTTAGGTTTGGTGAAGCTGGGTCACAGAAATAAATAATAAAAAAATAAATATCTAGCTAGATCAGCATGTAACAGAGGCTGCCAATCTTGTTAAATTCTCCCCAATTCGGGGTCACATTACTCCTGAAACATTTCCGGTTATGTAGTATTTGGTTTAGAAGCCTTTATCTTTATCTGCATTTTTTATGTTAGAAATTGCTGCTATATTATATTTGTCGACTGCTAACAACAGTAACTGTGTTATAACGCCAGTTAGCTGTAATCTTGGCGGCCAACTTTGGTTATTTCATCCCATTTTCGGGTCACATCACTATAGGGACATGTCTAGTTGGGTAGTATTTGGTAAATTTGATGATATTTCATGGTAGAAAGACCTGCTATATGCTACATTGCAGTCAGTCTCAGGCTCCTCAGTGAAACAGCACATCGTAGAAAGAAGGTGAATACAGGTGCAGCAGCCATGGGCAGTATGATTGGCCATACTCGACACTGCTATCTCCCCACTCTAAAAACTCACTGGGTGCTACTGATTTTTTGGGGGTATTAATCGTATTAATACGTCGCCCAAATTGAAATCAATGGTTCCAACACATCTGGTACAGTACTTCTGTTCTTCACAATAAAAGACGTGCTTCAACAACTCGTGATGCAGTGAAAGCTCCCTTCATTTCCACTCTGAATATAAAGTTATACTACCCACACGTTTGTACTGTCTTCTCTCATCAAAGTCACTTGTGTACACTTATTAGACATGTAAATGTCCATGTCCATATATACTTTATTTAAACTATGCTCTATATTTTTGGTTTAACGTAATTCGGTCCTCAGTAGTACCGACGTAATTCGGTCATTACCCAGAAAAGTACTGTATTCGGTACCCATCCCTAATATCCACCACATTCCACTTCCGGGATTGCTCCTAGGTCGCCACATCAGCATTTGTGAAAGAAAGAAAGAAAGAAAGAAAGAAAGAAAGAAAGAAAATCTCTGCATGTATACGGCAAGGCTGAATAAATGTAATGTAATTAGTAATGTAGTTTTTCCAAGATATTGTGGCATTTTTTGTCAGGAAGTCTTTGAAACATCACATGACACAGCAAGTCAATATTTAATTTGATGTTGCACAAAGTTTGATAAAAATTTAAAAAATGGTGATTTGTTTGCATGTAAGTCAGGCTAGGATCAAAACGCAATCTCAAACTTTCCGGAACCCATATTTTTCTAGTCCTCATATTACACTAAGAAAAGAAACACAATTACATAAGCACTGTAAGAGCTAACATCAATGCTTTGCTGTAATTATGATTACAGATCTCTCTCAGGCTTGTAATTTCTCCACCTCATGTTCCATTTGCTCTAAAAACTACGTCATCAGACTCCTAAAAAAACAACCATAGAACCTGAAGTCTTCACCAACTACATGTCAATTTTCAACCTCCCATTTGTTACGACCCTTAAGTTTTTTGTCTAGGGGAAGCTAGGACGTAACACAAATCATAAAGTCAATCTAACAAAAGAGAGACTAACAAGTCAAAGTACCATAACAAGTATGTTTTATTACACTTTTATTACACACATTTAAATATATGTATATAGTAGCTATACATATATATGGATGATAAACAAAAATGGGTCTGAAACAGTAACCCAACCAAAAATAGAAGCTGTAAAAACGTCAGGGGCTCCACGGCCAAAACAACAACCCATACTACCGGAAAAGAAAATGGCAACTTAGCTACAGTGTCAAACCAAAATACACAGTGCTAATCTCCCTGACTGTCCACAAAACAGGAGAAAAAGGGGGTCAAAACAAATGGCAGAGAACCCTTACCAGCTTCAGATAACAAGACAATCAATTCCCAAATTATATGCACCAGCAGAGAATAGTACACCAACTACTCTCAGCATGACAGGAAGTTGTGGCAAGAGGAAGGGGCGGCGTCTTGGACCTGGGAGCTTTTATGCAGCTTCTCTGATAACTGGATTGAAAACACCTGTGGCACAATCAGGCACTCAGGGGTGGCAGACCTGAAACACAAAAACAAAATGGCTCTCTTCCAAACAGAGGCCAGAGCAGCGTTAGAGAACGTAACACCATTCCTTTCCAACGTGCTGAAAAAAGTTGCTGCCCTTCTCCATCTTCAGGAGCATTCCAACTTCAAACTCCCTCTTCTAGTCTGGTTTCCATTCCGCCCACAGCACTGAAACGGCTCTGGTCAGGGTCACAAAAGAACTGGTGAATGCAACAGACACTGGCTTGCCATCGATTCTGATCCTACTGGATCTGTCTGCAGCTTTTGCCACGGTTGACCATAACATCCTCCTTCAGCGCCTCTACCACACCATCAGACTTTCTGACTCTACCTTGAGCTAGTTCCAGACCCCACTCTGTTCATCCTCTACACTCTTCCCCTTGCATCATCAGCCAACATGGAATCAGCCAACAATCATTTTATTGCTATGCCGATGACACTCAGCTATATAAAACAACCAACCCCATCTCATCTGCCGCCTCACTGTCATCATCATCGCAATCATCACTGAGCTCCTGTGTTGAGTAGATAAAGGCATGGATGAAATAACACTTCTTACAGCTTAATAGCGCCAAAACAGAAGCTATTCTAGTTGGTATACCACACCAGGGCCACCATAACCCACATCACCTTCTCTGGTTAAAACATACCCCTATCATCGACGGTCACCAATCTGGGTGTAAGATTTGACGCTCATCTCCCATTCGACACCAACATTAAATATCTGTGCAAGACTTCTTTCTACCAACTCAGGGACATTGCCAAACTCCCACACTCTGTCTGTCAGATCCTGAAAAACTTGTCCACGCCTTTGTCTCCTTAAGGCTGGACTACTGTAATGCTCTACTCATCAGGACTCTTGGCAAGAGCCTTCAAAAACTACAATACATTCAAAACAGCGCAGCTAGGATCCTATTGAAATACGAAAGTACAACCATATCACACCCATCCTTCACTCACTTCACTGGCTTCCTGTCTCATAGAAGATTGAGTACAAAATCTCCCTACTCACCCATCCCTGCATCCATGAAAATGTCTCTCCATACGTAAAAGAACTACTTGCACCACAAACCTCTTCACGTAACTTCTGCTCCAAAAACTAAAACCCTTCTTCACCCTGCCTCCATGGACCAAGCTCTGCACCATGGGGGATCAAACCTTCTGCTCAGCTGCTCCTCGTCTGTAGAATTCCCTCCCAGACCACCTGAGGGTTCCACAAACAACTTGACATTTTCAGGAAGGGCCTAAAAACTTTTTTAAAAGAAAACAAAGATAAACTGAAAAATTCTGCGCCGCTAGTGTCTAAAGTTGAGTGTGCATCTATACCTTTTTTCCTCGTGTCTTTATTCACACCGGTGAAAGATCGCCAAAAACTTTTTTTCCTGTATCGCCAAAAATCTAAGGAATTAGAGTATCCAAGCCATTTTATCCAAAACGAGCTGGTTGCCTCACAATCTTGTAGTTTCTGGCTGAGTTTCAACGGAAAGAAACAGTTTATAATTTCTATTTTCAATTTCAATTTATTTATAGTATCAATTCACAACAAGAGTTATCTCAAGACACTTTACAGATAGAGTAGGTCTAGACCACACTCCAGAATTCACAAGGACCCAACAGTGTCCTCCAGAGCAAGCAACAGTGCGACAGTGGCGAGGAAAAACTTCCTTTTAGGTAGAAACCTCGGTCAGACCCAGACTCTTGGTAGGCGGTGTCTGACGGGCCGGTTGGGGTTAGAATGAAAAGTGGCAATTACAATCCCAAAAAAATAGTAGTTGTTAGTAGTCCTTTGTAGTCGGCATAGCAGATGTAGTTATGGATGGCTTTGAAAGTATAGAGAAGGATTTTAAATTGTATTCTGAATTGAACTGGAAGCCAATGGAGCTGCTGAAGGACAGGGGTTATATGATGAAAAGACGGGGTTCTGGTGATGACACGAGCTGCTGAGTTCTGAAGAAGTTGAAGTTTATGGAGGGATTTTTGAGGAAGGCCAAAAAGAAGGGAGTTACAGTAATCAAGGCGGGAGGTGATGAGGCTGTGGATAAGGATGGAGGCAGTGTGAGTGGTAAGGGACGGACGGAGGCGGTTAATGTTGCGTAGGTGGAAGTATGCAGACCGGCAGATATTATTTATGTGTGACTGAAAGGAGAGGGAAGAGTCGAGGATGACACCCAGACTCTTGACCTGAGGGGAAGGGGAGACCAAGGAGTTGTCAATAGGAAGAGTGAAACTATTGATTTTTGAATAGGGTGGATTTGGTGGCTACAAGGAGGAGTTCGGTTTTATCACTGTTTAGTTTAAGGAAGTTTGAGGTGAACCAGTCTTTAATTTCAAGTAAGTAAGTTCAGTTAGTAAGGGACAAGGGGGGAGCGAGGAGGTGGGTTTGCTGGATAAGTAGAGCGGGGTGTCGTCTGCGTAACAATGAAAATGAATGTTGAATTTGCGGAAGATATTGCCAATGGGAAGTAGGTAGGTGATGAAAAGGAGGGGGCCAAGAACTGAACCTTGAGGGACACCAGTAGTAACAGGGATGTGAAAGATTTGAGTTGAATAAACTGAGTGCGGTCGGAGAGATATGAGCGGAACCAGTCAAGAGGGGTGTGAGAGATGCCGAGAGAAGATAGTCTATTGAGGAGAATGGAGTGAGAAATGGTATCGAAGGCCGCACTAAGATCGAGGACGATGAGGATAGAGATGAGTCCGGAATCAGCAGCTGTGAGGAGATCATTGGTGATTTTTAGGACAGTTTCAGTACTATGGGAGGGGCAAAAACCAGACTGGAAAGGTGACCTCAGGAACATCCCAGATGGCCAAAGTACTGTTTATGGGAGCTCTATCACTTTTCTTTTTTGGTAAAACATTTAGGCGAGAAAGCATGTATTTTCAAGTGTCACATTCTGGTAAAAAAAAAATTTTCTTTTTTTTTGAATCTTGTTTTACTCTTTAGCACTTTGAGATTGATTTTAACAAAAAAGTGCTCTTGAAATTTTATGTTTTATTATTTCCTTGTATTTATGTTGGGCTGTGTTAAAATAATTAACATTTTAAATATTTTAAGCAGCAGAGGAGCTGAGCCTAAGTGTGTTTAGATACCATACATTTTGTATCATTGTATAGAATGCTGGAGGATTTTTTTTAATGGCTTTGCTAACTTCTCAGGCTTTGCTGCTTCAATACTTTAGACGTGGCTTATTGGCTACACAGGCGCAAATATGCACACAAACACATCCATATACAGCGCCCCCTCTCTTCTGTGACAGGCGGCTAGATGAGCCTCAGTGAGCTGAGTAACGAGCTAATCATGAGCATCCCAATAATAATAGACCTTGTTCATAGTCCACTAATTCCAGTCATTTAGCCCTGGTGTGGCAGCAGAAATCAATTACAGCAGCTGCTCTCCCAGCTCCAATAGGATCCTGCTTTCTGCCGTCCAGCTGCACACAACACACTCACACCTCCACACCTCCAGCTCCACAATAATGCATTATTTATCTATTGTTGCATATTTCTAAGTATTTGGAATATTAGTAGAAATCAGAGAATGAAAAACCAGCTGAAATTCTAAATGTGTAAAAAATGCTGTATTTCACTTAGACCTAGCACTGTAAATGTCTGAAGGTCAGTTTACTTGCCATGATTAGTACTACACAATCTGGAACAACGGTTGTATAATGCCCTCTGTGGCTCTGGAGGATCTTTATAAAGTCTGAGAAAGTAACTCTGATTGTGTTATTTGGCATGTCATAAAACTCCAAATTATAACAGAAAGCCTGATTTATAAAGTGAGATGTGTATCAGTGTGAAAGATGCTGGTGTTAACCAGGCAGAGAGTGTTCACAGCGTTATTATAGACACAACAGAGTCAATTTAAGTATCAGTTTCCGACTTGCAAGTACTGTTCACGTCAACTCAGTGTATTGCCTGTTTAAAACGTGTGTGTTCTGAACGGGCCGATTGCTTCGTAGGATGCTTGCTGCTTTATCACAAAACACTCATCCAAACAACATTACACTCCACACTGTGCTTCCTTTGGTCCTGAGCAATACACCTGCCAAGACATATTTGCATTCCTAAACAATGCTAGAGCAACGCATCATTTGCTGACAGCTAGCTAGTTAGGTCAGGCTATTTTACAAGAAATAAGCCTTCATTCCTAAAGTTACATCGCTGATGCTTGAAATGTCTGAGTTTGCTAATGAAACATCACTGATCTCCTTTACTTCATCAGTTTTTTTCACATGAGTGACAGAGAGCTGTACCGAGCATGCCATTTGGTGGTGTAATAGTTAATAGGGGGTTATTGCCCACCCCTGATAATGTAACAATGCTGTTAATTGATCACTGGTGTATCATACAATGATTGAAAAATATAGCAAAAATACATAAGCACAATTTAGTTGTGTGCCTTGAAAGAATTGTATTACCAGTTTGGTAAAGCCTGTTCATAAGCAGTTTGGTTAAGCCAGTTGAACCCGCCTGTGTCTATCTGCAGTGAGGATCTGTGTGGAATTGATTTAACCATTTTGCGTAATCTTCAGGCTTTGTGGCCCTGCTTCTCCCTGCAACACTTATACACAATCAAAGAGCACAAAGACAGGGAAAGAGTGATTCCTAGAAAACAATTTGCCATCTGTGCTTAATGGCATCGAAAGGCTGTCCAGCAACCTGCACTACAGGGAACTGGCCCTGGGGCCAACGTTTTAATTACACACGTAAATAGACAGAGTTAAAAAGAAACAAAAAGAGCTAGAAGCCAAGCCCTGCTTTGAAACAGTCCTCATCAAACAATAGCTTTTTTTCAAAACTGAGCAGGATATCTTTCGGATTAAGGTTTCTGATAATACACCAAACAGTTTGAAAAATGGCAAATTGTCTAGGTAGGTGGTGATGACAAGGTGGGGGGGGGGTTATGTTGAGTCAGTAAAAAATGTACACTTGGTTGTAGGGCTGGGCAATTGTATTGAGATTTTGGATATATTGTAATCTCGTAATATGGTAAGTGTTGTCCTTACCTGGTTTTACAGGTTGTAAGTAAAGTGATGTAATTTTATGAATTTACCAGACTGTTCTAGCAGTTCTATTACCCTTTACCCACTAAGCCATTAAATTATCACTGGAGAATATGTATCATAAATCTCATTGTGTAAAAAACATTTTGTTAAAGCACCAATAGTCAACCATACAATATCGTCCAATATCGACATCAATGTATTTGGTCAAGAATATCGTGATCTTTGATTTTCTCCATATCACCCAGCCCTGCTTGGTTGGATAGCTATGCAAATTAGCAAAACATAATCTTTAGTTTCCCCATAGTGTGACAAGGTCAGTTAATATGATAGGGAAATAGTTACTTACTGTCTGATTTTTACCATGGTCTGCATTACTGTACGTACACACCACGGGCCACTTGAGCTGTAAAGAAGCTCTGGCCGCCCTGTCCAGGTGGGAGAAGTGATCTACATCAAATTAGCCTTTTACTATATTATAATGGTGCTAATGTGCTACGTAACGTTAATGTTAGATCATGCAGTATTGGACCAAAATATTATGACACAATGACTTTGTAATGTCTAGGGATGTGACGAGGCACTCAGCTCACAAGATCAGATTTGAACACTATTCTAAATAAAACTATGATAACATATAACTCAAAAAAGGTTTTTTATTTAATCAAAGTACCTTTTTCCGGTAATTCCCTCTCGAGTAACAAAACATGTTAGTGTTAATATATTTCATTATTTATTTAGAAGATGTGAAGAAAATGTTGCAAAGACGGTCTTGTTAGCGTCTCCACCTTTTCCTTTGTATTCCCTTTGTATGTCAACCACATTAAAGCTCAACTCATATTTGTAATTTGTATAGACAATTCAGCATACATTTTGCAGAGCTTAAGGAGAGGGAACTGGAGAGTTCCATTCCAAGCTGTAGAAGCACTCTTTGAACAACCTGTGGTGTGTCCTAGGTTTCCAAATATGAACCCAACTCTGAGATGTGTTTTAAGAATATTTAGTATATGAAATTAACTTTTTTTTGTTTCTAATCTAAGCCTTCCTCTGGGCTGGAGTCAAATGTGCAGGCTACCTCTAGAACACACGAACCACACACACTTGGGCCGACTGACACACACACACACACACACACACACACACACACACACACAAAACAGCCAGGAAAAAAAAGCATGGGGAAATCAGACACACACACGCTCCTCCAGAGTTTTATTTACTGTCCTTGCCAACTATGTGAAGAGGATGAGTGTAGCGATACCCAGAGGCATTCTGCAGACCTTCTGTGTCTCTGTGTTGTACCACATATTAACCCGTGTGTCTAATTCGCTTGCGGTCCATTTGATTGGATGACGCCTGTGTGAAGATGGTGGGTGGAGGCCAGCGTTAGCCAATCCCAGAGCAGTGTAGCCCTCAGGCTGTCAGTGAGCAGCATTGCCATGGTGATGTCATCCTCAAGCTGTGAGCCCTCTATCTGACAAAGCATACTGATTACTGGAAGAGAGGAGAGAGAGGACTGATGGTGAATCTGATGATTAAGCTACGAGCCGTGGGCAAACTGATACCAGATTTTCACACTGATCAGCCACACAAATCAGCTTCCTAACACATTCTGCCAGAAATAGCATGTGATGTGACTTCTGATGATCTGCGTGTGGGAAAGAATTGAATTGGAATCCCTGATTTGTTGATCAGACTGAGATGATTAGACATAATTATTCATGGCTATGTTTTTGTCATTGATTTATTTTGAAAACCTGTGCTTGACAAACCAGTACTTGATAGGGCTGTGATAAGACACTCAGCTCACGACACGATACACTAGATTGGGTTGAGACGAAACAGGATTTTAACATTATTTTAAAGGAAACTTCAATGACAAAATATGACTGAAAAATTGTCTTATTCTGGGAAGGGTTTTACCACAAATGGCTGGCTTCTTTTCTGTATAACTAACCTATTCAGATCTAATAACTGTGATGTGAGCTTCTAACTTCTAATTGAAGATGTGTGTGCCCTTCTCACTAAACTACTTTTGGCTCCTCAAATAACAAAAACTTATTTGTTTAAATGTTAATCACAATCAAAGTAGTACTATCTCAATTATCAATTGCAAGTGCAAACAGAGACTTCTTCAAGTATGAGATGCTGCTGAGCCTGAGATATAGTCTGTTATTTTTAGGAATAGGCATGTCCATGTTCTCTATTGGATCGAGACTAGTTATCCACCATTTAATATATACAGTAGAAAGAGTATCTTCACTTAGAGAACCAAGGTTACAACGTAACCAAGCGTTTCATTGCAGCAGTATACAGGGAATTAGCTGCTCCAGTATCCATTTATGACCATTTTAGGACAAAAAATTCCATAGGATGTGTGATAGGTAATATCGTAATCTCTGACCATGCATTGGTGTGCCTAGACCTGCTGCCTCAAAGTGAGAGAAGGTGCTCTTATAGGTGGCGCCTTAACTACGGCCTTATACAAGAGCCAGAAAATATAGAATAGCTTAAGTTTGAGCTAAAAGGTTACTTGGCAATCAATTGGTCCTACTTGTCATCTTCAGGGGTGGCATGGGAGGCCTTGAAGGCTGTGGTCAGGGGTAGGCGTCATTATGAAATTGCAATCTCAATTCAGCCTTTTCACAATATAATTTTTAAATAACAAACGCTACTACTTTCTTCTGTTAGTTTTAAATATAGACTGTATAAAATAGGTTTTAAAGCGCTGCCCAGCGCTGCGATGCTCTCCCTTCTCTTCATTGAAGCCTCTATGTACAGGCTTGTGGTGATGCACAATGTGCTATAGGTGCCAAAAACAATCTGTTTCGTTTGGTTAAAATGATCAAGTAAATGTTCGTAGGTTTCGTCTTTGTCAATGTCTTTCATAGAGCAAATAGCGTTATGTCTTTCAGACTGCAACGTTTCCCGTAGACGTGTATAATTTCCAACTGGGAACCCAGAAATTCCTACATTCTATGTAAAATTTAACACAACAAACAACATAGTCCGTGCCTGGCATCATGGCGGTACCGAAAGTCGGAAGAAAGTCCGAAAAATTTTAGAATGACCGTGTCAGGTAAAAGCAAGAGCCTTGCAGTGTAAGGTGGTAAAATACTGTATATGGACAGTTTATTACACAAATTAGAAAGTAGCCTACATCTGGGAAACAAACACAAGGAGGCTAACCTAGCTTACCTTAACAAGGTAAAGGAGAACGCCAAGCCCATTTCCCCGAAACAGAAGCTAACCCCGGTAACGTTACGGGCGTGGATGTGTGGGTACCTAGGGCCAGCAGCGTGATGGAGACAACAGCAGGACAGAGAACACTACAGGCTGCTTTCACCGGCGATAGCTGATTAGTAAATACACAGGAACACCAAAAGTGGGGGGAAGCGGGGGTTAATATGTGGATTAATACTGGGATGTCTACACAACTGTGTGAGTCGATTGACTTCAAACTTTACTTTAACTTTACCCTGTTGATGTCGTCTTTAGTCTGTTGATGTCTGTCTTCTTTAGTCTGTTGATGTCTGTCTTATTTAGTCTGTTGATGTCCGTCTTCTTTAGTCTGTTGATGTCTGTCATCTTTAGTCTGATGATGTCTGTCATCTTTAGTCTGATGATGCCCGTCTTCTTTAGTCTGTTGATGTCCGTCTTCTTTAGTCTGTTGATGTCCGTCTTCTTTAGTCTGTTGATGTCTGTCTTCTTTAGTCTGTTGAAGTCCATCTTCTTTTGTCTGTTTTTCTAATGGAACATGTTAAACTCTGCTTTCACTGCTGCGTCTTGTTTAAATATCTGATATATCTAATATATCATATTACATATCTGTGCTCATCATATGTACATTGTTTGTACTGGTGTTATTGCTGAATACATTGTGAATACATATTTCTAAAATTGTATAATGGTTTTGTTGCGTTATTATTACACAATACTTTTTCTGACCTTTTCAAATCACCCGGCAAACCCAAAGCATTTTAAAAAAAGAAAATATAAACTAGCAAACCCGCTTTAAAAACCAATTAAAACTAAATTTGAAAACAAAAGTCAAAACAAAATAAAAAATTAAAACTAATGAAAAACTATAATAGCCGTGGTTTAGTACTGTCAATTTGTTTTGTCATTGTCAAAAAAATCGTGACAGAATCGTGATGTCAATTCTAAGCTAAACAATCGTGATTCGTATTTTTCCCCTAATCAGGGGGTGCATTATATAGCATCAGGGCATGAAATTAACACCCACCCACCTGCCAAATGCGGGCAGGTGGGTGGGTGTTGGATAACTCTGTCAATCCAATGAGAATTGAGTGATTCCGACGCGTAATTATCGTTATGCAGAGTACGCAGTTGCTTACTGGCCCGGACTAATCAGGGGCCCGCATTACTGGAAGACATTGATGGACAGTCAGGACCCCCTATCGCATTTTCATTAGTCCCGACAATCCCAGCAGTCCCACGTGCAGCCACTGACCAAGCAGGAGTGAGAACGGGTCAGATTCATTTCCTTGTTTCTGCTATGAAGACGAGGTGAGCGTACAGAGAAAGACGTCCTGCCAACATGTACACATTTTAACATCAATGGACGCTGTAACGTTTTTTTCACTATAAAGTGGCTGAAAGATCCTTTCCATTAAAATACATTACTTTAAAATTTGTGCACCACCACAAAAAAATATGACGGGCCAAAATGTATCTGGATGGAAGGCCACGGGCAAAAAATAAACGTTATAAGGTAATTCTTGCCTTTCTCAGTAGACACAGTGTACATATGTAATTTAAATGGGAAGTTTACCAGCACTGTGCTTTGAATTGGCGTTAAACTTAAAAGATTACGTACTTTTTAACTGAAAACAAACAAACAAAAATGTATGTTTCATAGTCCTTACTTTTAAAATAGGAGGAAAATAAGCAGGAGCATGTCAAATCTATGGCGGGCAAACAAAGAGAGCACGGGCCAAACTTGGCCCATGGGCCCCACATTGGGCGGCCTTGCTGTACATGAATCAATAGATTAAATAACACCACCATTTTATGAACTGCCGTAAGACTGGGCTGGCATCTCATTAATATTGCATGGTCTGTAGCTGATAGACAATCCCCAATAGCTGCTATTTCCCTCGATGCAAAAAAGGCATTTGTTATGGTTAAATAAAAATTAGAGTAATTTTTGAAATTGTATGGGTTTGGCAGTATTTTATAAAGTTTGCCCTGCACCGAGAGCCTGCAGGGCAAACTAACTAATTAATTTCATAATATTTTGATTTTGCCAAGGGAAGAAGACAGAGCTCATCTCTTTCTCCTCAATTGTTTTGTTAAGCCATAGAGCCTTTGGTAGCAGCCATAAAGGGGGAGACTAACATCCCAGATGTCATGGTAGAAGGTGTAGTGCACTAACTTGCTTCGTGCAAATTATATATTACTTTTTGTGTCCGAAACATACCCTGTTATGGATCATTGACTCTTTCTCGAAATGTTTAGGTCATAGGGCAAATTGGCCCAAATCAGAAGCTTTACCTTTAACAGCTCAGTGCCCCGTAACAACCTTCCAGTCAGGTGCATTTCAGTGGCCAAAGCAAGGTATCGTATATATCTGGGTATCTTATTATTTTTATTATTATTATTATTATTATTTCATTCATATTATCTTATTTATTTTGTATAACATCAAACGAAATACAATAACAATACAGCCATTTGAGACTAAACATTACCTAGACATACAGTACATCTTTACCCACATACAGAAAACACACACACACTCACACTTGCAAAAACATTGGAAAGTCTTATATTGCAAGATAAAAATAAAAATGGTTTTGTTGCCCACAACTTCCTTTCAGGTAAGGTTTATATTTCCATCTCTGAGGATCCACATATATGGTTCCAAGAGTTGTAAAAAATCTTTACTGCTGCCCTTAGCAATATATGTCAGTCTTTCCAGATCTACACAGTCTGGAAGCCCCTTTATCTGTAAAGAGCGTCTGTATTCTTCTCGCACAGTGCAATAGCCCTACTTGCTTGAAGAAGCCGGAAGTCCAGAAGTTTCTCTAAATTTCTTAGGATATATGCCAAGTACGCATAATTTGGCATTTAAAAGGAATTCCATGTTTAACAGCTCTGAAAGACATTTTATGACATCCTTCCAGAAGATGTTAATCTTCGGACACTCCCAAAGACAATGAAACAAAGTACCCCTTTCATTCACACTTTTGAACAAACATCTGGAAAATAAGCAGACATACACTCACCTATAGCATTATTAGGGCCACCATACTAATACTGTGTTTGACCCCCTTTCGCCTTCAGAACTGCCTTAATTCTACGTGGCATTGATTCAACAAGGTGCTGAAAGCATTCTTTAGAACTGTTGACCCATATTGATAAGATAGCATTTTGCAGTTGATGGAGATTTGTGGGATGCACATCCAGGGCACAAAGCTCCCGTTCCACCACATCCCAAAGATCCAAAGATGCTCTATTGGGTTGAGACCTGGTGACTGGGGGGGCCATTTTAGTACCGTTTATCGCACCGTTGTGACGAAACGGGAGCTGAGCCAGAAGGCAAAGCTCTCGATCTAAATGTGCTGTATTTAAATGTGCTGTATTTATATAGCGCTTTTCTAGTCTTAACGACTACTCAAAGCGCTTTTACATCATACAGGATACATTCACCATTCACACACATTCATACACTGTGGCCGAGGCTGCCGTACAAGCCACCTGCTCATCAGATAAACACTCACACACATTCACACTCCGATGCACAGCATCGGGGGCAACTCAGGGTTCAGTGTCTTGCCCAAGGACACTTCAACATGGGACTGCAGGGCCAGGGATTGAACCACCAACCTTCCAATTGGCAGGCAACCGCTCTACCGCTGAGCCACAGCCGCCCCTACCCCTACCCGCATCTACCGGGCGATTTTCGTTCCTACCCTCACCTATTGTCATGAAGGCTGGGTCATGACCGAAATAACAAGATCAAGGGTACAAGCGACCGAAATGGGTTTCCTCAGGAGGGTGGCTGGCGTTTCCCTTAGAGATAGGGTGAGAAGCTCTGTCATCCGAGAGGAGCTCGGAGTAGAGCCGCTGCTCCTTCACGTTGAAAGGAGCCAGTTGAGGTGGTTCGGGCATCTGGTAAGGAGGCCTCCTGGGCGCCTCCCTAGGGAGGTATTCCAGGCACGTCCAGCTGGGAGGAGGCCTCGGGGAAGACCCAGGACTAGGTGGAGAGATTATATCTCCAACCTGGCCTGGGAACGCCTCGGGATCCCCCAGTCGGAGCTGGTTGATGTGGCTCGGGAAAGGGAAGTTTGGGGTCCCCTACTGGAGCTGCTGCCCCCGCGACCCGATACCGGATAAGCGGATGAAGATGGATGGATGGATGGACCAATATTGCATCACACATTTATTATAGTCATCGTCACATGACCGGCATTTATGCTGTCTCAGCATTTATGTCTCGTCTCTTTTTCGTCACATGATAAATGTTCGTTGACAATGATATTTCATCATAATTTTCGTTGACAAAAACAACACTAGCCAACATATTGTAGTATTTAGATACATGGCCCTTCTCTCTCAAATTCTTAAGTTATTTTCTCTATAATTGATAAGGGCATAATACACATTATCTGTTTAAATTTGGATGACAAATAACATCTAATTTTAAATATTTAAAGAAATGTTT